>CM044111.1:8879819-9120783 GCA_024174645.1 Lemna minuta
AAATAACCCACTTTTTGCAATTTAAAATAAGAAATAAAATCACAAAAAACCAAATTAAAATCAAATTAAAAATATGAGAAAAATCTAAAAATTCAAAACTTCATAACTTAAGAAATATAACTCCTTTTAAGCTCAAATTTTCTCCATTGGATCATAAATCTCTTCATCTTTAATATCATGCCATCTAAAATATAAATCAAACTAAGAAAATAGGATGGATTGAAAATAATATCAAGTCTTTCATTAAGAATTTTTTCTTTTAATCATCCAATCCTTCTTTTCTTAGAATTAATCTTTTAACTCTACTAAAGTCAAAGTAAGGTACTAATTTCTACACTTAACCTTGCAAAAGATTTAATCATCAGTAAAGCAACATAATTAACCCTGATTTATGCATAAATATGAACTTTAGTAGAATGGCATACCAATGGAGAAAATTCATAAAACTATGATAACATGCATCATAACTCACATAAAAATAAGCATGAATATCGAGTTAAATAAGATAAGAATTTAAGTTATTAATACACATGTTACTCACGTTGCCATTGGGATAGGCTAAACATTGTAGAACTAGTGTCCCCTAATGTGAGAACCACATATGTTACTTGAATAAGCTACCAGATGGGAACGGCCCGAGGCATGTGATGCACAAAGCGTTGAGTCACGCACAACATTGACACTAATGGATATTATGCGCCTTTCATGCTGCTTATGTTTATTTTAATATAATAGCTATTATGTTTATTTTAAGATATTATGTGGCTACTTCAACATTGACACTAATGGATATTATGTATCATTATGTTTATTTTAATAAAAATTTGTCCCATTATCATTCTTATGTGATGTTTGCAAAAGAAGTTTATGAATGAATACAATGACCAAGTCAATTATGACAGAGATTGTAATACATAGATCACTAGTCTTTAAATATGTGTTATAAAAACATTCTTATGTAAATGATACTAGAGAAGAACATCAAAAGTATCAATTAGGTAAACCACTAAGGATGGATAGGGGATCCTCTTTAGAAGAAAGAGTTGATTGTATTGATCTACAAGAATCCTTGCACTTACTTGTTATTATACCTAACTATCATTTAAGTCAATTCCTTGTCATTGTTGTGTAAGTGATCCTTTTGACTTTATGCACGAAGACATCTTGTAGATCGGATGATCATGTTTAACAATGATTAAAGAATCTCCTGCCACATGATTTCTAAAACATCAAAGATTGGATAGATTATAAATTGCCTTAATATAATTATTTCTTTCCAAGATGATAGTTCTATGATTTCAATAGATGAAAATTCCAATAGATGTAAGAGAACCAAAATATGTATTTAATGACATAAATATTGAAACTAAAAATTTAATATAAAACACAAGAGAGGATAATTCGACAAATATGTTTGATTTTGTTAGACCACCCCACAAAAAGTTGGCTTATTGAAGGCCTTAGTCCCACACAAGGCGTATCTTTGTTTCTCTCTCTTCTTCACTATATTTCAATGCTAGAAGTAGGCAATGGTGATCCGAACTTATTGCAAATTCAATCATGGGTATTTAGTGTTTCAATTAGGAAAATAGTTGATTAAGAGGTGATCAAGTCAATCAAACTTGTGATTGAATAGCACTCATAGATCATTCAAGAGTTCACTAGATAGTGAACTAGCTAATCAAATCCACAATTGCATGTCTCAATCACCCTCATTTTTAATCATTAAGTGATCAATCTGATACCAATTGAATAGGTCAACACGGATTTGGTGACTAATTCACCTACATTTCTTGCCACAATAAATATCATTGTCAATATCTCAAACCCTCTTTCTTTTGAATATTTGAATAGAACCAACAAACTTTTAACTTCTTTAGCATAGGGTTGGTAGTTCAATGACTTTGTAAGAGCTGCCTTTTTGTATATAATTTCACTTGCCAAAATTTCTTGTGAATTGACATTTTTCTAATTTTCAAGTAATAAAATAATAAAATACAAAAACATAAATTTCCACATGAAATTTGAAAAAATCTTTGAAAAATTTTGAAAAAATTTCACACGCAGAAATTTGCTATTTCAATAATAATGGAGCCCTTGACCTTAAGTTGGGGATACTCAAGATTATCACCTTTAGCAAAGATAAACAGCGCGTGATTTACATTTTGACATTATTGCACCTGCTGAAACAGAGACATGAACGACAAGAGCATGCAAACATTCACATTTCCCAACGATTTCGCTACTCGATCTTCACGCAAACGCCGACCCAGACATCATCAGCTTAAACTCCTCGAAATTTACCAGCCCGTTCTCTCGTCCAGATCGACCCCGTCGATCGTTCTCCTCCCACTGTGCTACCGAGCGCGCGCTCACAATCACCTCTCAGCACTCTCTCGAGCTCTTCGGCGGAGATCGCGCCGGAGCGACGGAGGTCGAAAACGAGAATGCTTGCCTTAGATCCTCCATTACGTCTACGGGATTAAGGTCAGCGGTATTAAGCGCGACGAATTCCGCGAAAACTGATGAATCCGTCTCCATCGCCGTCCGCTTCAGCCATCATCTGCGCCACTTCTTCCTTCTCTGGTGGAGTTCCGCTGAGGCTTTGGAGGATAGAAAGAGAGTTCTTCGGCGGAGATCCGTCTCCGTCGGAGTCGAACTTCTCGAACACGTCGAGGAATTTCATCTTCGGGGTTCTGCTCGCTGAAGGTTTTGTTGATCTCTGTAGGGAGAGCGGATGGTAGGTTTGTCGCCGCTTGTTTGCTCTTTCTCCAGTGCCTCCTCGCTCGGAAGAAAGCGCTCGATTCTTTCACATGAGAGAGAGAGAGAGAGAGAGAGATGGGTAGAGAGGGAAATGGTGACGGGGAAGTGGAGTGCACATGACGTTAAGGATATTTTTGTCTTTTTCAGTTTTGTTCCCACCGTCCCTGACGGTGAGCCTTCCACCTGGTTGGTCCTCCCCCCAAACGGGGAACCGCCCTGAACCCTCGCACAAGGGAAAGCCTCTCTCTCTCTCTCTCTCTCTCTCTCTCTCTCTCTCTCTCTCTCTCTCTCTCTCTCTCTCTCTCTCTCTCTCTCTCTCTCTCTCTCTCTCTCTCTCTCTCTCTCTCTCTCTCTCTCTCTCTCTCTCTCTCTCTCTAACACACGCAGAAGACGGGGTATTACCCAAATGCACTTTCCCTGTAAATATAATGAATTTTATTATTCTTTTCCCGCCTTAGTGACCTAAATATTGAAACTCTACTTGAAGGATAGGCTAGTCATTATTTTTTATTAGTCTCTAGGATTTTAGGGTTTCGGGCCCAAGGTTCGCATTTATGGGTGAATATTATATGACATTTTCTTTCAAAATTAAAAGAAAATTGCCGTAATTATGACCCAAATGAGATTTAGAAAAAAGTTATTTACACAAATATAAGTCATTTTTCATTACTGAAATCCCATTTCAAAAAAAAGAAAAGAAAACACGTTCCCCATTATTATGTTCATGATGAGAAGGTAATGTTATCTACTTCTTCTCCCTTTGATCATCACCTTTTAATCTCAAACCCTCAATCATGATTTTTTGGAGTTGAAGTTACATAGATTTATTGGCCAAATTCTATCGTTTAAAACTCTGTAAATCTCAACTTGCAAAAATAAAAAATAATTGAGAGATTCATTTATTTTATCATTTAATATCATTTTATGCTAGTAAAACATAAAACTGGTGGACTGATCTTTTAAATAACCTTGCACTTTTATTAATTTTATTTAAATTCGCTGTAAATGAGCTACCAAAAACAAACAACTGATGGATATTTTTAAAATTTTAAAATTAACACAATTTTACTCTCACAATAAATAATTGAATTATTTATTACATTATTAGACTCATATAATAAAATGCATAATTTCTTTTTTTACAATTAACTGCTTCACTTTGAAACAAAAGGATATGTCATTTGACAATTTTCAGGCATTCGTGGTATTTCTGCATAGGAATAAATCGAGTTAAAATGTATTTCCTTTTATTGGAAGTAAATTTACAATTATAAGAAATTTTGTAATTTTTCACTGCAAGTAGGATATTTGGGTATTAAAATATAAAATTTTAGGACATCCGCTGATCCGCCACTGTTCCCGGGCTCCAAGCATTTGATTATTTACTCTAAAGGCGTCGAAATCCAGTCCACACCCTTTTGACCGGGCAACGCGAAAAGATCCGAGATCGAAGGCGAGATTTGACTTCTTCGGATGACGGCTTTCTTTGACCGCGTAAGGAGCGTCAATTCGGGATCCTCTGACTATTTCCCCGTTGTGAGTGATTTGATCAGTAAAAATGAATGATTTTTTTTCTTCTTATATATAAACACTGAAACTCGAACTTAGGTAATTGGCTACGGTTTCCTGTTAATTTTTGCTCTTCTCTTCGTGATCGTTTTGAGACTGTTGAGAAGAATAATTTTCCTCCTTGTCCAGATAAGTACTTCGGTGAGTGTCTCGGGTTTATTGTTTTTGTTTGATTCCTCATCGATTTAGCTTTGCGATTTGAGAAGATCGGTGCTCGAGCCCTAACTTCGGGAACTGGTTAAGGTTTAGTTATTGTTGGGTCCTCCTGGTTTTCGCTTTGAGATGCTTCAGAAGAAGAGGTGCAGTAGATCGCGGAAGCTCCTCCAGGATTCGGGAGATAATGGAGGAAAGGATCCGAGGAAGGCGCTGAAGAAGATGAAATCTATAAGAGACACGGAGAGCCTGGAAGATCTTGTGAAGTTGGAGAAGAAGTCGCTGAAGAAGAAGAAAGATAAGGAATCTTCGAATTTCTCTGGATTGGAGCCAAATTACATGAGATCCACGGTATCTTCTGAAACAAAGCGAAGGGAAATTGGGAAAATTGTTGTAATTGATGACACCAAAGGGAGAGGAAAACCTATCAAGAAACCTGTTAAAATCTTGACGAGGAGAGTGAGCTTAGCTGCAAGACCATCTTCGTGGAAGAAGAGCCTCAGTATTGGAGTTGGAAGGGCTACATGCTCATCTGCCATTAGAAACTTCAAGTCACCAAATTATCTGGATCGTGATTCGTCTGTCCCTCTTTGCTCCTTCAGTTACTGTTCCTTGAATTCCCACCATCACCAGTCTAATCTCCCTCCCTTAAGGCGGTTTCTTGCAGGGAGGAGAGGATTGGCGAAGTGCCACAGTGCCCAATTGCGGGCAAAGTGGTCAATCAAGAACAAGAAGTTCGAATTGGGTGAAGACGAATTATTTCTTGAGCTTTTTGGTCCTGAAATGAAGAAGATTGAGGGAAATACCAATGTCATTGACCCAGTCTGTGGACTCCCCCCTATAGATATTAATGTTTCGAATGTTAAGCTCCAGGTTGAGAATCCTCTACACCTGGATGATGATCTTCCGAGAGGCAACGATTTATTCATCTGTTATGATGAAATGATTCAGCCTTTTAATAGGTTTACTCCCTACGATAATCTTCAAGAGATCACTTTTTCAGGATCCAATTCTCCGCTCTCAGAGAATATCCTTCTCGAGGATGATGATGATGCGAAGTATAGTAATTCACATTTATACCACAATGGAGTCAGTCAACCTTGTGACGGATCCTATATCAAAGATAAGCTTCTTGACATCACTTTTTCAAAAACAATGAACTCTCCACATCCGGGGGTGATTCCTCCTGAGGATCATGATACTGCAAAAGATATAAATTTCTGCCTTGATTATGCTGAAGTCATTCAACCTGGTGAGGGGTCTGCCATGAAAGATAAGCTCCAAGGCAATGAGAGAGAAAGCACTGTCATCACTCTCTCAGGATCCATGAAAGAGAATGATCCAATAACCAAGAGACCCATGATTGAGATTCCATTAGAAGAGAGATCATTTAACCCAAGACCACCAAGCTTCCTTCCAGAAAATCCAAAGGTAATTGCAGAGAAGGTATTCCTCCGGCATCAATCAATGGAAGAGAGAATGAATAGAGATGAATGGATGGTTGATTATGCACTCCAAAGGGCTGTTGACAAGCTCGCCCTTGAGCAGAGAAAGAGAGTGGAGTCGCTCATTGAAGTTTTTGAGGCTGTTATACCCCATGAGTGAAATTTCCATTACCACTGTACATGCTTGTCGATAAGTGCTCCTCAAATTGGTGTAGAAATGTATGGTGATCTTAGTGAAGAGAAGAAGCATTATGGTCGTACCATAGTTAGCACCATCGTGAAAGTTTGTAATCACCATTGTCACTCCCAACCATAGTCACCTATCTATCTCAAAGTCTGCATTAGATAAACAGTCTTGAGATAGATAAATAGGGTTTCAAGGCTATAAAAGCATGGAGATTCCCTGTAAAACACAGTTTAAAGATAAAGATGATATGTATACTGTGTACATGTATGAAACTTATAGAGAAAATTGTGAATTACATGTCTGTTGCTTTTGTGGGTCTCAGTTGTTTATCCTAGAAGAGGAACGAGTCATTGACGAGTTTTCAATTGAATTGATTTATTCGTTGAGAAATACGTGTGGATCGAGTCATTGACGAGTTTGCATGTATCCCAAAAATCTTTGACCTAAGATTGTTCAATTGGAGTGGCTTATACTTGTTGGATGACCACAAGAAAAAAAAATTGATTTTGAGTTTGATAAAATAATTGTTCCCCTTAGTTTATTCTATGAACCCTTATCTCTTTGACTAATTTCTTGTCAGTTCCTAATTGAAGCATTTGTACACTTTGAAGAAAAACCTTGAGGGCCCTCTGAACAAATGTTTTTAAGAAATTTCTTGAGAAATTAAACATGAGTGATTAATTTCTCTGTATTGAAGAATAATTATTTAAAAAATAAATAATGAAAAATTAGAGGGTAAGAAAACATAACACTTCGTAGCTATATATATATATTTATATTTTCATGACTTTCATCAAAATTCAATGTAAAATTATTTTTAATTTGATCGTTTCAAGATGAAACAACATTTTAATTCAAATTTCAGATATTTAAGTCTAAACTAAGAGGAAGTGGATTCCAGATGTAGGAATTAAAGAATAGTATTATTTTCCATGTCCAAGGGAAAACATTATGATCTCCTGTAAAAAAAATCCCAAATTCTCCTTTTGGCGCTTCTACTCTTACATAAAGTTCTTGCTTTGATAATTCAAAATTAGGCGAAGGTTTTTTACTGATGAATCTATACTGAAAATCATTAAAAAGTTTATCTCAGAAAAAAGGACTTGAATTTGAATTTCTCATATTGTGTTTATAGGAAATCATATAAAGCCAAGACTAGAAAGGTATTAAATCCAGCATTTTTAATCTTTGAAACATTAAGAATTCAAATTTTTATCATTCATTGACCCTGAGCTTTATAATTTTTGTGAATTCATAATTGAGTTATCAAAATAAAAAGATAAATGAGAATGATTACTATTATTCCTGGTTCCAAATTATTCTTATGGAGCCTTCCTTAACTTGGTTCCTTCATCAAGTAAAAAAATTATAAAATCTTTTAACCTTTATTATTCAACAGTAAAGATATTCATGTGTTAATTTCCAAAGAATACTGTGAGGGAATTTCAATAAATTTTGCATACTATTATGAGGCCAATTTAAAGGTGCTGACTAGTTTTTGTGAAACAACAGTTAATTATGGTCATTAAGATATAAAAATCTTTACTATGAGCAATAAAAATCATATCACCTTTATCACTCAAAAATTATGTTTCTAAAATCGAAAAGCAAATACTGTCTAATATTGTCTCTTGGAAGGAAAAATACATAAAATCTTGCATACTATAAAACGAAGTAGATTTTACTAATTTGTGGCCGATACAAGAAAAGAGATAGTTATTTTAGGCAGATCTTTTAATCATCAATATAAGTTTAATTGTAAGTTTTTTGAAAATCAGATCAAATATGTAATATTTTTTATGTTTTTCTTCTATTTTAAGCAGAAATTTTGCCAATAAATTATTGTATTCCCTTATTTGCTAACAATTTGACTCAAGAATGAACTTAATATCAATATATCAATGTTGGGGATCAATCCTTTTGGTTCAGCCTGATATTATCATAAATTTAATATTTTTTTCAATAACTTTGTACAAATAACTTTGTATAAATTATAAAAAATAACTGTGTACTTGAAAATCTTTAAAAACAAGGAATTATTAGATAGCATGAATGAGCTCAAATTTCTCATTTATATGATATACACTATAGGTTATGCGTAGAAGGAGAAATTCATCTAAAAATTGTAAAGCTTGTAGTTCTTTCATACACTATGAAAAATTATTCATTATAATATTTTTGTTTCAGGTGACGTGGCGCTACGTGAGACATCCGATCCGGTGATTTAATCATGTGCGTCGGATGTCACTTATTCAAGGGGTACGTGGCAGTATCCTATGAGGCATCGATTCGATTAAATGAAGTTTAATCTCAGTGGTACATCAAAAGAGTTATAACGGTCACGATTAATCGCGATTGATGGACCCCTTGACTTATCACGATCGTCACATGGAGATCCAATAGGCGAAATGAAGCGACGCTTTTCTTCTCACGCGTGACGTGGAATCATTCGGACGCTCCATCAAAGATCGGACAGATGCGACTTAATCGTGTCGATTCATCAATCGACGCATGATCTCAGCGGTTGATCGCAATGAACCGACGCATCCGACGGTTATGCCCAAGTTCTTTCATAAATTAGAACGTTCTTCGCGACGAAGAGGCATTCTTGGATCTTCAAGCAAATCGAACTATCTAGACACCACAATCTAAGAGTGTTTTAATTTCTTAAGCTTCTTGACTCATTTCCACGTCTGAGGAGTGTTTGAAATCAGAATTTGATCGAGGAAGTAAGGAGAAATCACATCTTGAATGTCATCTTCGTCTTCAAAATCGTGGAATGAATAACCATGAATCTGAAAATTAATTGGATCATTTCGAGCGCGACTTTGGGTTAGATTGCATGTTTTCATCTTAATATTTCATCATTTAGCATTATATTTACATTTTGAATTGTAGATTAAGTTTAATTTCAGTTTAATTTTGGTTTTTAATCAAGTTTTGCGATCGAATTTTCTCTCATTTTCAATCTTCAATTTCTCCGCGAATTCTAATCGAAATCACTCGATTTTTTATTCTGTAGATTCACAATAGAGTTGTCTTTCTTAATATACTAAATTTCCTAATTTCTAAACTCAATTCGTCATCTGATTTGATTGAATTTCAAAGATATCTAAAAAATTTCCCTAATTCTCAATGGATTCGACCCTTATTTTCTATTATACCCTTGAATTCGTAAATTAATCTTTAAATTAGTAAGTTTGGACTTTGTTTTGACACGACATCGTGTGTATTCAATGACCGCATGAAATCATTTCATCATATCCCGTTATGTATAGGGTTGCAATTTAGCATATTTTTTGCACAAAAATCTTTAGAGGCTTTGAAAAAGTACAATCCGACCCTTCTCCAACACCACTTTGATTCCAAGATAGTGATTCGGCAAGCCAAGATTGCTTAGGTAAAAAGGACTCCATCAACGGCTCCAAGGTCTCAATGTGACCCTGCACTAACCATGTCACTATGAGATCGTTAACATAGACTCTAAATTCATTCTACTTCAAATGTGGCTGCTTGAGAGTTTCTTAAGAAACTAACCAAATTTAGACATGTATCCTCACAACTGCTCAATGTCCAATGCATTGAGATAATCATTCATTAATTTAATATCAATTCTGAATTTGAAAGAATTTTACTTCAAAATGCTACCTTTAAGTGAAGTATTTAATATTTTATATAACTAATAAATAATCTAGAGTGCATGTAACAAACACTATTTATAAGCACTCTTTTGAATGCAAAAAAGTCCTCTCATATTTTCCATGCACATGAGTTGTTAGAATTCAAATTAACCATCTATTGAATGATGTTAGGAATCTAGAAAATATTTTACTTCTTCAATTCACTTGTTGAGGAGAATGTCTATTGGGCTTGATGGTAAACCTCCTCTCCCTATAGCTCTTGCCATTAGTTGATCTATAGCTAATGTTTAAGTGGTTTATCACCCTTATCTTTGGTTGTTTTTCAATTGTTATTCATTTTCGTTCCACTTATAAATGAATTAATAATAAAATCCTCGTTAGATTCCTTTCTATTGCCTGATCTTTAGGTGCTTCACCATACACAGTTCTTTGATCAAGATTGTTTTGATTTTTTTGTTTTGAGAAAAAAGAATCTTTTCCATGTTGTGAGTTCTTCCATTTAAGATTACTTCTGAATTATTAGATGTTCCCTGTCTTCCTAAATTTTGCATGCATATCCTCAAGTGAGGTTGAAACTACGAAGGATTAAGTTGCGAAGCATCATCTTGGTGGAATATCCATGAACAATCTTCCCATGGCATGAAGATTCAATATTAGAGAAAGTGGAGACTATAGCTATGGTACTTACCAAATTAGGGCAAAGACCTCTCATTTGCGCTAGGTGGAAGAGCTTAATTGCTTTGAGTTTGCATCCATTCTTTGAGGATTATTTTAAGAATTTTATTTTATCTTATAATCATCTATATATAATCAAAGTAGTATAAAACGCTCCAGATGCTTCCCCGGCAACGGCGCCATTTGACGAGACGAAACCGCGAGGTCATTGATTTCAAGCGGTATCGCGTCAAAAATAATACCGAACTTACCAATTTGGGGAATTAAGAGAGAATTGAGGGGTATAATGGTAAATACGGGTCGAATCCACACGGAATTTAGGTATTTTCGAGATATCTTTTAGAATTTAGTCAAATTGGACGATGAATCGAGGCGAGAAATTAGGGAAAATGGTATTTTTAGAAAGAAGACTTCAAATCGATTCCACGGAATCAAGAATCATCGAATTTGGACTTGATTTCGCGGAGAAATTGAAAATTGAAGTGGAGAGAAATTTCGGACGATCGAAATCGTGATTTTGGATGAAATTTTATGAAATTGAAATCTAAAACCTAATCTAAACGAAAATTAAAGATAATAGGAGGATAATTAAGGTAAAACTGCTTCCACTAAACCCGTTTAGCGATCGAAATGTCGCGATTAAACCGATTAATCGCGAAGAACACCAAGATCGTCACGCCGAGCTTCAAGCGTCGATTTCTCCCTCAATTTTCCACCAAATCTCGACTTCTACCCTTCCGTGGATGCGGAATTGAGAGAGGAGGAGGAAGAACTCAAGAGAAACGAGAGGATCGGTGTCTATACGAGTCAATTTGATTGAAATCCAACTCGAATGCATACAACGACGAAGAACACATCTATTTATACTAAATTTGGGCGTAACTGTCCGATCGTTTCGATCGACGGTTACGATGAAACGGTCCATCGTGGACCGTTTCGATTAAGTCGTGGCCGTTGGATCGTGATGGACGGCCACGATTTAATCTAAGGAAACGCTTTATAAGAAACGCTTCGATCGCTCCCCTTCATTCTTGATCCAACGGTCCGGATGTCTCCCGCGAGATTTAATCTGGACCGTTATAACGCTTCAAAATAGGCACGTGTTTGATCCTTGATCCGTGGGCCACGTGTCCACCCGATCGGCGCGCGTGATGCCGCCACGTCGCGTAGATCATAACTGTTATAATCCGTGGATTTAAAACACGTGGTCTTGATCTTTGATCATGGACCGCGCTCACGCGATCGACGCGTGAGATCGACGCGCGCCGTCGATCCGACGCTCCTCCTCGCGCCACGTCACCTGAAAGGTAAGAAGAGTGTGGATTAGTCCCACACGGGAAATATTTTGGAAACCGTCAGGTTTATAAGACCCGACGGTTTCTAAGGGTATGACCCTTCCCATATAGGGAAGGACAAAGACCTCTTATTATATATGATAAATAAATATAATATATATATCGCGCCACGTAGGCGCGCTGCGCGGGTCCGCGTGGCTCTGCCACGTGGCCTTGCGTGCCACGTCGCACCCGCGCGGGCCCCGCGTGCTTTTTATATTTTTTTATATTTATTTTAATCTATTTTAAATCAAAATTAAATCGGAAAAATAGGAAAAATCCAGAAAAAATCCCTAAAATTGTAAAAATCATATCTTTTAAAATACAACTCCAAATTAATCCAAATTTCTTTCATTGGATCTGAAATTTAATTATCTATCATTCTAAAAATTCAAAATATTTAAATAACAAGAGATTTAATTTATATTTCAAAAATACATTCATTTCTTTAAGATTTTAACTTTAGAAAATTAAATGAATGTTCATAAATATGATTTGTCTCATTATTTAACTTTAAAAACCATTCATAATCTCAAGTAAAGATGGGTTATAAAATCATTTATCCTTAATTTATCATAATTAACCCTAATTTAGTGCATTTTGAGATTATGACATAAATATGCATAGAATGATAGAAATGCACTCAAAGTATGATAACATGCACATAAATGTAATGTTTTATGCCTTAAATTGCATTAATAATCATGTTTTATCATGTTAAGATTGCATGTTATCACCTACCTAACATGATTTTGATCTCGTTTAATCTGTCCCCTCCCTTTTTTCGCTTTAAATGTTTATTGCCTTTTGCCACTTTCTTACAAAGAATAACATTTTGAAATGGTAATGATGACACAATCTATAAAAATGGCAATAATCTGACACAAGGGAAGATACTGTGGATACAAAAATCAAGACAATAGAAGATCTTAGACATAGATGCAAACAAATCAAGAAGACCCCCAATATATACCAGCATGGGTATCTTTTTCTTTATGAAATAAGTTTTTTTTCTCTTTTTTAGAATGATGAGGCAAAAAGATTAGCTAAGCAGAGAAAGTATCGTGGCCCAAATTCAAGGGTACTTATCTATTTCAACGAATACAAGCCTAGCCATTATTCATATAAGCCATGCAAGGAACAACTAAGGGACACCGATTATTTCCAGGCACTTACTAAAATACCTAAAGAGGATTCATGATCACATGAAAGGCAAGGAAAACAAGGAGACACAAGGGAATCATACACTAGGTGCAAATTGATCCATTGTGAATAAATTGGTGCCATTGTCGAACTAGAAAAGCTATTTCCTTAGTATGACAGCCCAAGCGCTGGGTGATAGTGAACAAGGAAAGCTTTAGAGATGTGCTTTGGTATTGTCTACAACTCAAGATGAAAATACGATGCTTGAGGACCATCAATGCATTTGCAAGTGTTTTCTTGAATACACAAAATCAAAGAGTTTGAAAATTAATTTTGCACACTTAGAAAATTAGCTTAACAGTCAATGCTTGGAATTCTGATAACATGATTCTTCTATTGGGAATCATGATTCATTGAGCTGATAAGAAATTCAAACTTTACGAGTGACTGTAAGCCTGACGACACGAGACCGCGAGGTCCTCAATTTCACACGGTCTCGTGTCAAAAATTAATCTGAACTTACCAATTTGGGGAATTAAGAGTGAATTGAAGGGTATAATGGTAAATAAGGGTCGAATCCACAGGGAATTAAAGAATTTTCGAGATATCTTTTAGAATTTGGTCAAATTGAACAATGAATTGAGTTGAGAAATTAGGGAAAATGGTGTTTTTAGAAAGATAACTCAAAGATCTATCCGTGGAATCAAAAATCGCTCGATTTGGATTAGTAATCACGGAGAAATCAAAGATGGAAGCGGGAGGAAATTTTCGGAATCGCGAAGAACACAAATTGAAATTAAAATGAAATTAAACTTAAATTGAAGTCCTAATCCTAAAATTGATGATACATGACGATAGATAAGAGGATAAATTTGTTTTCTAACCCGAGATAACGATCAAATCGATCCAATTGATCGTCGGATCGACAGCTATTCATTCTGCGAATTCAATCGTGAACATCGATGTTCAAGAGACAAATTCTCCTCGTACGATCGTCAAAATCGCTCTTATAAACACTCCGTGGACAGGATTTCGAGTCTAGAAGCGATTACAAGAGAGAGATTCAAGAGAGAATGGGTTTAGATGCGTCGATTAGATCAAATCTCTCAAGAATACATAAAAACGATGAAGAACTCGTCTATTTATAGGGCAAAATGGGGAGAACCGTCCGATCGGTGCGTTAAGCTCGATCAACGGTCCAGATGAAACCTCCGGAGAGTGAATCCTTACAGATAAATCCCGGCCGTCTGATTGCGATCTGACGCGTGAGATGAGGCCACGTGTGAAGGCGTTATAAAACGCACGAAACGGCGTCCGTCGGATCTTCATCTAGCATTCAGGATGCGTTTTGATGATTTGAGAAGTCCACCGATCGTGATCGATCCTGACCGTTATAACTCGGCAGATGAACGGTCGAGATCAATTGTCAGATCTTCACTTAAGTTGTTTTTATAACACGTGCGTTGGTCGAAGATCGGGTGGACCTCGTGTCCGCCGCATCGACGCGCGGTCTGCATCGCGATTTTGATCCAATGCTCCTCGTTGCGCCACGTTGCGTAAGATCTATCCGTTATAACTCTTCTATCGCGCACGTGCTTGATTGATCATCTGGTGGACCCTCGTCTACGCGATCGACGCTCGCCGATCGATCAGCCGTTCGATCCAACGCTCCGCACACGTCCACGTCACTTGAAAGGTAAGTAGAGTGTGGATTAGTCCCACACGGACAAAAATAAACAAAAATGTCGGGTATATAAGTCCCGACATTTTAGAGGGTTAATACCCTTCCCATCTAGGGAAGGCTGAAGACCTCTTTTACCTATATATCTAATAAAAATATATAATATATATAAAACGCGCCACGTAGGAGCGCTGCGCAGGTCCGCGTGGCTCTGCCACGTGGCCTTGCGTGCCACGTCGCACCCACGTTGGACCCGCACGCTTTTTGCTTTTTATTTTTTTTAAACATTTTTTTTAAATAGAAATTAAATCGGAAAAATCAGGAAAAAATCCAAAAAAATCCCTAAAAATTATAAAAATCATTTCTTTTAAAATACAACTCCAAATTAATCTAAATTTCTTTCATTTGATCTGAAATTTAATTATCTATCATTCTAAAAAGTCAAATTATTTAAATAACAAGAGATTTAATTCTTATTTCAAAAATACATTCATTTCTTTAAGATTTTAACTTTAGAAAATTAAATGAATGTTTATAAAAATGATTTCTCTTATTATTTAACTTTAAAAACCACTTATAATCTCAAGTAAAGATGGGTTATAAAATATTTAATCTTTAATTCATCATAATTAACCCTAAATTAACGCATTTTGAGATTATAACATAAAATTGCATAGAATGATAGAAATACACTCAAAATATGATAACATGCACATAAATGTAATGTTTTATGCCTTAATTTGCATTAATAATCATGTTTTATCATGTTAAGATTGCATGTTATCAAAGCCATCAAGAAAATTGAGGGGCTGCATAACGACAAATGTCCTGCCTAATTGTTGAAAGAGGTTTTGCAAGATTTGGGGTTGTGCACGAAGGTTTCAGGGTTCTATTCTTTTGGAATAGTTATTTTTAATTGCATACATATTTCCAATTCTTCTACTTAAATGCAGGTTGTTTCTATAAAAATTGAAAATGCCAGCCACAACAAAACAATTACTATATCATTAATGGGTGAAATTAAGAGAGTCAACCTTAAATTTGAGATGGTCTACAATCATAACCTTGAATTGCGTATGTCATCAACCTTGTTGTCCAAGATGGTGTAAAAGCCATGGATATCCCTCCAATTCTAAGCGTCAAAGAGGCAATAGAGGTAGCTGGAAAAACATTGAAAAATGAGAAATAATCCAAGTATGCTTCGAGTAATTGACAAAATATTGCATGGAGCCAACCCATCATTTGACCAAATGGGCCATGTTTTGTACTTCGGTAGCGTCAACAGCCTTGTCATCTAGCAGGGACTTAAGGCGTGAACCACCATGGAACTAGAATCAACAGTAGCATCCACTCAAAGAGAAAGCAATTACTTGTAGATAGAGACACCTCGATCTGGGGAGACATTTTTTCTTCAAGTCTATAAAAAAAGGAAACCACTTGCTGGCTCACTGTTTTGAAATGTACGAGGAAAGTCTTGTGAAATTAAAGTGTTCTCTTCTAGAATTTCTAAGCTCTACGACCTATTGTAATGTAACTCCAAATAGAACATGCTCCAAGAAGTGAATGAGCTATGCAACACATTGGATTTGCATTCTCTTTTTTATCTTCTTGTGTAGATATCCTTCAGTCTTTCTTCTTTCTTTATGAAGATCTTTGCTTGATGAGTATGCTTGGAAACATAACATCTCTTTACTTTTAGATCAAGAAAAATATTTGTAACCTATTAACACATTGTAAAAATAGCAGCACGTAAAAGAATTAGATATACTAGTCCTTGAGACATATTTTTGAACCTATTTTCTTCTTCTTCTTTTTTCTCCAAATGAATTTTATTATTATAAAGCTGTGTCTTAATTTGTCCATGTTGTTTTTTGTTACATATTGTCTATTATCTCTTTACCTTATCATTTGTGACATATAGTCCAAACTCATGGTAATTTATTTTCATGATGCATGAATATCAATTCAATTTCAAGTATAATTAATAATATGAGAAGTCAAGGACTTCCTTATTACAGAAAAAATATTGGTCTAATTTATCACCATGATTTGCATATTGAGGCATACCTTTGGTCACACAAAAAACTAAATTATCATGTCAATGAAACTATTTTCTATTTGTCTCTCGTGGCGTAAAAATCTCAATCATGAATATAACTAGATTGGTTCATAAAATTAGGTTTTTCCAAGAGAAGAAATTTCTTGTCTTGTTCTTTTTTTTAGATATCTTACACAGATGAATATTATCTATTTGTGTCTAGATGAATTTTCAACAGGAGGTAGTTGCTTTGAGATATCTGTCATATGATTTTATAAATTAAACTCATCTAGAATGTGGATGAGATTAACTAGTATAAAAGTTTTGAAACAAATCATTGGAGAGTTAATTTGTACAGTTTTGATAATAAATTGATATATTATAAAAAAAATCAGTATTACTTTTGAGCATATTTATTACTTTCATGAATAAATAATCCACATTTAACTTCAAATATCTTTATATATAAAAGTTACCTGATTATATTTTACGTAATAAATCTCGATACACCATTCACCATGAAAAATCATAAGTATTTTTCTCTATGAACATTAGGCTAGGGTTACTTGACTGTGATATGAAAAGCTTTATTTGATTTCTATTAGAAATTTGAAAAAAAAAAGTTGAAATGAGGGAGTAGTTGAATTCTGAAAATATCTATTATGCATTATCAAACAGTGCATTACCTACATATGGATATGGGGGAAATACAGATTAAGATATCTTTTTGAAAGATCACATTCACCAATATTTTATTTCATTATCTCATGAATCGACTGCATAATCAATCACACCATCAAAGATAATCAAGGTATAAATATTTTTTAAGACTTTTATATGCAAGGAGGCATTCATAAAATCTATACAGTTGAATACAAGAGTACTAGAAAATGCATTTTATTTTGATTAAAATAATTTTTTTATCAATTCATTGATTGTATGCAACATCTCTCTATTGTTCATCGCCATTCCATAAGCTGGTCATATGAGTTTTAATTTTTCTACTGGAATCATATATTTTTACAGCTCATATGAATATGGGTGAATGTAATAGACACTATGATATCGATTCTTGTGTACGCAACAAAATCCACCCATAGTTTCCGTGCAGATGAATCGCTAGCCATTCAAATTAACCATGTATTGGCTGATGTGTCAGGAATTCATAGAACAAATCGCAATGGAGTAGGGATTATTTCTGTGTTCTTGCGAGCCCAATTGAAATTTGAAAATCGATTTCTGCTACGGTAATTGTAGGTTATAATTTGTCAAAGTGTAAAGGACAATAATCATACCATTAGTCTCCCATTCGCTGGCCAAATTCATGAATAATATTTACTCTTGATACTGGTTCTTCATGCAAGGTAAGAAAAAAGGATAATGAATTCGCCGAGTTGAAATTTCTAAAAAAGAAACAACGTTGGGAAACTGGTTTCTCGCGGTGACATAAATTTAAAACGAAATTCAATTAACAGACTAAAAAAACTACTTTTAAATGCTAAGAACGAGTTTAGGCAGGAAAAATGGGATTTAGGTTGCCTAGGGCTTGAAAACATGTCCTTGATTGATATGCATTATCGGCTGCTTACATCAATGGGCACAAATCTCATTGAACAGGTTTTTTTTTTTTTGTTAAATTCCGTAGTTGCTACTCGCGAGCGAAAGGAGATTCCACGTTTTCCTGAGAAAAATAGTTTCCTGGTCTTTCATTATCAGTACTGGTCCAGCGCGTCTCCATATAACAACTCTGAGCAGCAAGAGCCTTCTATTACCTATCGAAGGGCGCAGGATGCTGTTCTTCCTTCTCGTCGCTCTTTCGCTCTGGGAACCTCTCGTCCGCGCCCAGTCGCCGCTTTCTATTCCGGCAGCTGTTGAAAGACCGCATGACGACCCCCAGCGCGTGCAGACGTACATAGTTCACGTTCGGAAGCCAAAGAACTTGGTGCTGCGCGGCGCCGGGGAGAGGGAGGACTGGCACAAGTCCTTCCTCCCGTCGCTCACCCTGGACTCGGGCGAGCCTCGTCTAGTCTACTCCTACGAGCACGCCATCCGGGGGTTCGCCGCCCGACTAACTCCCGAGGAAGCTGAAGCCATGGAGTCCACCGACGGGGTTCTGTCTGTGCAGCCGGACTTCAAGCTGACGACGATGACCACCCACACACCAGATTTCCTCGGGCTCACGCGGAGCGGCCAGCTTTGGGAGCAATCCAGTGCAGGGGAGGGAAAGGTTATAGGCATTGTGGACTTTGGATTCGACTCCAGCCACGATTCATTTTGGGGCGGCGGCATGAAGCCCCCGCCACAAAGTTTAGAAAGGAAAATGCAACTTTCATCCGCAGCACTGCAACAATAAGCTCATAGGTACCTGGAATTTCAGCTCTTCCGAGTACATCCCCTTCGGGTACATCGCCCACGGAACCCACGTCGCCAGCACAGCCGCCGGGAACACAGTGATGGGGGCTAGCTTCAAAGGCGAGGCCTGCGGCAGCGCGTCCGGTACTGCCCCTCGCGCCCATCTCGCCTTCTACTTGATCGACGGTGGTGCGGACTACGTAAAGGCAATAGACCAGGCGATTCAAGATGGCGTCGACGTGCTCTCTCTCTCGCTACAATACGGGGGTTCGAGGCCCTTCTACAGTAATTCCATAAATATCGGCACCCTCTCCGCCACAAAGCGCGGCATATTCGTCAGCAATTCAGTAGGAAACGCAGGTCCTAGGTCGGAAAGCATTGAAGACCACACGCCATGGACGCTATCTGTCGGCGCGAGCACCACCGACCGGGTAACGAGAGTCGAGATTAGACTGGGAAACGGGAACGTCATCCTTGGGGAGACACTAAACACCAAAATTGAGTTCTTCCCCAGCGGCGCTTCTCTTCCTGCCGTTCTCTTAGGCCCCAGCGACGGTGTCCACGGCTGCGGTGAATCAGATTTTTCCGGAGTGGACGTCTGGGGGAAGGCCGTAGTATGCCGTGAAGGAAAGTTTAGAACTCCAAATATTGATCCCACGCCCAGGGGGTGCCAGGCAGTGGTGCTGGGCGCGAGGGCTATGATTATGCTGAACGATCGAAAGCATGGATCAACCGTTATGTTGACCTTGAACTGCAGAATCCCCACAGTCCACGTATATTACCGGGATGGAGAGAGGTTGAAGACCTACCTAAGCTCCGATCCATATCCCACGCTATCGTTCGAACCAATGGGAACGATTACCGGAGTCCATCGCCATCCAGCGGTGGCCGAATTCTCCTCGCGGGGCCCCAGCAGGGTGAACAATATGGTTCTCAAGCCCGACATCCTCGGGCCCGGCGTCAACATCCTGGCTGCGTTTCCGTGGACGCCGTCGTCTTTCTATTACTTGTCCGGTACTTCCATGGCGTGCCCGCACCTCTCGGGTATCGCCGCGATGCTGCGGAGCTTGCACCCGACCTGGTCTCCGGCGATGATCAAGTCCGCGATAATGACCACCAGCGACTGGCAGGACTACGCCGGGATGCCTCTCTCAGACGAGACCGGCACCCCGGCCAACCTCTTCGCCACCGGCGCCGGGCAAGTCAACGGCACCAGAGCTGCTGACCCGGGCCTCGTGTACGATATCAAGTACCGTGACTACGTCAAATACATCTGCGGACTGGGCTACACCCCAAAGCGTGTTGAAACGGTTTTGAGAGAACCAGTGGACTGCGCTGTTATCGGTGGCATCAGCGGCGAAGAGCTAAATTACCCCACATTCTATGTCAAGGCAAGTCCCACGCCCAAGGTCATCACCCGGACCGTCACGAACGTTGGGCGTCCCAAAGAACGCTATACATTGTCCTTGGATGAGCCGCCCGGCGTGATGGTTGATGTCTTCCCTCGCACGCTGGAATTAACCAAATTGAGGCAGAATCTGACTTACACCGTGACCGTCACCACGTTCAATGTAGATCCGAGACTGCGCAGGTCTGAGAAATCGGAAGGGCAGCTAACCTGGGTGTCCGCCCACCACAGAGTTCGGAGCCCGATGGCCATCGCCTTAGACGTCACCGTCGACTGAAACTCCTCTTCTATTCTGATTCATCGCCTTGTGTCTCCTCTCGCTCTCGCTCTCTCTCGCTCGCTTGCTCCCTGTCTCTGTCTCGCTCCACCATTGTGCTTGTTTGCTGATTCTAATAATTGATCTACATCTGCAAGTCTCAAACATGTGGATGTAGAAGACGAGTCCAAAATATGGGAAGAAAAGGAGTGAATCTTGGCTCGGAGACCATATTCGTAACATGCTACTGCCAGGTAGAATATTTATACAAATTTGTGGATTCATGCACATTTCTAGTAGAATAAAAAGAAGGGGTAATAGTCTAGAAACCCCCAATGTTTGGGGTTTGTCTTCTTTTCACCCCAACGTTTCGAAACAGCCAACAAAACCCCAATGTTTGGGGTTTTGTCTTCTTTTCACCCCAAGGCTTCTATCGCGCACAGCTGGCAGCGACGTGGACGCCACGGCAGCTGCTCACCGGACGCGGAAGCCACGTCTCTGCCATGTCAGCACCGGACGCGTCTGCGACGCGCGTCTCTCTCGTTCCCGTCTTCACCAACGACGGCTCCTGCGACGGCGTTACCCGCACCAAGAAGAGAAGGAGAGAGTGAGAGAAAGAAGAGAATTTTTTTCTCTCTTCTTCTCTTCTTCTCTCACTCTCTCCTCTTCCTCATATTCTTCCTGCGCGTCTCTCTCTCTCTCTCGCGACGGAAATTTCCGTCGCGAGGAGAGAATTTTTTTCTCTCTTCTCTTCTTCTCTCACTCTCTCCTTCTTCTCTCACTCTCCAAATAGTTTTGTGACATGGACGGGTCATTCTAAGTGATAGTTGAAGATATGGGCGTATAACTGAAAAGGGCCCATATCGACTCCGACGCAGTTTTCTCGGTCGTCCGCACTCTGCCAGAGTAGGAACTTCGCAACTGATGGAGCTGATATCTAGGATCGCTAAGAAACGACTAGTTGTTCTTCTCCTCCCCCTCAAGTCGGACTCCACCCAGAAACCAGAGATTGAGAGCGATGGCGGACTGGTCTCTGCTTCCAACCCCTCTCGTAGAGGACGTGGCGCGGCGTCTGAGCGTGGCGGACCAAGCTCGGATGGCCGCCGCGTGCAAGCGTGGCGAGAAGCCCTGGCAGACGACCTCTGCGACCGGAGCCCTGTGCCCTCAATCTGGTTTCTCCTTCCTCGTTACAGCGCGGAGGAAAACCGCAAGGATTCCCCCGTCAAGTTACTACCGTTTCGGGTGCTTTCGCTCGGTCTAGAAAGCCGTCTTCGTGCCCCCAAAACCAGGCCTCGGCCGCATCAACTCGCCCCTTCTCGTCGTGATACTCCAGACGGGGCCCATTCGCTGGAATGCTCGGAGTTGGCCTTCGCCGCCGCAGGCGACGACTTCTGGACGGATCTCCTAAACATTTCGTCCCCGGTGCTTGCGAGAACCAACTTTCAAGATATCGTGGCCGACGACGGGAAACTCTACGCGCTCGACGAGAGGAGCCACGTCCTGGTTTTTGACCTCGGATGCGAGAAGCCCTCCTCTTCTTCTTCTAGGGCGACGGTGATGGTGATCAAAGTGAAGGCTCATTCTGATCCCCGCTGCATGAAGACTCTCGCCGTGATCTCAGGCGAGCCGATCCTCGTCCAGCGGTGGACCTGCAAGGATCGCCCGTTAGGGCTGACGAGGCGCCTGCCCACGTTCGAGGTCTTCCGGTTGCGGGTCGCGAGAGAGAGAGAGAGACGCGCAGGCGAGGAAGAATGTGAGGAAGAGAAGGAGAGAGTGAGAGAAGAAGAGAAGAGAGAAAAAAATTCTCTCCTCGCGACGGAAATTTCCGTCGCGAGAGAGAGAGAGAGAGACACGCAGGAAGAATATGATGAAGAGGAGAGAGTGAGAGAAGAAGAGAAGAAGAGAAAAAAATTCTCTTCTTTCTCTCACTCTCTCCTTCTCTTCTTGGTGCGGGTAACGCCGTCGCAGGAGCCGTCGTTGGTGAAGACGGGAACGAGAGAGACGCGCGTCGCAGACGCGTCCGGTGCTGACATGGCAGAGACGTGGCTTCCGCGTCCGGTGAGCAGCTGCCGTGGCGTCCACGTCGCTGCCAGCTGTGCGCGATAGAAGCCTCGGGGTGAAAAGAAGACAAAACCCCAAACATTGGGGTTTTGTCGGCTGTTTCGAAACGTTGGGGTGAAAAGAAGACAAACCCCAAACATTGGGGGTTTCTAGACTATTACCCCTAAAAAGAATTAATATAACGGCATCTCTTAAATTTTTGCTATTCCCGTGATCCCGTCACAAAGTCTACCGTGGAAAAGGTTTTCGGAGCTAAACCAAAGGCCATCGCCGATCAAATTTCTTCTACGAACAATGATTGTTATATATTCCTAAGTACTCTGAAAGATTATCGTTCAAGAGTTTCTGGGTCAAACGTTTCTGTCTGCTGGAGGTCTGTTATGGTGATGAGTATTTCATTCATTTCACCTCCGTCAATCCATACCTGCCTGCTTTGGGCACAATCGAGCTTGACCCCTTTCACCAGAAAAGCGCTGGATTTACCTTGCACGCAGATAAAATGTCACGTGTTATTCTTTTTAATTCAAAAAAAAAAAACGTTCGCTTGTTTGTTTCGCATGAATTCCTTTGACAAAGTGAGGGACCAAATGAACTCATCCTACTTACCTTCATCGAATGGGAAAATTCATGGTACAGTGCTTAATACTTGACCACAGTATGATGCTAGTGGTTTCGTCCATCTTTATCATCTTAATAAACAGGCAGCTACAAACATCGTCTTCGATGAGAATCCTGCTAAGAGTCTTAAAAATTGATATGGATGGCTCTTTCAAGCCGCAAAAAATCCCTTTCAGAAATCTGAGTATTTCAAACCCCAGTTCAGTCTAGCGCTCAATTCAAGTGAAAATATTTTGTACTCGAGTCAAAAAACTTTTTTGAAGAAGGAAGCCATATCTCAATTTTCAAAAGAAACAAGTTTTGGACTATGAAATCTGCTCTAGAAGTTCAAATACAAAAAATCAAGATCAAAGCGAGAGAGAATTTAAAGATATCAGGCTCAAGTAAGTCCCGCCCTCTAGATCTCACTGAAGTTGTATTCAGAAGTAAGCTCTTTCCACATTGCCGACTAGTAAATTTGTTTGATTTTTGTGATTCAGCGACAAATCCACTCAAACCAATGCGATGGATCATAAAACGTTTAACTGGCGCTAATCTATTGGTCACGATAAAATGATTAACAAGTGATTTGAAAATGAAGATATTTGAGAAAAAAATAAGAGTAAGTCAATGCTCTACCTCAAGCTACGGAAAAGGATGGACCCTATCGAACATCTTGGTGCTCTACGCAGCTCTGTGTACGATGTATAAATACTTGGGAAACAATTTACCTTGAGCCAAGTACACCCAACATTCCTCCACCTCTATAAAGAAATGGCGCATGAAGCAGAGCAAGTATCACCCTTATCTAGATAATGTCTTCAAGTAGAATCAGAAAAATTGTATGGGAGAAGAACATCGATAAAATACACTATAAAGTTTATCGTAAGTATATTTTAGCACACTTTGTCTTGAATCTCTGCGTTTAAGAAATGTCTTTAATTTTTTATAAATTAATCGTAAGTATGTTTTTAATCGTAAGTATGTTTTTAATTTTTATAAATCCCTGTTATCCTTGTCTCTCATCATCATGTTTGGATCCTTGTACTATTTTCTTGCACTCCTTGGCAAGGAAATGGAAAAAATTCCAGAACATTATGCTGATTTTTTCTTTTCCTTGCTCTAATTTCTGCAGCTATGGAAAGTTGAGACCATAAACATTGACACATGGAAAATAAGGAATATTTAGGTGATATTCACGCTATGATATAAACTCTCTCTAAAGCATAATAATGGAATATGTTGCTTTGAAAAATTAAAATGTTACCTTCAATATTGGTTTCCAGGTCAATTTCTGTAGGACAACAAGGACTCAGGGTTCGTCATTTCAAAGAAGGAGATGAGAACAATTAAATCTTACCTTGACCAGAAGCATTTACTTTCATAATCCATGCTGAGAATCATAAGATAGGTATTCATAGGTTATATATTATATTATTCCATGCAAAGCACTTATGCACATTTCTTTGCACAGATATCTATGCACATCTCAATAGTATGTAATGAACGAAAAACAATCATACATCCATTGCCATTCTCTTATATCACATTACTCTGTGTGTGTGTGTGTGTGTGTGCGTGCGTGTGTGTGTGTGTGTGTGTCGTGCGTGCATGTGTGTGTGTGTGCGTGTGTGTGTGTGTGTGTGTGTGCGTGCGTGTGTGCGTGTGTGTGTGCGTGTGTGCGTGTGCGTGTGCGTGCGCGTGTGCGTGCGTGTGTGCGCGTGTGTGTGTGTGTGCGTGTCTGTGCATGTGCGTGTGTGTGTGTGTGTGTGCGTGTGTGTGCATGTGTGTGTGGTGTGTGTGTGTGATAGTTAGTACATAATATCATAATTCATTTTTAATAGTTCTATATTTGTATCAGAATTTGAGATTAATCTAGAGCCTTTCGCATTTCCAAAAAGATGTATTTATAAAATACATAATGATACTATTAAGTTATAATGTCATTGTGTTATGATCATTGTATTTAAGGATGAATTATAAATCCTCCTTTCTAAGATGCTCCTCATTGTTCCTAAACAATCCATACTTGAAGATTTTTCTATACTTGAAGAGTGGTCTCAAGTCAATTTTCATGTAAATAATGATAAATCATTATTTAAATTTCAAAACCACTTTATCCTAAATATGATGAATCATGAAATGGTGGATATAATGGCAGTCTTAAAATATACCATAATAGATAATAGAAATTGATGAATAGTGCTATTCATATTTTCAGACTATAATCACACATCAAAACTTAAGGATTTCTAGTCTTTAGAAATAATTAAATAGACAAAGGGTGTTGAGCCTATGTAGTAAGCAAAAATATCCATGACATCCCGCAAGCCAACTAAATGCACCTCAAGTGAGTAAGAAAAGGACATAGGGGCTTGGTAAAGCACCGAGAATTTGCCACAAGATGACAAATAGACCATTATCCATCAACCATGTGTCCTTGGAAGGGTTTCAAGTTGAGACTCCCTGAATGTCCTTTAGATACTCATCCCCTCATTTTCCCGCTTTTGGCCCAAATGTATGAGAGGCCGTGTTCATTGCCATATGGGTTGGGGTAGGAGGAGCTTGAGAATTTAAAATAATGTCATTAATGCTTTTGCTTTCAACTGTCAAAGTTTTGTTAATAAGTCTTGAATTTAAAAACATTAAAATTGATCTTTTCACTTTAAAACTTTAAACTTCATAAATTTTGTCTACCCTACTCTTTTATCCATTCTCCTCTTTTATATTTTTCTTTATTTTGTGAAATTCACATTTTAAACTTACCATGAACTTACAAGATAATATACCTATATACTATAAGTTTGATGGAATTATTGAATATAATCATAGGAGGACATGAGCTGCAAGTACTTATTTTGCCATTACCCTCACAGAAGAATAACTTGAGCATTTGTACCTCATTGGAGACACTAGGAAAGATGACAAAGATAAAATTCTGACTTAGGTTTGTTGAATTAACATAGTTTAATTCGTATCACTGTTAAAAAATTGCCAATTTCCATGCATATGATATCCACCCTCCAACTTTATGGCATTGTCCTCAATGGATTGCAGATAGAGTATGGACAGATGTCACTTGAATATTTGAAGGGGGATATAGAGAGAATTTCAAGTTGAGCCTCATTTTTTTGTTCTTCCCCTTATTTTGCTCCTTTTCATGCACTTTAATTTCTCCTTTCTTATCTTTTAGAGTTCTCTAATACAAAACACAAATCAATACAAATAAAATGAAAACAAAAAAATGGTCTAGGTTTCCTTCCAAGTAGTGCTTTCATATACATTCAGAAAACGTCAAGTTCTTAAAATAAAAGAGGTTTAGCACTTCACAATCCATGGCCTAAAGTCTTCTTATAATCCTCTAAAATCATTCATGGGATCCATATCATCTTGTTTAGCCTTTGAATTCCCTTTTTTAAGGACTAGTTTTTCCTCTATCTCTCTTGACCCATCATCCTCTTGGGTCAATGTCTCTTGATCCTAGCAAGATCTTGGCTTTTTAATTGTCTTTTGAGGTGTTCCATTTCCTTGGTCAATTTCTCAAACAAATCATGCATATTTTTCTATATTTTCTCTAAGTTTTTATATTTATCATCAATCTCTTTTTTCCACCTTTAATTCATAATCTCCAAGGTCTATTCTTCAAAATCTGTGGAGTGAGGTAGTTGGGAGTAGAGGTGGGGAAATTCCATAGTTTTTCATGAAAGTTCTAGTAACCTCTCTATGATCATGCTAAATGGTAATAGAGTGGCATTCCTCATCATCTTCTCGCTAATATATATCCTCAAAATCTTCAATCTCATTAAAAAATTTCAAGGGAACTTTGTCTCCTCCATACGACATCTCTGCTACGCCTATTTTACAATTGATATGGGAGTAAGTTTTTATGGAACAACCTCTTATTTGTGAAACTTAGGTGGAGTCTACAAAAAGTTTTATTAGCTCAATCAAGGAATTTGCTTTTCTAGGAAAGATAATTAAAATTTATCAAAAAATGATCTTGAAGCTTCAAAAATGCACAAAATTCATTTTTTTTTCCAAAATTGCAAGCCAATAAATACCCTTGTAGAAGAAGGAGAGAATTTTTTCAAAAATTTTGGGTTGATAACCCTTCAAAAAAAATTTAAAAAATATTCACTTGTAGCTTTTGGGTCGCTAACCTTTACAAAAATTTTGATCAAAACATTGAGTGCAATGGAAATACCTCAAATGCAATAGAAGACATTGAATATGAAATTCAAAGCATTGAGGAACCAAAAACAAATGATCCTATCATCTAGAATGTATGAGAATATATACTTCCAGGGTTCTCTTAAAGGAGTTCTTGAAAGCTATTCTACTGTTTAGCCTCTAATGGTGTCCACACAATCTTTGGATAGTTAGGTCTCCTCTTCAAAGCTCTTCACTAAGAGAGAAAAATAAGAAATGAAATGATTCTCACAAGGCTTGCATGGGCACCTTGAGTTGTGGTCGTTCTCTCCTTATTTATAGACATTTTTAATGTGCATTTTTCATAAAAACCCTCATAATTATGTCTATAGCCACCAACAGTCATAGACCCTATATGTGTAACCCTCTAGGTTCATATGTCTCACTAGCTAACATCTTTATAGTTAATAATTTATTGGTCAATCTTAATTAATTATTCAGATCAACATATAGATTAATTAATCAAGGATTGATTAAGCCAATCGATAGGTTGAGCTTTCAGCTCGCTAGGTTCCAAGCTACGACACATACTCTAGGATATATATAGTACATGAGAACTCTCTTATAGAACATTTCCATCATTGGTTACCATGTATGAATAATCCTTTATATGCATGACTTAGGGTATGGTCAACTATCAAACCCTAATCGGTCACTCAAGTTAGTATCAATACATAGAGGAAATCATCAAGGAACTCCTCCTCTAATATTTCCAGTACCTTGGCCAATGATTTCATCGCATCTCATTCATTGAGTCAATCTCCTCAAATACCGAGGGCGGATAATCCCATCTTGACCGCATAATCATCTTCAAGGACTTCATGTTATATCTAATATATAATATTTTAGGAGATCTTGTGGCTAGAGATTTATAAGTCATAATCAAAACATAATCATTCATTTCACAAGATGTCTTTAGTGTCTCAAGTCAAAAGACCACATACACAATTGTGATATTAATCAATCTGATTAACAATTAGGTATAATACCATTCAGGGATCTATACGGATCAATTCAATAAACTCTTTCAATAAATTCAATAATCATACGGAGCACCCACTATCTATCTTTAGTGTCTCCACACTGATGCCTACAAGATCAGCCATACTCATCATATGGTCAGATCAGACATTGCTATTCTTTCCAGATAATTTTTTGTCTTTTTCGAAGATCCCACAAATAGGAATGTTTGTTACATACATTTAAAAACTAGTTATCACTTTAGTATGATCTTATCATAATTCACTTAGTCACTACTTATGATCATGAACTTCATTGTAAACATCACACAAGAATGACAATGAAGAAATTTTATTTTCAATGATCATAAATGAAATACATAGAAGTGTGATTGACTTATAGGCCACATAATATCCATCAATCTCTCACTTAGACTACAACCAATTACCCTTATGCATCAACCCTATAGTTTGCAGTGACACTCAAAAACTTTTAAACCTAAATGCTTTCTTAGTGGATATTATCCCTTGATAGAACTCTTTCCACCACCACATCTCCTCTAGCGATGATCTTCCTAATCAAGTGAAAGCTCATCATAATGTCCTTAGAATTCTAATGAGACCTTGGCTCTTTCGCTTGTGCTACTGCAAAGAAATTGAGGAGCAAAATAAAGAGAGAAAATTTGATTGTGAAGAGAGAGAAAATGATTAAAATTTATAAAACTAAACTAATCTATGCATCCAAATAAAAATATGATGTTATACAATGAAGATTAGAAAGAAAACACATAATCTAACCCAAAATTGTGCTCAAAATGATCCAGTTAATCATTGGATCAAGGCTTTTCATTCCATGTTTTGAATAACAAAAATTCATAGTTCAAGCGACTAATTATTCCTTCTCCCTTGGAAAAAAATCTTGATTTTAAACGTTCTTCTGATGCAGAAATGAGTTTAGAAGAGGAATAAAGCATGAGATTCAAGGATTGAGATATCCAAAAGTTTCAATTGATTGAAACATCTAAGAATATGTTTTTCCATTGAAGAGAGAGAGTATAAACAAGAAAATATTGGGCGTGACCATTAGATTTGACGATTGATCTTTGATCAACGGGCTTAGATCAAATGCCAGGATGTCAATCATCATCATTAAGTCTTATCCATCTGATCTAAGATGGAGTGCTCAAATTTCGCCACGTCGCAAAGTGAATGTTGATCGTCTTGTAATAGTTGTCATCTGATTTTCATTGAATGCTTGAGATGTAGCCACGTGTCTAAGGAGTCCATTGGGAGAATTTAATCCTAGCCATTATAACTCCTTAGATGAATGACTAGGATTTAATCGGGGTTTATAACATCCAATCATAGTGTGCCACGTACCCCTTCACTTAAGTGATCATTAACGGTTGTGATTAAACTTGAAAATCAGACACTCCTTATGGTGCCAGATTGAAAAAATAGAGTGATGCGATAAGTATATAAGCGCACACAATCTTATTAGTTTATGCCCTTAAAAAGGGTGCTTAACCACTAACTATGCGCAAAAACGTGCGCCACTCTCTGCCACGTGGCACGCACGTCCACTGCCACATGGCAACATGCAAGCCCACGTGCCACATCAGCTGCCACATCAACGCACACTTAAAAACCTACTTTTAAAATATTTTGAATTAAAATAACCTTCCAAATAAATTCAAAAATTCCAAATAATCCCTAAAAATTAGAAAATTCATAACTTTCAAAATACAACTACTTTTTAACCTATCATTCTAAACATTCAAATTTTAGAAATAACGATAGATTAAATTTTTATCTAAAAAATTATACGCATTTTCTTTAGAGAATAAAAGTAAAAAAATATGTTTGTACAAATATGTTTTCTCTCATTATTTTGCATTTAAATGTCAACTTAAAAAAATCTCAAGTATAATCTTAACTTTAAAAATGAGAATAATCTACCATAAAGTATCAACTTTTAACTATGCATGATTATCCCTAAAAATTAATGCATTTTGATATTATAACTTTAAATGGCCTAGAATGATAAATATGCACACAAATTATGATAACACGTATAAGAATATAATGTTTTTGCATTAATAAACATGTAATTATAAGAATTAGTTGCATGCTATCAATGCCTTAATTGAGTCATCCCAAGCCACACAAGTGCTAGACTTCTAGTAGTATCCACGTAGTTCTCATCTAGGTGGACCTCTTCATCTTACATGTGATTTGAAGTGCAATTTGATTAAGCTTTGATATATACCAAACTTTGTGACATCCCTTATCTAGGAGAATAAGTGTATGGGTCCCCCAAATCTTACCCCTTATGGTCCCTATAAAGAGTTTAGCATTTTTCATGAAACCTAAAGCAATAATATTTTTACCCCATCATCCAAAACCTTATGCATATGGCCCTCTTGACACACATACACATCTAGTTAATAACCTTGGCGGCCAAATAACTCTTTATTAGCTCGTGAAATTAATCAATTAAATTTCTAATTTGGATTAATCTGATCTTGAGTTGATCCGATTGTAGGTTGATGAACAAATTTATGCGGTCGTTAAAACACACAAATGTTGGTCGAAAAAAATTTATAATACCGAACTCACAATGATAAAGATATAAAATCAAGTAAAGTATACGTATTAGGGTCGATCCATTAAGAACAAGGTTGACTTTTATTGTAGAGTTGACTTGGTCAAACTTAGGTTTAATTTAAAACTTTAAGAAATGGAAATGAAATTTAATGAATAGAAATACTATAAATATATTAGATATGGGAACTTTTAAGATTTAAGACTTCTGATTTGAAAGAGAAAAGTCAATAGTCAAGGTCAAAGCATTGACTTTGACCAATAGTTAACTTTCTATAAATATTAGATAATCAATAGATGTTAGAAGATTAAAATTATATATTCAGAATCTATAAAGAAAATGGAATTTATTGATATAAAATTCATGATTTTTCGCTAAAAACATTGATTTATTATGAATTATTGAAAATCAAAGATAAGAAAAGTTGTGAAATGAACACTTCAGAGAAAATCTTCAAATTGACTTATCAAATGATATCCAAATCTTGCAATTAATATATCAACAGAAAACTAACAACCAGATGATTCCAAAAAGACCATAATTATCAAATTCCAATTTATATTTTGAAAGTAATTGATCCCGCAAGTCAACGTCCAAATTTCAGATTGAAAAATGAACAGTGGTTGATCAAACGTTAAATTGAGGGGTCAAATGATCTTGGAATTTGACGAATTTACAATCCACGGAAAGCTGATGAAAATAAGGAAATCCAATGAAACTATAATCAAGTGATTCAAAACTATAATGAAAGAGATATCATATTTTCAAAAATCAGCAAAAATTTAAGTCAAAATTGGGTGAAATTGAAGAACACGATGACTTAAAACACAAAATTAACTTTCTAAAACTAATCAAAACTCAAATTACCATCAAATAATTGATTGAATCTCACTATTACCCGATTGCCACAAAGATGGGGCTTCAATTCACGCGGATTGAAGTGAATTTGCATGGTTTCTTCCTCGCGGACGTTCGGCGTTCAAGGGGAAAATTTGATGAAATCTGACGATGAATCACGATGAATCCTGCTCCAACTGGATCACGATGAAGTCTAAACGTAGGGGAATCGTGATGAACCCAAGATTTTCCTTCAAATTTGCTTAATTACTTCATGAATCAATCAAGAGTTCTCAAACAAGAGAAGAACATCAGTTTTTAAAGGGAAATTTCCGCGAGAATTGCGGACCGTTTGATCCGGTGGCAGGTCGATTGATGGCCACAATCGCACGATGATCGTGGGCCATCAATGCGAGGCAATCGTGGCTCTGATCACGCAGTGAATGGGCCACGATCGCTCGACGATCATGGTTCATGATCTCTCTTAATCCTGCCGTCTAATTTCCATGACGTGTCGAGGTGAGTCCACGTGTAGCCCACTGATCGCATGATCGCGCGATTTGATCTTGTGTGTTCGATTGTTTCACTTACACGATCAACGGTGTCCAATAACGCACGTGCTTCTGATGGCTATCGAGTGGACTCTAGTCGACTCGATCAACGCGCCTTACGTCATGCGATTTGCATCCAACACGCGCAAAGCATCCACGTCACTTGCATATAAAACATTAAACGGGACATAGTCCCACACGGAGAAAAACGATGAAATTGGCGCGTATAAAAGGTAGAGGGGCGATAAGCACTTGTGTTACCGCCCCAATAATCTTACCAGGGCCCACTAACCCCTGGGCCCTTCACCTGCCAGCCCCCTGCCACGTGGCGCCACCCGGGCGTCCGCATGGACTCGCATGGCCCCTGTCACGTGTCCGCGCCACCTGTGCGCTACTTGCGTGCCACCTGCGCCCGCGTGGGCCTCCGAGCTCTGTCACGTGGCCTTGTGTGCCGTGTCACATCTATACGGGTCCCGCACGCCACGTCAGCCTCGCGCACCACGTCAGCCCTACAGTCCTGCTGAATTAAACCCCCCTTTTTTGCCTTTTTAAGTAAGTAAAAATTCAATAAAAATCAAATTAAAATTCGAATTAAAATCTAGAAAACTTCAAAAATTCATAACTCAAGAAATACAACTCCTTTTAATCTCAAATTTTCTCCATTGAATCACACATTTCTTCACTTTTAATATCATGCCATTTAAAATATCATTTCAAAGAAGAATGTAAGATGAACTTATAATTAACTTAGATCATTTCTTAAGAAATCCTCTTAATATCATCTTCACATTTTCATCTTGAAATTTATCCTGAAAAAACATGCACTAAAGTCAAAGTAATTCAAGAAAAGAGATTAAGTTCGATTAATTTAAACTTTACAAAAGATTAATCATCAATCAAGCATATAATTAACCCTAAATTATGCATAAAGATAGACTTTAGTCAAAATGACATACCAATGGAGAAAATTCATAAAAACTATGAGAACATGCATCATATTCACATAAAATAAGCATGAATATGAGTTAAATAGGATAAGAATTTAAGTTATAAATGCATGTTGTCATAGGTTGAGCCGTGGACATGTTAGGTGTCAAGCTATATTGCACGTATTGGAGGGTAATGGGGATACTAATTGTACATGGAATGTGTTTATCAACTATTATTATATACGTATAATCCCTCATCCAGATGACACCCCTTGAATAGTTAAGGGAATGTTCAACAATCAAATCCTAATTGTTCATTTATAGTTAAGACTAGTGTAATCAAGAATCATCAAACGAATTCCTTCTTATTGAGAGCAGTTTCTACCTTGGCCAAGGACTCGAGCCAACTATTTCTCAAAGATTTGTCTTCCCTTGTTATTGAGAGAAAATGATCCCATCTTGAATACACAATCACCTTTTTGGGTGTCATATTATAGTAAAGATGTTTTCATTTTGAGTTTTGTGATTAGGACCTCATTGGTCAAAAGCAAAACACAACCATCCATCCACAAAATGCTTCTGATGTCTTAGGTCTAAGGATAACTGATATAACTCATGGAACGAATCGATGCGGTCATTAATTGCACACTAACTCGTGTCAACAATAAAGCCAAATTTACCAATTTAATGATTTAATTACGAATTGACGGGGTATAATGTTAAATAAGGGTCAAATCCACGTAGAAAAAAGGGATTTTCGAGAGATCTTTTGGAATTTGATCAAATCGGACGATGAATTGGTGATAGAAATTAGGGAAAATGGTAGATTAAGAAAGATAACTCAAAGACGAATCCACAGAATTAAAAATGACTCAATTTGGATTAGTAATCGTGAAGAAATCAAAGAGCAAAGTACAGAGAAATTTTTGAACGCGATTAAGAGAAAAACCAAAATTAAAGACTATATTAAACTAAATTAACAATCCTAAATTACAAATTCATGATACATGACAAAAAGATTAGAGGAAAAACATGTAATCTAACCCGAGATAACCATCGAAATGATCCAATTAATCGCCGGATTCAAGGCTTTTCATTCCGCAGATTTCGAAAACAATCGTCGGTGTTCAAGAGACAAATTCTCCTTAATCGATCAACGAAATCTCACTTTTAATCACTCCGTAGACCCGAAAATGAGTCTAGAAGATATTAGAAGCGAGAGATGTGTATAGATAGATCAATTGAGAGAAATCATCCAAGAATACATTAAAATGTCGAAGAACATCTCAATTTATAGTGATTTTGGGCGTAACCATCCGATCGGGCATTTCATTAGCGATCAACAGCTCTGGTTGATCGCATTAATGCGAATCGTTACCATTAAGTCCCGTCCGTTGGATCAGAGATGGAGCGCTCAAATGAAGCCACGTGATTGTGCGTTATAAAACACTTTCAAACGCATCCGTTCGATCGCGATCGGACGCCTCATATGCATTTTTTTTCACGATTTAATCTCGACCGTTATAACTCTTGCGATCAACGGTCGAGATTAGAGGCATCTGGTGTACCCCGATTAAGCCACGTGCCCATCGATTTAAGTGAAGATCGACGGCTAAGATCGCACGCATGATCGGATGTCCCACACGCTGCCACGTCGCCTCCTCATCGGGATCGTTGATCGCAGTCGATCGAACGGCTCTGATCGCGCCACGTCGCCTGCGCGCTTTAAATATTCTCAAAAAATCGATTTTAAATTAGAAAATTGACTTATAATTCAGAAAATCCTTAGAAATTCATTAAAAATTCAGAAAAATTCAAAAAAATTTTAGAAAAATCCCTAAAAATTAGAAAATTCATAACTTTCAAAATATAACTCCAAATTAATCTAAATTTCTTTCATTGGATCTGAAATTCAATTATCTATCATTATAAGCAGTCAAAATATTTAAATAACAAGAGAATAAATTGTTATTTCAAAAATATACTCATTTCTTCTTGAAAAAAAACTAAAGAAAAATAAATGAGTGTATATAAACATTTTCTCTTATTATTTATGATTAAAAACCTAATTATAATCTCAAATTCTAAAATAATCTATTCTAAAATAAATTCTTAATTATGCCTAATTATCCCTAATTTAGTGCATTTTGAGATTATAACTTAAAATTGCATGAAATGATAGAAATGCTCTCAAAGTATGATAACATGCATACAAATGGGATGTTTTATGCCTTATTTTGCAATAATAATCATGTATTATCATGTTAAGATTGCATCTTATCAATAACTATAACATAAATCAACTTCATGCAATAGTTTGATACATCACAATCTAGTCATACATTACATATTAGTTTAGTAAACTCTTTTGCTAAAGAACACCTAGTGTATTACCTTTGTGTCATGACACAAATGTTCATTAGATCAACCAATATCATCATATGAGAAAGAAAAGATATTGATACTCTATACAGATAAATGATGTCCTTGTCAAGTATATTTTCATAAGAGATTTTAGAATTTGTGATAGATAAATAATTGATGGAGTATGATCTCATCCTAATTTAATAACCGTTGTTATTGATGAACTCGATCGCGTGTGTTTTTGGTCTTTGTTGTGCGTCGATTTCATGTAATAAAATATAATTCCTTAGTATAGATAGCATCAGCAAGGGTCGAATCCACAGGGAGCTAAAGTAATGAGGTTATATGTTCAATAGAAAGATGAGGGCGAAGGAAGATGTGTGAGTTGAAATGGAGCATGTGGAGGTGAGTATGAGAGATAATATTGATTTTCTCTTTGAATTAAGATAGAAATTAGAAAAGAGATGAGATAATTAGATTAATAGATATGAAAATAGAGATAATATGATGGAAAGATGAGAAGAATAGATTGCGATAACAATGGATAATGCACGATGAGGGTGCGAGTGAGATATTGATAACATGCAATCTTAACATGATAAAACATGATTATGAATGCAAATTAAGGCATAAAACATTACATTTATGTGCATGTTATCATACTTTGAGTGCATTTCTATCATTCTATGCAATTTTATGTTATAATCTCAAAATGCATTAATTTAGGGTTAATTATGATGAATTAAAGATTAAAGATTTTATAACCCATCTTTACTTGATATTATAAATGGTTTTTAAAGTTAAATAATAAGAGAAATCATTTTTATAAACATTCATTTAATTTTCTAAAGTTATAATCTTAAAGAAATGGATGTATTTTTGAAATAAGAATTAAATCTCTTGTTATTTAAATAATTTGACTTTTTAGAATGATAGATAATTAAATTTCAGATCAAATGAAAGAAATTTGGATTAATTTAGAATTGTATTTTAAAAGATATGATTTTTACAATTTTTAGGGATTTTTTCTAGATTTTTCTGATTTTATTTTCTATTTAAAAAAATTTTTAAAATAAATAAAAAATTTGCAAAAAGCGCGCGGGTCCCACGCGGGTGCGACGTGGCACGCAAGGCCACGTGGCAGAGCCACGCGGACCGGCGCAATGCCTACGTGGCGCGATTTATATCTATAGTTTATTTATTATTACTATATGTATAAAGGGTCTTCAGCCTTCCCTATATGGGAAGGGTTATTAACCCTTTAAATCGTCGGGTCTTATAAACCCGCGATTCCTTTTTTTTATTTCCGTGTGGGACTAATCCACACGGATTTTATAATGCAGGCGACGTGGCTGACGGAGGATCGCTGGATCGGCGGCGCATCAGAAGATCCACACGTCGATCGCGTGGACGCGGACCACTGATCGCGATCAAACACGTGACTTAAAAGGCGTTATTATAACGGTCGGATTGAGCGAGACGTGGCAGCATCAGACGCTTCGATCGCGTGGACGCGTGGTGCACCGGAGATCAATCAAACACGTGCCTATTTAAAAGAGTTATAACGGTCCAGGTTCGACCGCGCAGGGAGAATCGCGGCTGTCCAATCGCGATCCAAGGGGCGTTATTTGAAGCATTTTTTTAAAGCGTTTCATCGAATCAGATCAAGGCCGTCCGATCGCGATCCAAGGGGCGATATTCGAGACGTTTTATAACGGTCATCCACGCGATCATCCAGGACGTCCATCTTCAATCCGACGATCGTGACTTAATTGAAATGGTCCACGATGGACCGTTAATCAAGGAGATCAAACGGTTTTCCCCATTTCGCCCTATAAATAGACGAGTTCTTCGTCGTTTGTATGCATTCTTGAGGGATTTCACTTAATCGACGCATCTAAACCCCTTCTCTCTTGAATCTCTCTCTTGTAATCACTTCTAGACTCAAAATCGTGTCCACGGAGTGTTTATAAGAGAGATTTCGACGATCGTGCGAGGAGAATTTGTCTCTTGAACACCGATGTTCACGATTGAATTCGCGGAATGAATAGCTGTCGATCCGGCAATCAATTTGATCGATTTGATCGTTATCTCGGGTTAGAAAACAAGTTATTCCTCTTATCTATCGTCATGTATCATCAATTTTAGGTTTAAGATCTCAATTTAAGTTTAATTTCATTTTAATTTCAATTTGTGTTCTTCGCGATTCCGAAAATTTCATCCCACTTCCATCTTTGATTTCTCAGTGATTACTAATCCAAATCGAGCGATTTTTGATTCCACGGATAGATCTTTGAGTTATCTTTCTAAAACCACCATTTTCCCTAATTTCTCACCTCAATTCATCGTCCAATTTGACAAAATTCCAAAAGATCTCTCAAAAATACCTTAATTCCCTGTGGATTCGACCCTTATTTACCATTATACCCTTCAATTCACTCTTAATTCCCCAAATTGGTAAGTTCGGAATAATTTTTTGACACGAGACCGTGTGAAATCGACGACCTCGCGGTCTCGTCTCGTCAGATATGTACGCGGAGATAATGTCAAAGCTACTACAATAAAATAAAAAGAAAAATAAAGAGATGTCTATTGTATATAGAGATGTTCACAAGCTGAAATCTAATCTAGATCTTTGCACAAACCTCGTTGGTGTGCCTGTCCTAGACCAGATGATGCTCAATCCACTTTGATCACGATCCTTTCTTGCTTCCTTCTCCACTACAAGATTGAGGATCAAACAGTGTTCCTCCTTGGGCCTTGACCTCTTCTTCCTTTCCTTTTGGTACCATGGTGCTAAGAGAGAGCCAAAAATGAAAGGAGAGAGAAAATGAAGGCTTTTATAGGTGGGTTCCTAGGGTTGGAGTATAAAAAGAGTAAAAGAGTCTAATCATTTAAAAAAATTCCAAATCAATTCTTTGATCCAAGGTATGGATAGATAGAGGGTTAAAAGATGAATCTAGCCTTAGAATTTTAGCTCAAAACTCCATCCAGATCATGAGATATCGTGATTTTAATTTATAGAAATCCTAGCCGTTGATTGAGATCATGCAGAGGGACATTTCCATAAATTTATAACTTAAAAAATTATAGGGGTATTTTTTAAAATATTTATTTCAAAAATTCTAGGGGTATTTTTGTAAATTTCCACTTAAAAAATTTTAGGGATATTTTTGTAAAAATGCTCAAAAATCGGAAAAAAAGGTCCCTAAAAATTCTAGAAAAATTCTAAATAATCCATAAACTTAGAAATTGAATGTCTCACAAAATACAACCCATTTTTCCATGAAATTTTCTCCATTGGATCAAGAATTTAATCCTCTATTTATTCATCCAAAAGTATCTAAAATCATAAGAAAAAAATTAAGGTTTCATTTAATAAAAATTAAGTTTGGTCCAACCTTGTTAAGAATAAAGAGGTTGACCCAATATTCGCTCTAAATCATTTTGGATCGTCCTAAAAACCTTATGATGATCCCTCTACCAAATCCATACCTCATTTACCACTTATTTTATAAAAATATGGTTGACTTGGTGCTCAAATATGGTTAATTGGCTTGGAGTTGTTTCCTCTTCCCTCTTATTGTCATTCATATCTATGCTTTCCTATTTGCGTACCTATGTCCCTACATCGATATAACTCATTGAAAATTGTGAGAATTCAGCCATTTGACATTGAAAGAGTCAAATGAGATTAGTATTATAGTATAAGTAATTAAAAAGAATGATGCATGATAGGACATATTTATTTTTTTACCAAATTAGCACTAAATATATGCAAGTTTAGTATATGAGTGGAATGAAATGATGAATGCAAAATATCATAAAAAACATGATAAAATACATTATATTAACAAGAATTATGTGTTATAACCCATTTATAGTGATGAAAATGAATGTATCATGGACACGTTATCAGACTTCATTATGAACATCACATTTGTATAATAATGAAGATAAATTTTATGATAAAATTAATTAGACTATACGTTTGTATAGTCTAATTCACTTGTAGGCCACTAATTACTAACAATAATTTGTATCTTGTTAAAAAAATTTGTAATTCTACTGCATCATTGATGGTTTCCTTTAGCATGAATGAAATATCCTAAAGTTTCAGTTAGTTTGGGATCTCTCACAGTATATCATTATCATCATTTATATATCCCTCTAAGGCTCTAGATATCAATATCTTTTTGTATAGATCTATAGTACATGACACATTATTGTTGAGGTGAATTCATGATCAATATCTACAAGGTCTTGAAAAATTCAATGAGGATAATTTAACTCTTGTTGTGCTCATTTCAAAGTATTATTTCACACATTGATAGTTTTTTTTCTTCTTTGTTTCAAGGTAGTTTGGTAGGCCTTTTGATGACCAACTCAAGAGAAGTCAAGGCAACTAAATTCAACCTAAGTCAAGTTTTATCAAGTTCAAGTTAGCCAAGTTGATGGTAAAAAAAATAATTCAATTCAATGTCACATTGCAGGTTCAAGACTACTTCAAGTAAACACCATAAGTAAAAGATCAAGTTTACACAAGTCAACAAAATACTTACTATACAAGTCAAGGTTTACTCAACCAAATTGTTTGGGTCCCAGTGGCAATGGCAACCTATCATACATAGATTTTATGCTTGCTTTTACGTTATTGTTAACTTATTTGCATGTGTGATTTTTATGTTTTCCATAAATTTCATGTTTTATGGCAATTTCATGTTCGTCAAGTCATTTAGCGCAAGTCCACAAAATGCATCATCTAGGTGTTTGAAAATTTCAGGGGAACTTCTCAAGTAGTAACCTTATTTTATGAAGTTTATGAATTTCATGCTTGAGTAATAGAGAATTGTATAGAAACAAGTGAGGGAGGAGAAGAAATGGGCAAGTCAAACAAGTGTTTATCTTGACTAACCTTTCATTTGTTATTTTCTAATTTAGTTTAATGAGAAAGATAGAATATTTAGTTAATAAATTATTGAAGAAATCAGTATAAAAGGCTTTGTATTTTAGAATATAAGAATTTTTTAATATTTTTGTATTTTTAAAGAAAAATAGGAATTTCTAGGAAAATATAGGATTTCTAAAAGTTGGGCCTAAAAAAGCTTAAAGGAGGGCCCACACATGGAGATGACTTGGTTGGAATTGCCATGTGGCATCATACTAAGAATTCAATGTTGTGCAAAAGATCGGCCCACATGAGTGGCCCACATGCGACATGTCGTTGACGGAAAGATAGAGAATAGTATATCTCTCTCTAGGGATTACATATCCCATTAATTTGGCTTATATGCATAACTAAATGTGTAATTATTTTCTTTCTAGAGTGGAACTAATGGGCATAAGGGGACATGTAAAATCAAATGACTCAGATCTATTAGGATCAAATTCATTTAAAATTGGGAAAAGGGGATGCATGGTAACATCCTAAATGTTTCAATTACAAAGATCTATGACATGGTTCAATCTGAGCTGTATCACAATATTCTGATATCAATGATTACTAACAATGAACCCAATAGAACTCTCTCTCTTATTTTGGGGCATCCCACCCGATTAGAGGCATGATCAAAGGGTTAGGTAGGATTGCAACCTTTGATCACCTCTCTCTCACTAGCACCAATTTTTTTATTTTTTATATCAGTTGAGTATATTTTATTCTAATTATTATATTTTTCCCATTTCTTTTTTTGGATTCCATTAACCCTGTGGTTATCTATTGACTTAGATAGAGCAAGGGATAGTTGGGACATCCAAGAGGTTACAATAGACCTCTTAGTGGGTTAAATCTAGACTTCGAGAGTAGATTGTGAAAATTCAAGTTAAGCACTCTTGTTCTCTACCTTGAATGATTCAAAAACAAGGTCAAAGGGCATAGTCAAAGTAGGTGTGGACTTGTGAGTAGACTTGTGAACTTTAGAGAGGCAATTCGACTTGAAGGGAATAGGGGGCAAAAAAGAGGAGCTTTCAAAGTCAACTCGTGTATGGCAAGTAGAAAAGTGATGTTGGAAAGAAACAACAAAAGAATGAGGTCAATAGACGTGTGTGCGCAAAGTTAGATTGCAAATTGATTGAACTTTGATCTCACTATATCTCAACCAGTTAGTAGTTTCTTCAAGGGAAGTGAAAAGGCATGGAGAGCGTAGATACCATGTCCAATACCAAAAAATCTTTTTTTCTAATATTAGCATGAGAACAATGCCCAAATAACTAATGAATCATATAAAGATTAATGAAAAAATTTAAAAGATAGAAAAACTACTTCAACGCCCCTCCCAAGTTGTCTCACCTCCTTACTAGGTTTCTTCAACACATAAATATGATATTTTTAAGGTGATCTGCAATAAAGTATAGTATAATTTTTTTATCAATCTATTCCAAGAATATCATTTTCAATGTTTTTTGGATGAATAACCTCAATTAGGCATCAATTAGGTTGATCCATCTGCCCGTTTGGGTTAGTGAAAAGTAAATACATAAAAAAACTTTTTAATTTATGTGTAAGGATGAACCCTTTTAGTAGTTGTTAAGATTGCAATTATTTGTCATTTTTTCTCTCATCATATCTATTTTCTCTATATAATCTCTATATTTGATATTTCTTTCATTTTTCTTATTTTCTATTTTATATCTCTAATTTCTCTCATCATATCAAATTTAGGCCATTATATGATTTGTGCGGGATATGATTCATTGGATTCCTCTAATTTTCTAATATTCAATTTTAACCTTTAATATTTTATTTTCATTTTTTGACTTTTGATGGTGTGCTAATCATCATTAGCTAAACCCAATTCTTTGCAGTTGTTATAATATATAATTTAGTAAGTTAAAGTATTTTATTTGATGTATAAATGTGTTTTCCATGATTGCATGTGTTACGCTTCTCAAGGGTCAAAATCCATAGTCAATTAAGCCAAGCCAACTCATGGAAGGATCAATGGCATAGTCAACAAATCACTCATCATTCAGCATCTCAATGGTCAACATTGGGCTTGGTAAGAAAAGTGACATTGGTTACTGTATTTATTTGCAACCCCTTTATTACATCTATTTAAACATGATTCAATAAATATATTTATTTCATTTCATTTCATGTTTTTATATTCACAGTGTTTCATCTATATATATCTACATGCAATAATATTATGTACATGTATATAACATAGAATGAGATAAAATACTCTTTGTGAGTCACACTTTATCATTAAAGGGAGGATTTTTTGTCAGTTGAACCAGCTAATGAGACGAAGAGAGTGACTCTCCATGAGTTAGACTTGCTCATGAGAGAGGAAAAGGATACTTAGTGAGTCAAAAGGACACATAGTGAGGTACAACTCTATATGAGTGGGTGGGGCCTTTGTGAATCAAGGAGGTTTGATGAGGTACCAAATGGAGCTTACTCGAAGGGCATATCAAAGGATGAGAGACAAGATTGAAGCAATGCGGGACTCCAATAGCGAGAAGAGTTGTGACGTAGACCAAGGTAGTTAGAATTGAGACATCTTTCAAGATCCAAATCTATGTATGCTATACTAATCAAGGTCAGGGGTTGCTCCCCCTTTGTTGAGGTGTCTTTGTGATACATGTGGAGGCACCAACATAGGAAACCTGGGATGCCATGTTGATAATGTGAGTTTTCAAACCACCATGAACAACTCGACTATATTAGGTGCAAAATAGATGTATTAGCTTACTCACAAATATTTGAATAAAATAGGAAAACATAGATCGATCAATAAGTAATTCACCACCTCGTAATCCCATCACCGCTATTCTTGCAAATGACACAGATGTCTCTTGTTGAGAGCAAGTTCCTCCTCGTGAGTTTTATAGATTCATGGTGAGACTATAATTTTTTAGTGATTATTTGCATCTCTTTCTAAGAATATGGCAAGCTTGATAAGGGTTTAATTTTACTTTGAATAAACAACGGACTTCTTGGTAGGGATCTATGGCTAGATGGGCCTAAAATGACTATTAGGACTTTGAACCTCTCATGAGACACTAACTATTTCAACTCTACTCATGGAAGCATTGCACAGTTAACAAAGGGAACTAATTTTTTGAAATATCTAAGTAATTATCTAAGTTAAAATGTATGTAGTTAGTTTGATTACTCAATTATCTCCCACTTATATCTTTAAACCCATTTCAGTGTGTAATTTAAGTCATTAAATTTTGACTTTTGTCAAAACATTACTTTCTTGAACAAAACCATTTGAAGTTCTTATCATCCTAGGAGACCAATTAAATACCCCCAAGCTTCAAAAAATTTTAAATTTTAAATGCCAATATCATTAATTCAATATCTTAGTCTTGAGAAACATGTGTTTCAAATATCATTTACGATAACCCTGGCTATTGTAACATGTGTCTCAAATATCATGAAATTTAGCCAAGTTCATATGGAGCTCTGACTCTCCCATTTCAATATGGGAGTCAATTTTTTATAATGATGAACTACTTTGGATTGACTAAGTTATCATACCCCTTGATTTTGTAACATGTGTTCCAAAAAGCATGAGTTCTAGCCTAGTTCACCTTGAGCTAATGTAACATGTGCTCATAAACCCATAATGGTCAAGCTCTTTATTATTGTTTTAATTATTTTCATCAAAATATTTAACTTTCTAATTATTTTTTCATTAAAATTTTTCACTTTCTTATTAATCTAATTATTTAATTCCTTAGATTTTGGCCATGGTGGCCGTTGTGATTCAAATTTTTGAGCTTTTGGATTTTTCTGTTCACAAAAATTTCCTGATTTGGAATCATTTCTGTAAAGAGTCCATCACTTTGGCTGTCCCTTCCACGTGGAGAAGTCCTTCTTTCCCTGCTCCCGCGGGGACGTATCGTATCTGCTTTTCCTCCCCGATGCCCGCAGGAGCCTTTACATCCGACGGTTCTGAAAGACTTGTCTGTAATATAAAAATGTTCCTGCAGAACAGCTTAAAGAGCCAGTGAGAAACACAAGAGCACGCTTCTGTTTCTCTCATTTCCTTTTCCTATGGATGATCAGGATCTTCACGAAATTGGCGGCGAAGACGGTCGAAAAATCAGTCTCTAACTAGATCGCTCCGATGCCTGGTCCTCTAGGCGGAATTAATGACTCCGGCGTGATCTCTGGAAAGAGGAAAGGCCGTGGTAGAGCTCGGAAGGGGAGACTAAGGCGGGCAGAGGAAATATTATCGGGAGACGGTTTCTCCTCTATTGGAAAGGAGGATGCAGAGGAGGATAAAGCTGAAGACGCCGGATCGCGTGATATAACCTTTGGAAATTCGCAATGCGAGGATTATTCTTCTGGATCGAAACCGGAAAATAATGGAAACGAAGTTTCCAGGAAAAGAATGAAGGTTTCTGTTACGCCGGAAGCACCCTTGCGGAGAAGTGCTAGAAGATTAGCTTCATCTTCTGTAATCTCAGATCCTTCCGTTGATTTTAGCTCCAATAGCATCAAGAAAGAGAAAGGATCGCCAGAGAAGAAAGAACTGATTCAGGCTAAAGATAATGTCATGATTCTCCCGCCTAACTCGAATGACCTAGAACTCGAGGATCTTGCAGTGCTTGATGTGTTTTCTGTTTATTCCTTTTTGAGGTCCTTCAGTAATCAGCTTTTTCTCAGTCCCTTTACTTTGAAAGCTTTTGTCACGGCTCTCAAGTCAACAATTGCCGATAGCTTGATTGATGCAGTTCATTTTTCGGTTCTGCAAGCTCTTAAACTGCATTTAGAATCTCTATCGGAGGAAGGTTCTGAATTTGCATCCAATTGCTTGAGGTAGTTGGTTTTTTTCTGTTGAAAACAGAAATTTTGTATTCAAGTTCATTTCAATTTTAGTTGTTTTTTTCTCTAGGATTTATTGATTAATTTCATTTTTAACTTATTTGGCAGGAATCTAAACTGGGAACTTGTGGACCTCACTAACTGGCCGTTGTATGTTGCTGAATACTTGCTCATTGGCGATCCTAAAATGTGTTCTGGATTGAAGCTTTTAAATGGGGAATATTATAACCAGCCAGCTACGTCTAAGCTCGAGATTCTTCGGCGTCTGTGTGATGACGTTCTTGAAGTTGAGATAATCAGGAAAGAAATAAACAAGAGAATGTTAGAACTTGAGAAAAATGTGGACACTGGTCAAAACCCTACTTTTATATTGAAAGGGAATGTTGATTTGATGGAAATGTCTGATGGAAACAGCGACTGGTGTTGTCTATGTGGGATGGATGGAAATTTGATATGTTGTGATGGGTGCCCTGCTGCGTTCCACTCTAGATGTGTTGGTATTGCTGGAAATCTTCTTCCCGAGGGTGAATGGTATTGTCCTGAATGCACTCTTGGAACTTTCAATGGAAATATGAAGATATTTAGGTCATTAGAGGGAGCTGAAGTCCTGGGCTTTGATAATTGCAGTCGCATTTATTTTGCTTGTTGTGGCTACCTGTTGGTGTAAGTCATTAATCTTTTATGCTCTTTTTATGTTTATCAGTTTTGAGTCAAAGGAATCCTCAAACATCCACCTCTGCCAAAAACCTCCTATGGTTTTTTCAAGAGATATTTACGACCTGTTACCAAGTCCAACCTAACTTCGGTTAAGATTAGGCAATTTATTTTTTTTGAATAATAGGATTAGGCAATTTATGTGTGTACCGCAAGGAGAGTGTTAGAAGGAAAACCATTATGGCAGTCCATTTGCCCTAGATCTTGTGTGGACACATCCCCAATTCTGAATGTTAGAAGGTACAGTTCATCAGCACAACAAAAAATCAGAAGAAACAAACAGTTGAGATAATGAAATTGGAGTCCCTAAGATTTTTTAATTTTTTAATTTTGAATCAAAAAGGGAAGATGACCTGAGATTGGTGAATTCTTCAATGCTAATATACATATACAGTTATTGACACATTTGTCTATTTTGCCCCCCCCCAACCACAAAACAACATTGTGTTCAACTCCATCTGTTGAGACCATCCATCCCTTGAATACAACCTCATTATGGTGCAGCAAGATTGCCCATGACACGTCAAGGATCCTTCCACACTCCACCTCCCTTCCAAATATTCCACCCCTGAGAGGGCCTCAGAATATCCCATCAGAGGTCCATCCCCACTCCTGGGATTCAGATGTATTAGGGACATTTGCATCCTGGGAGATCATCCACCCTCTCGCCAGACGAGAACCCCTCTAGAATGGGGTTCCATGTGTCATCTCATCGCTCCCTACCCGTGGCTTATGGTCTCTCAGTACGGCAAACAATCTAGGGAACTCCTCGAGTAGTGGAATAGAGAGCCATCTCCTAGATTGGCAAAAAAGTGTTCAAAACATGTGGGAAAACTTGAAGGAGGCCCAGCCAGAATGCTGATGCCCCATGCACTGGCATTGCGCACCTTTCCAAATCCGGGCATGTGCCATAAAAGTCCTTCAATATCTTTATAGCTAGATCCTCCTTGGGACTCCTAATTCTGCCCAACCATCTTGTCAGGAGTGCCAGATTAATACCCTGGTTATGCAACAAGCCCAGCCCTCCTGAGTGGAGAGGGCTGCAAACGACATCCCATATGATCAATGTCCTATCCATGCCTTTCCCTGCCCCTGTTCCTCTCCAGAAAATCCTCCCCATCAAGCCTGCTAGCCACTTACTAACACCCATGGATACCTTAAATCTGATAGGAAGAAGATAGAGATCGTAGAAAGTACTGAACATAACAACATTAAATGGACCCCCTCCTTGATAGCATTTTGGCGTGCCACCCATGTAGATTTCTCCACTTTCTCAGTCATTGGTTGCCAAATGATGGTGGACAGTCTTGCCATTGACTTAGCATCTCCAAAGCCTCAGAGCTATATAACTCCTTGTTTGGTGATATTCCAAATCCCACAAAAAACTGATTTTTCGTGATGAAGCTATAGACCTAAGAAGTCTGCAAAGAGGTCTGACAACTTGGAAAGCTTCCAAGCCACCTCCACAAATCCTTCCATAAAGAATATGATGTCATCTGCATATTGTACCTGGGGGATGGCCTCTACATAGCTTGCCATTTGAGAGCCCCCTCTGAGTATGCCATGCAAACAAGCTTGGCTCATGCATGTAGTGAGTGTATCCACTGCTAGGACGAACAGTAATGGTGCCAATAGACAACCCTGTTTGAACACCCCCCCCCTTCTCTCTCTCCCCTTTTCTGAGGGAGAATACAGCCTCCTGCCGGGTGCCCATTCACCAAGATTGAAAAGGAGTGGGATGAAACACATCACTGTACCCATGCCACCCATTCCTCATAGCTGACCTCAGGAACTTCCAGTCTAAGGAGTCTTAAGCTGTTGCTAAGTCCACCTCCCATATGAGACTGTTGGTACCCTTTCTCTACCATGATGCTAGGATCTCTTTTGCCACCACTATGCTGTCTGCTAGCTTCTGACTTGGGATGAAAGCTGACTTAAATGGACCATCAAGTTCCCCTATCACTTCCTGGAAAAATGAGGTATATAGTGTTGGACAATGAGATGGGCAGAAAATCATGAAGTCTAACAGCACCTTAATATTTGGGCAGCTGAACTAGGTGTAATTTGTCGATTCGATCTCTACCATAGTTTTGCCTACAGAACTCATCCAAAGATGCCATAACTTCTTTCTTGGCCAGCCACTAGAACTTGCTATAAAAGAACACTGGAATACCATGCAGACCTGGAACACCTTCTCCATTAAGCCCCTTAATCGGCACTTAAGCCTCCTCAAAGAACGGCCTCACCAACCTCACATGCTGCTCTTGCCTCAATCTGGTGGCCCCTAAGCCGCACCACTTCCACCAGTTGGACCTGTATCTGCAAAATTTTTGTCAGTGGCGTGTTAAAGCATGACTGACATCCTGTGCTCCAACATGCTCTACATTCGTCACCTGCACCCTTAGTAGCTGATTCACTCTCCTCCAGCCATTTGTTGTGAGAGAAAAGAATTTTGTTTAAGTGTCGCTCTCATGCATTCACGGTGTTAAACTAATATTTCTAGTCTTTCTCCTCATCTACTCGATTCCACATGTACAATTGGGCCATGTATTATAAATGGCCCAATCCCTTTCTTTTAGCCGTTGCCCCTGAGTTAGCCGTTGGGGCAACGGCTATATGACCGTTGCCCCCAACGGCTATCTTGGGCAGGCCTTTGCCTATAAAGCAAGGCCTCCCCAACCCGATAAAGTTAGTTGTCTTCCCCTCTTCTATCAAAAAGGTTCAATAAAATCTCCTCATTTCTCATTTGTCTCCAAGGCCCCATTTTCCCTATCTGTTTCCAAAGTCAGAATTCTCTTTATTCTCTACACACGGCTATCTTGATTGTTGCCTCCAATCCGCCTCCAGCTTTCTATCTTCCTCAAGGACAACCTCCATTTTCAAGGTCACATTGAAATCACCCTCTAACAGTGACGGAGGACCCTGGAATGCAGACGCCACCTCAGCCAGCTCCTCCCATAGAGTATCCCTCGTAGACACATTCACGAAACTATAGATAAAGACTACTACCCACTCCAAGTCGTCGCTGTGCCTCTTCAGTTTCATGGCCACAACAAACTGCCCCACCCACAAGTCCTGTCAAAATATAGCCTCATTCTAGGCAATCAACAAACCTCAAGATCAACCATCCCTGTTGACTGGTATGAGACCTTTGACAAAACCTCGCCCCACCTTATTCTGATCATGTGCCTTGCACGATTCCAGCATAGTCTCCTGCAAACACACCACAATACTGTGGCACCCCATTCATGCACACATCTCCCACCACTCCTCTTCTCCTCTCATTGCTGAGTTTGTGGACTTTCCATGAAACACTCTTCATGGATGAATGGGTTTATCCCTTCCCTGGCCTTGTTTTCTCAACAATCCCATTGCCTCATCTATCACTGGTATCATGCGATGGTTCTGGCTAGGATCCTCCTCCCCCTCACTCTCTGCCTCTCTTGCTCCCCCTATGTTGTCCATCGCTGCCTCTGCCACCATTGGTACCAACCCCCTGCTGACTTGGACCTGCCTCAGTGCCCTGCTTGGCACTAGGAAACCCTCAGTGTCCTGAGATTTCCTTCCTTCCCTGCAAGGCCCATGCTCTTGTCCCTGTCTCCTCACTATTATTTGATATATGATAATTATCCTATTAACAACTTGATATGATCTTTTATTTGATCCCTCCCCCCTGAACCCAAGAATTCGGTACAGTGCTTATTATGCCCCAGTAGGTAAGATCACCACCTCTGGGCATGTGACTTTATTCTTATTATGCTAGCTCATCCCGACTAGCTTAGTCTGCTAACTTGTAGTCTTTCTTATTCTACTTAACCTATGGGTATGCAGTTTGATCATATCACAAAGTTTTATTAGTCCTTTGCTGTTAGGTTTTTCTGCATATCCCATTAACTCTTTCGTTATATTGTTATTATTGTGAACTTCAACAGCAGAGATCACCTTTTTAGTTACAGTTATAACCTTTGCTACCTAATAAGTTGTGGAATGTTCTCATGACTTCGATATCTTTGGAAAACTGCGGAGTTAAAAACCTCAGTAGAAAGATGGCATCAATGGATTTATTTGCAAATATCATTTCATTGAACAGTTTTAATAGATTTTAAGTAGTGGAAGACAACTGTAGTTACTCTATTCTGGAGTAATTTAGCGACAAGAAAGTTCATAGTGTTAGTAACTTCTTGTGGCCAGAAACACCAATAATATGAATAAAAGGTTCGCTTTTGTCTATTGATTTCATAGTGTTGGGATTCACTTTTTTGTGACATCATGTTTTCAGTTATTTATGTGAACTGATTTATATCTGTTTAATCACAGATCAGAACCAACCGACTCAAATCTACTGCCCCATTACTATAATTTTAGTGAGGTGCATGATGTTGTTAAACTATTGAAATCATCATGTTCTTCTCATGCCCACCTTGCAAGTTCAATCGCCAGGCATTGGGCTGTTAATCAAATGAATGTCCAGAAAATGGCTTTTAAGAGTACAATACCTGCTGAAGGGCTGGAAGTCACTGGGGAGCACCTCAGGGATTCGTCTTTTGGCAGTATTATTGCTTCAGGAACTGCCAAAAACGTGAAACTTTTCCATCCAATTCAGGAAAAAATTGAGGGTACTTGCTCTGGGGGTAATAAATTACAGGGTCTGATGCAAGAAAATAAGGATGAGTGTTCAGATTTGGAGCAAAAATCCAACGGAATAATTCCATCTCTTTTGCAAGAATTTACTGATTATGTCAATTGGTACAGCTTTGGGCGTTTCACATCCTCTGTTGCTGAGTCAATGAAAAAGTCACCAATGGATATCGCAAAGATGAGCACCCTGACTGCTGATGACATTATATCATTTCAGCTAAGAGCAATATACAAGAATTCACTACATCAATACTGGTCAGCTGTTCAGAGATTGCCTTCAAATTCACAGAAGGACACTTGTGGTTGGTGTTTTGCTTGCAGAAATAGTAATGAACAGGAATGCTTGCTTAGGGTAATTGAAACCAAGATACTAGCAGGTTCAAGGAATAGGGCTCAAAACTTTCAACCCAAATATAGCAGAAAGAGCCACCTTTTATATCTTGTTCATCTTATGTTACAAATTGAAGACAGCCTGCATGGTCTTCTCTCTGGTCCTTGGCAGAATCCTCATCACAGGAAATGGTGGCGCCGAAATGTGTTAAAAGCTGTGGATATTTCTTCCCTGAAATACCCGATTCTCTCAGTAAGTTGATATTGTCTTTATTGCAGATGAAAAGTTCTGTCTAGTTATTTTATAAATTTAAAATATTTTTTTCTTATATCTTGGCCATGCTTAAGGGGCAAAAAAATTATGCAGCTAGAGTCACATCTTCGACGAGTTGCACTTTCATTGGATTGGATGAAACCTTTGGATTCAACTCTTACTGTTGGATCAGGCTCCTATATTTTGCCTAGACCAATGCCAATTTATCCAAGACAGGGAGGTGGTAAAAAGACAACCAGGAAGAACTATTCAGAGTCCAAAAAAAATCCTGATTTGGAGTTTTATTATCTCTCTAGTTTTAGAAGTAAAACAGATGCATACTGGTGGAGGGGTGGGAGACTCTCACGACAGGTTTTCAGCTGGAACATGCTTCCTAGATCTTTGGCTTCAAAGGGCGGACGACAAGGTTTGAAATTTTCTTTATCTTCCATTAAGTTTTCTGGTGTCTTTGATTTCTGCCTTACTTTTTGCAGTTTTGTGTTAGTCCGTTCCATGTACCTGTCAATTTTACACTTATGATATAATGACATCCAATATGGAACTCTCAGATCTCAGTAATGGTTTGGAATAGACTTGACGCATTAGGCCAATATTTGTCATCAAATGAAAGAGGTCGTCGAGAGAAAAGAAGTTTTTCTGTACTTTGTGATCTCTCTAAAGAATAACAATCTTCACCAGACTGAAGCCTGCTGAAAGTCATCTGAGAGGCTGAGATAGCGGAGAAAGCGAGAGATGGATTCATTCGTTCAGTTAAAGATTCCATAGAACATTAGCTTCAGAGAAAAAGAGAGCAAAGGAAGAGCTCATAAATGGGCCATGTACATCAATTGGTTCATATTTCAACTCTACCCCGCAAGTTGCAGAGCGGATGTCATCTGAACCCAAACTGTCACATAACTCTTGAAACTAACATGTCAGCGCACTGCATTGATGAAGGAATGTAAGAAATACAAAGTTTCCCATTCTCTAGTATGGTCACCAGTGCACCAGAAATAACCAAAAAGGGACTTCTTCATAGAATGTACAAATCATTAGCAGATTGTTTCAAGCCAAAGAGGGACTTCTTCAATACAAATTAGATGGCATTGCATAATCTGGAGGCACAAACGTAGTAATTTATTCGTGAGTATGATCGTGAAGAATGGCATTTTCAACATTGAACTGTTGAAGGGGCCAACCACGGTAAGCAGCTAAGGTAATAAAAAGATGGAACTGTGTTCATCTTAATGACCAGGGCAAATGTCTCCAGATATTCAATATTAAACTGTTGAGGAGTAACTTTTGGTGAGCAGACAAGCCTTGCAGCCCACTCTATGTTTTCTGTATGGCGGAGAAACAAGATCCCAAGTCTGAATCTTAATGAGGGCCTAAAGCTCCTCAGGCGTAGCATTAGGGGAGAACAAGATGTGATTAGGGGAATCCCAGGTGGAGACCCGGGGCTTCTCAAAGTGCTCCCATTGTTCTTGTCACCAACCTATATCTCCTTATCTCCAGAGTTAGGGCTAGGGTCCTGTTAGTCTCCATGAAACTGGATGAGTCTCCATGCGAACTTGTGGATCCATCTGTAATTGGAAAATGTGCAGCACCAGTGATTAGGAAATTAATCTATCTCAATTATAATTGACCTGATAAATTCAATATTTAATATCTCTCTCTCACTCGCTCAAACCACCTTGGCTGTTGTAGAAAATTCAGAGTAGAAAATAAAGGCCAATAGAGAGGAAATTTTTACCTTGGCAGCAGGCTGTGGCATGGTAGGGCTGTGGCAGCACTAAAATGAGGCAGAACCATCACTGGAGACAAAAGGGGGAGCAGAAGCCAAGGTTCAAAGTTTTAAAGACTTTTGAAGATTTGACCTCCTGAAGTTTACTGATAAACAGCCATTGTGAATCGTCGGATCAATGCTCTGATGGCACTAGATGGACTCATTTTGTCACTCGAGTAGTCATTTAAGTCTACATAGATGCAGAATACGAGTTATAAATCAATAGTATGTCAACAACGTGTTAGTTTATGTTCATTTAAAAAATCCCATGACTTGGGGGTGTAAGGAACACAAGGTTGCAACATGCAGAGGCAGAGTTCTGGTCAATGGCTTATAGGATTTTCCAGGGACTTTGGATCAAGAGATGAAGACCCACTTATCATAGGAGCTGTCATGTGGCACTAATAATATATCAGCAGTTGAGATTGGACATATCCAGTCAAACATGATGAGACGAATCACTTAGATGTTGACTAATTTTTCATTGAAGAGAGAATAGGAACTAGAATTGTCTGCACCTGCCTGTGTGTGATGAGTTGAGCGAGTAGCAAGGACGTCTCAAGAGCAGTTTTTCAGAGATCAGTAGGTGACTTGAACTTGGAGAATAACTGTCCACCAGATTGAGGGGGGGTGTCACACATTCCATAAAGTTATCCAATACTTTTTTCTGCCCTACCTGCAGTTTCACATATCCATTAGTTATGCCATTATGGATACTCGACCAATTGAGGTTAAAGGAAAACCTGTATTTGAACAGCTCGCAGTGGAAAAAAGTAGGTTTCTTATTCTTTGTGACGTCTCTTTTAGAGTGGTACTGTTGATACTCTTGGGTTTGATCAAAACAGCTGAGTTTAATGACTATTCATTTTCTCATTCTTTTAAGATTTGATTGTGTCCTATGACCTTTCAGCTGGATGTAAAAGGATTCCAGGTGTACTATATCTTGAGGGTTCTGAATTTGCTAGGAGAAGCAAATACCTTGCTTGGCGAGCTGCTGTGGAGATGTCCCAGAATGCTGCCCAATTGATGTACCAGGTGAAGTGACTCTTTTGTTGTTGAAATTAAAAAGCCAATTTATCTTCTATTATCAACAAAACTCTTGGAGGGTGGCCTCCACTGAGGGATATCGCCTATGCGGTGGATGGTTTTGTGGTAGCCTGGTCCTCTAGACCAGGAGAAAGAGGTGGTCCAATGCAATAGGTTATCTATTCTTGTGGGTCGGTCACCGATCCTTTCGGGTGATCATCCCTTGTATTTTTAAAAAAAAAATCAACAAAACTCTTAATATGTTTCTTTTCTGAAACCTTTTTGTAACAGATTAAAGATCTCGACTCAAATATTAGATGGAATGATCTTACGATCAGTCACCCTCTTCCAAAGCTGGGAAAGGACTACCGAAAATCATCAAAACCAACATGGAAGGCAGTGATCTGCCAGAAGCGTGTTGATGAAGGACAATTGAGATATTTGCTTCATTTTGGCAAAAAAAAGAGCATTCCAGATATAGTGACCAAACATGGTGTGCTTGAAGAAGGCACCTCAAATGAAGACAAGAAATACTGGTTGGATGAATCTTACATTCCTATAAATATTCTGAAAGCATATGAAGCAAAGAAGCTTGATAAGAAGCTAAAGAAAACAAACACTGAAGGGGTTCCAGATAAGGGCTTATCTGAGAAATGTTATGTGAGAAAATCCATGCAGAAGAAAGGGCTGTCCTACCTGCTATCAAGAGGCAAAAGACTCTGACCAGCTCCTGTGTCGGCACTGCGGGAAACTTGTGGTGCAAAGGTTTGTCATTTTCTATGGGGCACAATGTTTATATAAATACATTTTACGCCCCTGAAATATATGTTGAAGGTAAAACAGCATATTTTAACATAAACTTCACCAACATGTTTACTGCAGCCTCTTATCTCCCACTCTTTCTCTGATCAACTTTTCCTTTACATTCTTGTGTTAATAGTGTCTTCTTGTCAAATCGGGCACATGCCCATTTAAGCATAATTTCAGGAAGTTGAAGGTATTGATTTTACGTGCTAAAGTGGATTTTACATAATTTCAGGATGTTCTAGAATCTAAATTTTAATACTTTCTACTCCCCTTTTGAGAAAAATCAAGATATCTTGGGTTTCATAATCATTCAAATAAGGAAATCTTGTCAAGAAAATTCAATCTTAGAAATCTTGTCACCAATTCTCATGCCTTGGTCAACTTAATGATTTTACAGTGCTGAGTATATGTACATCTCCTTCTACCGATTGATATCCAGAAAATCATTTCTAACCAAATAGTCTTTTCTTGAAAATTTAGGAATCTTTTCATGCTCATCTTGTTTCTTATTGTCTTTTCACCTGCTTCAGAGGTTTTTGTTAATGGATCCGAGTAGGCACTATTGACATTTTTGCCAGAAAATATTGCCGAAGTTTATATCCTTCTCCTGCTCTATGTATTTATTTGTGTTGTTAAAAATTACTCTCCTTGAGGACTTTTTGACTGTTTATAATGTTTTGTCTCTTTTCCTTATCAGGGAAGAAGCAGTAACCTGCCAACTCTGTAAAGGTACGAGCTTATGAAGTCTTTGATACTTGGCATCCTTTCTCTTGATCAATTTACCTGACATACTGTGTTCTTCTCATTATGTTATCATTTTATTCCTTGAACTTTAAGCACATTTTCTTTCAAATTCTGTAAAACCTGTAAAGTTTTATCCAAATTATTTACTTTTCTATAAACATGCACAGTCCAGCATTTGGTGTCCGTTCATCTGGCATTCTATTGGTAGCCTAAAGAAGATTGTTTATTAGGATATTGCTTCAGCTCCGTTAATAAGAGAGTCAAAGTCACTTTTTTCATGAAGACTTTAAGAAGATATTGGGGTGGAAGAAGTATGGCATGACTGACATTGTCTTCTAGAGTTAGTCTCCTATCCTCCCCATCTGCTCTCTCTCTCCTTAGGTTATTGGCTCCTCTCGGCAACTCTTCTGTCATTAGCCATTCCTATCTCTTCTCTTATCTCTATCCTTGTCTCTTTCTTTCCTTCTCCTTGAGCTTCTCTTTCAAGGTCTTTGCCTGTAATCTCTCATCTCCTCTCTCTCCTATGCTGAAATGATTGTGGCTCTATCTTATTCTTTTCCTTGCCAGATCAACCAAGATAAAGACCTCAGCCTATGTCTGTATTTCTAAGGAGCGTCATCTGGGTTCATAGAAGTTTCTTGGATCCGATGATGTAAGAGGTTAGGGGGGGAATGTATATATATGAGTTAGACAGAAATAGTGAAGGGACAGATGGAGTCTCTCAACACGTTTATCTGTTTTTGTCTGCTTTAATCATTAGGCCATTCATCATAATAATTTTCAATGTCCTGGATTGATCTTTATTGGAGGAATGGGTATAGTTTTCAGATTACATGAATATGGTCGGACTTTCTCAAAATAAACGTGTTTTTTTGGAATCTGTGTTCGTTTTTTATATTTATTTGATGTTTTCCCTTGTGACTAGTTGACACTTAAATCCAGTCTTTATTCAAGTAATCTATCATTTCTTTAACTATCTGTTCTAAACTTTTCAGGACCTATTCACAAAAAGCATTTTAGATTGCCCAAAGGTGCCAGCTCAACCACATATATTTGTCTCAAGTGCCACAAGACTAGATCGACAGCCAATAATAAGCATCCGAGACTTCCTGAGTTGAAAAAGGGCAAGGTCAAAAATATCATGAAAAAATACAAGAAAATTTTGCATGATAGGAAAATCACTGATGCTGTTGATGGATCCAGTAAAAGATGCTCATTGAGACGAATAAGAGAGAAAATTGCTGACAAGGAACTTGCTGGTGACTCGAAGGAGAGAAAGCTTAAACCCAGACACAAAAAGGGAGGGAAAAAGCTAGTGAAACGCAAGATCCTAGTACTACGGAAGTCAGAGCGTTTGGCAAAGAAAAAGAAGAAGCTTTCAAAGAAGATTAAGAAGAAGAAATCCAGGCTCAAAAAGGGTAATGATAAATTGCAAAAGGAAATAGGTCAGCAGGTAGTGCTGCCTAAAGTACTAAAAAAATTAATCAAATGGCACAAGGGTCAAAGAACCAGCATTCAACCTCCCTTCTGGTTGAACGGTCTTATGTGGACAAGGAAAACCTTTGATGATCGTGCTATTCATTTTAAAGAAAGAAGTGTTCTTTTACCTTCACGGGGTTTGGATACAAACATAAAACCTGTATGCCAACTTTGCCATCAAGAATATGATTCCCGTGTGATCTATATAGGTTGTGAATATTGTGGAGGTACAGCTTTTCATACGAAATCATTCAACCCTTCATCTTTTTATTTTATATTTTAACTTGTAACCGTGGGTTTTATGGAAATGCGTGCAGATTGGTTCCATGGAGATGCATTTGCTCTTAATCTGGGGAACATCAATAATGTGAGGGGATTTAAGTGCCATAGATGCCGCACCCAAACTGTTCCAATGTGCCCATATATAAATGGAACAGATAAAGTTTAGAGTGTTACTGGAAACTTCTAATCATGGCCATGAAAACTGGATACATGGTAATTATTTTCCGATCTAGTTCTTGGCCAGAAAGATTCACATTATTGAATGAAAAGAGCAAATTTTTGGTGATGATGGTTATGGACAGAATGTCCTTCAAATCGCCAATTATGAATTCAGCTTATTGGATAACAATAATGAAGCTTCTTAAGTTGGTAAAAGACTTCAAGTTAAAGACTCTTTTTTGTAACTAGATCAAGTGAAGTAGATAGCTTCTTGTAGCTCTGTCAGAGCCATTATATTCAAATTCATTGAGCCGTGTGGGCTGGTTGATTATCTTGGCTCTGTTTCCCAATCATGAATCCAGGAGGGCATGCAAGGCTCATTCTTCTGACATGTTATGAGCCAATCGCTTCTGTTTATTCTTTTTCCTGTCAGATTCTTGGCCTGACGGACCCTGGTTTGGATTCCGCTAATGATTGTCTGACATTTGATCATGTATAAGAAAGCACACTGATTCATTAGATTCTGGATTGTATTTGTCTGCAGCTGAAACATTACTTGTTGAATTCGTCATGGTGCCAGTATACTTTTCAGGTATGTTTCTGAAGACCATCTTCTCACCAATATCTGTGTAACTCTACTTTCAATTATATTTTTATAGAGTTTTCTTGAGCGAAGTAGAAGCAGACAATTGCTCAGGCAAGATTTCCTGTCTTAGAGGACTCATCTCTGTATTTTTTCCGGTAAGTTGAAATTTCCGGTTCTTATGTTTGACGACATAAGATCAGAGGGAGAAACTTGTGTAACGACTCTTGTGTTTGACCTTGAGGGAGAACGGATCTTAAGGCCATTATTGGGACATGATATCATATGATTTTGCTCCTATGTTCAATCATTGATGGTCCAGATCAATGATTAAAGATCAGAGGTCTTTTTGCTGTGTATTAGGCTTTGTTAAATTTGATCTGCTTCTTGTAATCAGTGGGCTCTCAAATTAGGAAGCAACAATCAAAGAAGGGAAGATCATATTCAATAGATGTTATTCCCAGCAGTCTTATTATATATATGACAGATGCCTGATTTGGAACGTTTGATGATTCCTCCTATCATTTGGAACAAAAAAATATGATGGTTTGATTCTTGGAGTTCTACAGGGAAAAATATTAAAAATCACAAAACCATAATATTTGTAGTTAAAGAGGAAAAGGTTCTTGGAGATGTTTTGTTGGTGTGAATAGAATCAATGCTTGAGATACTGATATATAGGCTTCCCATGGATTTATTTCGAAAGATATTTCCTACATGTCTTAATAATCATTGCTTTTCATCTATTTGATAAAGTTGATATGGTCTATCTGATACAATGAATAACTAAATTGTAAAAATTAGGTTTTCATATCTTAGATGAAACTCTTTAAAGCATTCTAAAAGATCAAGAGTTCGACAAAAAATGCTGTCAGAGATGTGATATCTTTAGTGACATCATTTGTGTACATACTTTTCCTCATTTTATAGGTTATTGGTAGTAGAACTTTATCAATAGATGATTCAATGATGCATAGAAAACAAGGTCAATACTTTCTCAAGGACTAGATAATGGACTACTTGGCCTTGATTCGTAGGGTTAACTAAGTATTATTTTCTACTACTTTGAAAATGTGCCTCTGCCTTCGACTTTCATGCTTGGCGCTGATGGAACCAAGAACACATCCTTTGTGGACTCAAGGACTATCTTTATATGCTCAAGGCTTTGTTGATTCAAAGTCTAGTTGTGCACCTTTACTCCACTAACAGTACATCTTGTTTAAGATGTGATTTTAGCTCAAACAAAATGTTTTTTTTTATTTTTTATTTTTAAATTACATTTGTTTTAGCTATAAAATGTTAATCTACTCAAGAGTTAAGGATGTTTTTAGGGTAATTTCAATGCCCTAGACAAGAGTATGTTGATTTGAAATTTTGTATTAAATGCTGATTCATGCCAAATAGTATCTTTTATTACAGAAATTTTCAAATACTTGAAATAATCGTTATTTTTTATTAGGTAAAATATGAAACCTAAAAGTTTCTTGGAAATAGTAAATTTTCTGCTTCAGTCTCTAGACGGAAACATGATGCAATGCAAGTTGTGATTTTTGGATGACGATCTAGGATCATCATTTTGATGGGTTATGAGAACAAAAGAACTTATAGATCAGATGTTGTGAGATCGGGATAGCGAAAAAAGATCCGTGAGTAAAACTATCATAATTTTGCGACTTACAAGGTAGTGAACTATTTGTCACAATAGTGATAGACAGTGATTGGGAACTCATGATCTAACTTTGAGCCGGATAGAATTGAATCGTCAGTATCGATTCCACAAATGAGGTTCAAGTATTATCATTGATCACACTGATGATCGTCAATCACATGATTGATTGCATTCAAGGGGCCTATGACGGCCATAGCAGACGATGATTTGAAAAGGTTTTTTTCTACAACTTTTTAATATTTTAATTGCCCCAATTGGATTTGAGCATTGATGATACAATCATGACCACAATGCAGAGAAGTTAATCAATTGGATTTCGATTATTGTCAGATATCTGATGAAAATTGCTAGACCTTATTGGTCCCCTAAAGAACTAGTCCAAAATGTGTGAACATTTTATCATATTGTTCAAAGCTTTTCGGACCATATGTCTTCCAATACTGAATAATTTGACTAACATTAATTGCATTTTAATGTGAAAAATATATGAAGCTTACGCCACATAACTTAAAAATGCACTCGTGTGGGATATTGAGCAGAAAAAGGGCCTGGTGAAGGCATTTCACAAATGGTGTCTAAGACTATGTGTGAACATTAAGAACCAATCATTAGAGGGAAATATCTAAATCTTGCACCAAATATTTCCCATAATTGCCAGCTTTTTACCATAGTAATAAAATGAAATATTACTCCAAGATGGAGCCAAGATGTCTAACTCATTTGATCGAGGGTAGGGTGAATAAACATTAATATGAATAATTTTCTCTAGAGAGGCTCTTTAATATCTATCTAATCGATGTCCAGCACACAACCACTGCTGATCGGCATCCCTAGGAAGATAGGGGTGTTCATCGTAGTCATGCCGAGCAAGGGGGCGCAGGGTTTCCTGAAAATGGGCCAATGCGGCCCCATACCATGGCTGTGTGCATGTGTGCCTGTGAGACAAAGAAAGTGCATATTAGACCTCGCGTGCCATGCATGGTGAGATTGCACATAGAGAGCACACAAAAAAGATCTACAAATATGTCCTCTCCTTTGCCATGATGAGCCAAAATTTTGTGGCTGCTAAAAACGAAACACACTTTAATTGATGATTAATTAAGTATTATTAGTGAATGAGGATCTAATCCATAGAGAATTAGAGTTGCCTTCGGAGATCTTTTTTACCAAAATTGGACAGTGAAATGGAAAAAGTATTTAACAAAAATTATATTTTGAGAAAATAGATAGTAGTTTTTCCAAAGAATAAAAAATGATGCAAATAAGAGTTGAATCAAAGCAAAAATCAAAAAGAGAAGCTATAGAGAGAAAATTGATCGTGACAAGAAAACATGGTCAAAATCCATGAAATTATATTCATCTGCCACTTCAAATTGAAATAGAATGCTAAATGACAAAAGATTAAGGAAAATAACACTTGATTAACCCAAAGCCACCAAGAAAATAACCTATTTAGTCATTCAATCAAGAATTTGCATATTGATATATTCTTATAAAAAATATAGAAGTTCAAGCAGTAAATTCTCATAATTCTCTCATCAAAATCTTGACTTCAAATGTTTAGTGGATCCGTAAAGGAATCTAGAAAAAAAAAATTGATCAAAATATATAAGGAAAAAATTAGTCCAAAGGTTCCACGATTAAGAATCATACAAGAATGCCATTTTTAGGAGGTGAGAGGGTGTGTAAATAGTGTAATATGGGTGCAATCATACTATCAAAACATCGATTGATCATGACTGCCTAGATTTTGCCCTGTGTTCACTTCATCAGTGAATCATTACAATTAAGTCATGGCCATTGGATAATCTTTAGGTGCTCGAAATGATGCGATGACACCTAGACATCATAAATCAATGCTTCATCAAATCGCACCACATAGCCCTTCCCTTAAGTGAAGATGGAAGGCAAAGGTTAAATCACATCAAGTTGTTCATCCAACGTCTCTTCTGATGCCTCAACACTTAAAATCATTTTAAAATTAAACATAATCTATAAATTATAAAACCAACTTTTAATGAATGCCATGCAAGCATTGTGTGTGCATTGTGTGGCATCATGACGATGCATGGTGTGTTGACATATTGCAATGATGCCACGTCAGTGTGCACTAATAATCTACAAATAATTTTTAAGCTTACAAAAATTTCAAAAGAAATCTTTAAAAGATCCCTAAAGACTTGGCAATTCATATCTTTGAAAATATAACTCCCTTTTCATCCAAAAATTTTTCTTCACTAAATAAAAAATTAAATAATTTATAATTCTATGCCATTTCATTTTTGAAATATTAAGAGAATATAATATTTATGTGGAAAAAATTATATAATTTCAACTATAAAAGTCAGAGTAGATCACATTAAATTTTAATTTAAGATGATTTATCTTAGTATTTTCTTTATTATTCATAATTGTCTATATGTAATTATTAGAAATTTAGAGTCTCAAGAAAATGAGGCTAATATTGAAAGAATTTTAATGTTTGAAAAAGTTAAACTTTTGAATTACAAAAAATTAACCTTGAAATAATGTGTACTGAAACTTTAAGATAAATGGTATAGAATTAATGAAAGTGTACTATTAACATGATAACATTCATCACAAATGTTGGACATGCGCCTTGAAATGCACTCATAACATGATAACATGCATCATATAATTGCATGTACTCATGTCACCAAGAGCAATATTGGTGCTTGCCTCTTGGAGAGCTAATATAGTGGTATATGGCATTGCTATGAAATGTCAAGGAGACAATTCAACAAATACAATGGCCATGAAAAATAATATATTTGTGATTGTAAAGAGATCGTATATAATTTATCATTACAACGGTAGAATTTATGCATGCAAAATGAGAAAAATTTGTGATGTCCTAAAAGGATGCTGATACCTGCTGGAAAGCCTATAAGATGCAAAGCTCTTGGACCATGCAAAAAAGATGGAGTTGGAGAGTGAGCTAATTCAGGGTTTTATAAAAGACCCTTTATATGGCTACACTAGAGCAAGTGAATTGAGAGAGATTTAGAGCTACTAGGGCATGTATGGATATCATAATTTCAGTATTCTTTTATTATAAATTAATTTTATTGGCAATTTCAATTCACCCTATATAAGAGGGCTTTATAGACACCCTATATAATTATAAAAAACTACTTGTTCTATCCAAAACATAGGATCTCAAGTTATTTCATGATAATGAAACTTCACAATTCTCAAACTTGGTCTCCACCATGTTTCATTGTTTTTGACTTGCTATTCTTCTAAACATAAAACACCTTAGTAGAGTGGGAAAAATAATGAAAAAATAATATGGATGCCATATTAAAGAAGCAAATAAGATTCCCAAAATGTCTCTTCAAACTACAAGTTTTGGCAAAAAAGAATTCACTAGAAATTGATACATGAATTTCAAGGTTCTAATTCAATTCATTCATGTGCCTTACATTGTTCAAATTTTCAAAAATGTGAAGGTTCATTGAGTTATTACTCTAAAACAACAATGGTTCATTTTGCCTGAATTTTCTCATTTAAGGGCACCCAACATGGTATAAATTCTATGAATAAAAACCTATAGGCGCTTATTAAGCATGCAGAAGAAGTGTCTCAAAAATATTATTAGGAAAAAATTTTATTGAAAAAATATCTAAAAAAATATTTATGAGATCTTTTGTGTCATCATTTAGATATTCTTGTCCTAGTTTTTAAAAATTTATCCTCTTTAAATAAATCAGGTTAAATGGTTAGGCATAAAATAAGGTTTCCAAATAGATAATAGACTAATTGATATTGATATCTGATAAATATTTGGGATCAGTGTGCAATGAAAATAACTTTTTAAATCTCTAAAATCACTCTATGGGAGAGAACCGAATGAACATGACACAACTTACATGATCACAACGCCTTTCATGGAATTTTCTCAACAACCTTTTGGTTCATTGATTGTGATAGCTCAAGCTGTGTACATGCCCAACCTCTCCTTGTCTCCATAGTTCTCTCCTTGCGCGTGTTCTAAAGCACAAGTGAACAAAACCTTCATTTTTATTGATCTCTGCACCATTACATGTCACAAAAAGTTTGGTGATAGAAAAGAGAGGGATGGCTCTTGGAAAGAGAGCTACATAGATCCCTCAAATCTTACTCATTAAGGTTCTCATATAATAAGAAATTTTCATAAGAAACCCAAAGTTATGAATTCGTTCCACTTCCCTAGAACCTAATGTATGTGATCCTCTAGGCCCAGGTATATATCCCCTTCATGACCATCTAACTCTTTGAAACCCTATGTAGATAATTAAGCTAATACACAATATAAATCAATTGATCATGGAACAATTTGACACAAGTAATTGGCCAAGATACATAGATTTTTCATGCAAAGATAGTTTTTCTACTCACACTTGAAAATTGTGGGGTAAATGTCACAAGCTACCCCAACCTTTTCCCGGACCGCCAGATCTACCCCAACCTCTTAAAACCCCAAGATCTACCCCAACCTTTTATAAAACTGGTCAGATCTAACCCAACTGCTGACATGGCAATTTCGGAGTCCACTGTGCATGGACGTGGAGTCCACGCGGAGGCTGACGGGGGACGGAAGCCACCTGGCCGCCACGTCAGCCGAGGGAAAAAATAAATTACGGGGGAGAGAGAGCGGCGAGAGAGAGAGCGGCGGAGGGGGAGCTACCCTTTAGGTTTGTAATTTACATCATCTTTCTCGTTCATCCCCTGCCGAACAATGTCCTATCGTTCTATCGCCTATTGAAGATAAAAAAAATATCCTTTCTTTCATGTTCGCCGGATCTCACTGAAGCCAGGCAACTGTTTTAAATTTTCAATGGGAATAGCGCGTTTTACTCTCTTTTCAATGCTGCTGACGAGCAGGCAGGCCATTCCAAAAGACCCTGTAAAAATTATCTCAAGAATTAATTTAATTTATCTTTTTCTGCAGCCGTCAATCTAATAAAAATCAAAGAGTCCAGGGCAATCATTGGCCCACTGACATCAGTGCAAGCGGCGTTCGTAATCGACGTGGGTAACAAAACCCAAGTCCCCATCATCTCATTTTCGGCGACAAGTCCTTCACTGTCAACGTCTCACTGTCCCTACTTCGTCCGGACGACGCCCAACGGATCTGATGTGGTCAACGCCATTGCCGCGGTCGCTAAGGCTTTCGGATGGAGGGAAGTCGTCCCCTCCGCCGCTGTCCCCTCCGCCGCTGTCCCCTCCGCCGCTCTCTCTCCCCCGCGATTTCTTTTTTTCCTCGACTGACGTGGCAGCCAGCTGGCTTCCGTCCCCATCAGCCTCCGCCGTGGACTCCACATCCATGTATAGTGGACTCCAAAATTGCCATGTCAGCAGCTGGGTAAGATCTGACCAGTTTTATAACAAGTTGGTGTAGTGACGAGACGAGACCGCGAGGTCGTCAATTTCACACGGTCTCGTGTCAAAAATTGATCCGAACTTGCCAATTTGGGGAATTAAGAGTGAATTGAAGGGTATAATGGTAAATAAGGGTCGAATTCACAGGGAATTTAGGTATTTTTGAGATATCTTTTGGAATTTGGTCAAATTAGACGATGAATTGAGGTGAGAAATTAGGGAAAATAATGTTTTTAGAAAGATAACTCAAAGATCTATCCGTGGAATCAAAAATCGCTCGATTTGGATTAGTAATCACGGAGAAATCAAAGATGGAAGTGGGAGGAAATTTTCGGAATCACGAAGAACACACATTGAAATTAAAACAAAATTAAACTTAAATTAAAATCCTAAACCTAAAATTGATGATACATGACGATAGATAAGAGGATAAACTTGTTTTCTAACCCGAGATAACGGTCAAATCGATCCAATTGATCGCCGGATCGACAGCTATTCATTCCGCGAATTCAATCGTGAACATCGATGTTCAAGAGACAAATTCTCCTCGCACGATCGTCGAAATCTCTCTTATATACACTCCGTGGACACGATTTCGAGTCTAGAAGAGATTACAAGAGAGAGATTCAAGAGAGAATGGGTTTAGATGCGTCGATTAGATCAAATCCCTCAAGAATGAGTACAAACGACGAAGAACTCGTCTATTTATAGGGCGAAATGGGGAGAACCGTTCTATTGATGCGTTAAGGCTTCATCAACGGTCCAAATGCATTTTGTAACGATGAACCGTTACGATTGAAGATAGGCCTTCCGATCTTGAATGGACGCTCCCGATTTGATCTTGCGACATGCGTTATAAAACGCGTGAAAGCTCGTCCGTTGGATCACGATCTAACGCTTTGGATGTGTTTGATCGCGTGAGATCTGGACCATTATAACGCGGCTTTTAAGACACGTGCATTGATGATCTCCGGTGGTCCAATCGTCCATGCAATCGAGGCTTGTGATGCTGCCACGTCGCATCTGATCCGACCGTTATAATAACGCCTTTAAGACACATGTGTTGATCTTTGATCCGTGGACCGCGCTCACGCGATCGACACACGAGATCTCGCGCGCCGCCCGATCCAACGCTCCGTATGCGTCCACGTCACCTGAAAGGTAAGTAAAGTGTGGATTAGTCCCACACTGGAAAAAAAAGAAGAAATCGTCAGGTTTATAAGACCCGACGATCTGTAAGGTTAACAACCCTTCCCATATAGGGAAGGCTGAAGAACCTTATTATATAGATTAAATAAATATATATATGTATAACGCGCCACGTAGGCGTTGCGCGAGTCCGCGTGGCGCTGCCACGTGGCCTTGCGTGCCACGTCGCATCCACGCGGGTCCCGCGCGGATTATACCCCCTTTTTGCTCATTTTTTAATTTATTTTTAACATATTAAATCAAAAATAAAATCAGAAAAATCCAAAAAAATCCCTAAAAATTGTAAAAATCATATCTTTCAAAATACAACTCCAAATTAATCCAAATTTCTTTCATTTGATCTGAAATTTAATTATCTATCATTCTAAAAATTCAAAATATTTAAATAACAAGAGATTTATATTTCAAAAATACACTCATTTCCTTAAGATTTTAAGTTTAGAAATTTAAATGAATGTTTATAAAAATAATTTCTCTTATTATTTAACTTTAAAAACCACTTATAATCTCAAGTAAAGATAGGTTATAAAATCTTTAATCTTTAATTCATCATAATTAACCCTAAATTAACGCATTTTGAGATTATAACATAAAATTGCATAGAATGATAGAAATGCACTCAAAGTATGATAACATGCACATAAATGTAATGTTTTATGCCTTAAATTGCATGAATAATCATGTTTTATCATGTTAAGATTGCGTGTTATCAGGTAGATCTGGGGGTTTTAAAAGGTTGGGGTAGATCTGGCGGTCCGGGAAAAGGTTGGGGTAGCTCGTGACATTTACCCAAAATTGTGTATCAAAAATTAATGGATATATATATAGTGTTCCCTACTCGCATTAGACTCCTCAAATGACTTAAGGCATAGTAATTGTGAGATCCTAATTAGTCACTTCATTTGGATCTAGTGTGATATAAAATCATTGACAAAACTCCTTCTGTAATATTCCATTTTCCTTGACCAAGGAGATGCACAAGCCATTTTTTAGAGTCTATCTCCTCTTTTTATCAAAGGCGAGCAATCTCAGATTGACTACACAATCACTTTGGTGAATATCTTCAATAGTTTGAAATTTTGTGAGCAGAGAATTATAAGTTTAAAGTCAAAAAATAACATCCATCGGCAAGTTATCTTTGGATACAAATGAGGTCAATGAACTCTTTCTCTAAAGATTACTCAATAACCCTCAATGTTTCCACACAAATGGTCATGACATCAATCATCCTCATCATATGAAAATGATTTGTATAGAAAAGTAGTTTATTTAATCATAGTTTATTTAGCACTACACTTGGACCTCATAACAAACATCACACATGTAAGATAAAAATTACAACATTACTAGTGAAATAAAAAAAAGATGTGCATTTGCTTATTACTTGTAATTGAGAATATTGAATAAGTCAAACGAAGTAACTTTTTGAATATAGAATCCTTGGGGTAATTCAGAAGTCTAAAAGCTAAAGGATAATATCAAAGTTATTTGGTATAATGAGGAGTGTGCAGTGTAGTTTATCAAGACACTTTTTTCAATGGCTAAAATCCTCAAGAATTTGGAAGATATCTTTTGGTTTGATCATTTTTTTAACAATAATCTTTTTCCCGCAATCTTATTCAAACATGTCAATACTCCAAATTCTCATGTTTTATGCTTGTTTCAGACTTGGAGCATAATAGCAATTACCGTTATGTATCATGTCAAAGAATTGAAAGCTGTAGGGGGTACCATTATGTATCTTCTTGTGTTTTGAAAGCCCCCCTTTCCAATTTATTTTGCTTTGATTTCTCCCTCGTGCTTCTGGTGTGAGGATTGCCCCCCTCGTAGACTCAGGGTCCTCACATACATAACTAAGAGACTCAAGTCAAGTTGTGAGACTCTACTACGATATGAGTTTTTAAACTCAAATTAAAGATCACTCACATATACAACTCAACTTGTCGAATATGATTGCCGATAAGGGGATCAGCTTGCATTCTTCTATGGAGAAATATGTAAGAATGGTTGGTTGTATTTCCAAATAAATAAATACATTTTTTCCTTTTTTTTCTACAAGGTTTTGTTTGACGAAACAAATCATTATAAAAACATCATGAAAATTTCCAATATTGCATGCTCTATATCCAATACTCAGATGCACTGACTTTCACAACTAAAACTAGTAAAAAGCTTGATATTTTTTAAGTGTTCTTCAACAACCAGTACTAACTTTATTGATGTGTCTTAATCTTCTAAATAAATAGTAGTATCTGCATCATCCCTCTTGAACTAACACTTTGAACTCATAGGAGTCGAAAGAGTTTCAGCATTCAACCTTGCCTTTTTTTAGGGAACAGTCACTTATGTAATATAAAAGAGATGCTCTCAAGAAAAAGATGTTGCATGTATCAAGATAAACTCTTTTTCTGGAATTCCAAGATGTGGATATTTATCACATCCAATTGTGTGTCATCATTTGAGTAGATCAACTTTGACAAGAAGTTCATATAAATGTTGATTTGATGTCTCTGGAGGAGATAATTCTAACCTTGTGCATTAGATCTTGAATGTTTAAAATATAGTGTCATTCTAGAGTGCCTTCTTGTTTTACTTGAGGTAGAATCAGCAACAACCTGTTTTTCATGACTAGAGATTCATTGTGTGGGTAATGTCTCCAATAATTGGTGGGAGAGTGAAATCTGGATGATTGAAAAGTATGCCAATTAACAATATTCATGGAGATAGGGTTCCAGGGATGACAAAATGGGATATTATCTCACATGACCTTCATATTCTAAGAGCTTATCTCTCATTACCTAATATGGTCACCTAAGAATTATGATTGTTCAGTGGCCATTCCTATTTCTACTTGGGTGGATGGGTTGTCCAATTCATTACTAGATGAGTCTAGTTCCTTCTATAGAACTCAATAAACCCTCAATGTAGATGATGACAAGATGGTTTTTGGCTTGGAAAGACGTTTCGTGCCTTTACAAAAAGACGAGAACATCAACGAACATCTTCAGAAGCTATCATTCTTGCTTCTATAGATATAAAGAGATGCTCTCTTTTTTCAATCCATTTTAAGTATGTCACGCGTTGAGATTCATTTTTTTGGAGACATCTAAGAGAAAATAAATCATTGAACAAATGTTAATCCTTTGAGATGATCCTAAGGCTTTAACAATCAGTCGACAAAGACAGGAAAGAATCCCACAAATGTTCATCCACAGCAATCACCAAAAACATATCGAGGATCATCAAGATTCTTTCTACTTGCACCAAATTTGTCTAAATCGCCTTGAATAGATATATTGAGGATGCGAACCATGCATGGTGCTCAGAATGCAAGACTAAACCTTGCACCAAAATTTTTATAAGCCTTTTTCAATGATGCAGTCATTGTCTTATTATTGCTAGCATCGTCTGTCATGATGGTGTAAATCTATGTAGGAGAATTCATATTAAGTAAAAAATAAGGTACAATATGAAGAAGAAAATGCAAAGTACCAAGTATTAACTTGCATGGCAAATTGCAGTCTTTAGAACCCAGATGGACAAATCTCCCATATTTTGACACGTGTGAACGCCCCCCCTATTCCAAAAACACACGAGTGCAGGGACCAAGGATCATCAATCCATTGGATTATCATCCCCATTATGCCCACTTGATTTGGGCTTGTCCAATGTAAGAATCACTTTGTTAATCAATCTAAGAAATTCTCTAAGTCCATGTTGCTCATCTTGAACTTCTCAAATAAAGCTCAATTTACTATAGCAGAAGAAGAAAATTTTACATTGCATTGTGCAAAGTAAGAGACATTTTTCTACTTCTGGCGCATGGAAAAAATGTGGAGAGGACATTAGAACAAACAACTAGAGCAATGGCACACTTCATGTAGTGCTCTATTGTCCTTATATATTCCTTTTGTCGGGCAATTGTACAAGCAATTAGACCAACCTTAGAGGCACTAATGCTTTCTATAGATAAGAGGATACTTTCTCTAGACATGCCTCTACAGTTTGTTCGTGCCATCAATCTTGTCCTTTTCCAAGGCACTTATTCCTCGCAAAAGTGGCCAGAATATACCTGCTTTTTTTAATTGAGTAAAATATTTTGCCCTTTCTATAGTCTTCTTTGGTTTTGAAGCAACCCCCCGGGTTCCTGAGGGCCTAGCAGCTGAATCCTGGCAGTAATAAATATAAGAGACAATCGGGTAAGTATTCATTACAAACAGGAAAATCCTTGCCGATATATAATATTAAAGGATACATGTTCAAGGTCATCCATGTGTTGGAGATTGTTTACTCAAATCATGTAAGTAATGAAGTAGCGTTGTTTACTCAAATCATGTAACTACAATGTGAAAATATAAAGAAATAAATGGGAGAATCGAGGTAAAAGATAGGAATATAGAGGAAATATAAACATTGATAGAGCGAGACAGAATGAAGATACGGAGAGAGAACTTGAAAGTGAGAGAGGGAGAGAGAACAATTAAAAGACAAGACAGGAAAAGAAGAAAGAAGCACCTTGACAGAAGGTATAAAGAGGAAATTCAGAAATAGCAGTAGAGCGGAGAGGAAGTATGAAGAATCTTGAGAGAAGATAGAGAGAGAAGAGGGAGCAGCACATAGAGAGAAGAAAGAAAGAGAGGAAATTCAACAATATAAATAGAGAGGAGAAGAGGAAGTGAGAAGAATTTTGGGAGAAGATAGGCAGAGAAGAGAGAGAAGCACACAAAGAGAAGAATGAGAGGAAATTATCAAAAAGCACTAGAGAGGAGAAGAGGAAGTGAGAAGAATTTTGGGAGATGATAGGAAGAGAAGAGAGTGAAGCACATTGAGAATAAGACTCGCAACTGGCTGCACGGGCCGCTGAAAACCGGCAGGACCTGCCATGGCATGGCCCAGTCGTGGCCACTCTCCCAGCCCATGACTGTATGTTCACATGACCGCTGTCTTGAAAAGCTTAAAGTTATACTTTTGGATTCTTTTTTTTTTGTTCTCAGATCTTGATTCAGCTTCTCCAGCTCAAGAGCCTTTGGCCCTAGGTGCTTCTCCTGTTAAGTGATGCCAGCCAGAGTAAATGAGGTAATCTGGGAAAGGTCAGCTGAGAGAGATATTCACATGGGGCCAACTTACATGTAACAGCAAGGGCAAGCTGGCACAGTCTGAATCTCCCTCTCTCCAGCTTACCTCTGGCAGCCATGAAGCGACGAGGCAATGCTGCCAAAGGCAAGCTGTATTTCATCTTTGACACGGCGCCAGCTTATCTTTGACAGCGAGGGCAAACTGGCACTGTTTGAATCTCCCTCTCCAACATACCTCAGGCAGTGACAAAGCGACAAGGAGGCAATGCCACCAAAGGTGAGCTGCACGTTATCTTTTGCAATGGAATTCTCTCAATTTCGAAGTTTTGACAGAGATTTGATTGCAGAAGATCAAATGCAATCAAACTCAACTCTATTCATTTCCCATGGCCCCATCTCCTCCAACTCCACCTCCTCATTGCCCCCACCCTTCTCCACTCCCCACCTCCTTACCTCTGCCACCATCCACCCCCTCCTCCACTCTACTTCTCTGCCTCATTTTCCAGCCACATCACGGCCTTGTTGGGCCATTGGACATGCTGGCCAAAATCTGCCCCTGAGTCAGTTGCAAGCCTTAATTGAGATTGAGAGAAGAAAGAGAGGAAATCAGCAAATAGGAAGCAAGAGGAGAGGCAGTAGAAGAAGTTTTAGAAATTTATAAAGAAAAAAACAAAAAGGAAGTACAGAAATAGGAATCAAGGAAGTAAAATGAATTCTAAAGAAGGTAGGGAAAGAAGATACATGTGAGAGAGAGAGAGAGAGAGAGAGAGGAAAGTTGAGAGAGAGCATGTGAGAGACTGTTAGTGACAAATGGAAACAGATAATTTGGAAGCAGGAATAGAGAGGATGAGAGGGACTGAAAATAATCTAGAGAATAAATAGGCAGAAATAAGAATTTGAAAAGAGAGAGAGAACCATAAATAACAGGCAATTGGAAAAGATCTTAGAGAGATAAAACATTCTGAAATTTAAGCAAATAATGATTAAACTTGATTGAATCGAACAAAACTAGAACAATGAACTCAAATCTTTGAATATTGAATATAAATCACAAACCTAAAGGTTAAGAAATGGATGTTGAATGGCGGCCCTCCTGATTCAAGATTTCTTGATTCTCTAGAATGAACAGAACATCCAGGAAGCCGGAGGAATTGTCATCATTATTCACCACAGAAGTTTCAGGAATCACTGACATTATTCACCACTGAGGTTGCAGAAATCTCCACAATGAAGCAGTGAAGCAGATGAGTAGATGAGAAGAGAACAAATTGATGAATCAAGGAGAGGAGATGAAACGACACAGAGTGAAAGAGGACATTGGATCATTTTGGCAGACGGCATAAGGCAGGAAATGTGACTTTGACTATTATTTGACATCCATACAATAGAATACATAAACAGGGCCTACCCATGTTACTCCTAATTATCACGGTGTCGCCCTCCACCACCCCCCCCCCCCCAACAATTTCTTGTAGTACCAGCTGAAGTTCTATTTAGAACACGAAACCCTGATACTCACAACCCTATACAAGAGTGGGCCATCACAAATAAATTGATTAACTTGGAAGAATAAAATGAAAACTGGGACAATAAATCTAACATTCATTTCTTTGGTGGATCAAACCACTGATATCTTCACCAAATGACTGGTAGAATGCTGTCCACGCTGGGCAGGAAAAACATCCACACTCCAGCTTGAGGGTAGAGTTAGATTCTTTCATATTTACTTGATTTCCACATGCTGGGCATGGAAAAATTTCTTATTGTAATAAGTTCATCCTATACTATCTCAAACAGATTCATTAAACGAAAGTATTGGATCTGACGCATAAAAATTTGTAATCCAATTTAAATAGTCATCTTTGTGTAATGAAGCGAACTTTTTTCCACTAACCATAAAGGTGGAATTTGGCAACTCCAAAATGATCTCTTGCTGGGGGGTCTAATAGGTTCATCAAATTACCTACATGCCCAAGTTTATCCGGAGTACAGTTTCGCCAAGAAATAGTAGTCATGTCTCAGAGAGACTTTGTTAATTACTAACATTGAATAGAAGATGAGCTTTTCAATCATGTCAAAAAGATAAACAACTCCAAATAGATAATTGACAGGAAGACGTGGCCCGTAATGGTCAAAATTGATCAGAACTAGGGATGGAGAAAGAACATACAAGGCTCAGAAAAAACATCTAAAAGAACTATCTTGCATCAAAAAAATCAAATGCCGACTAAGTTTCCCTCCATGTCCCAGGGACGATTTTCAAAGGACTTACCAACAACACTTCTCCTTTGGTTTGTAGTCCCATCCGCGGATCTATACTCCGGGAAGTAATCAAGGAAATGCTTTGATCCCAGATAGTTTACTCCATCAAACAGGAAGTTCTCTACCAAGTCCTACATGATATGATGAAAAATTATTTAGAGAAATTAGAAATATCAAGTAAAAAAACTTTACCCTTGCAAGAGATTCGCCGAATAGTTTCTTGAGGATTGGATAGCCAGGATCCTGATTCACCAGCAACGTAGGGAAAAGGATCAGAATGTTCTTCCTTTTTTTAATAAATGTTAATTAGGAAATTAAAAAGTTTTTTTGCAGAATCTACCAAGACTGTTTATCTCTTGTCAAATTAAATTAGGAAATAAATTTCTAAGAGTGAAATGAAACTGATTCAATACTTTGCTTACATTCAACTGATGAAATATAGGAATGGAAATACTATTCTAACTCCTTAAATACTTATTCATCCATTGAAAAAATTCCTGACACACAACTGGAGACTCAAACCAATATATACAGAAATAATGGGGAAAAACGAATATAAAGATATTTATCACAGTGATCATCAGAAAAATTGAAATGGATTGTAGGTAAAGATTGAAATGGATGCTGCAAAATTAACTTAAAGAATATAACCTTCTCAGATCTCCAAGCCAGATATCTGTGTTGTGCTTGGCGATTGAGAATAATCTTCTCCGGATTTTTCTCTTCCACAGATTGCTCCATCATCTCAAACCAAATCTAGGGCATATGCAGTAAGATAAGTAAATCACGTGCAGTGTCAGAGTACATAATGTGACAGACAATAGAATGATCCAATCCTTGCTTTGTGGTCCAATTTCATGAGAACATCTAGATAGAAGAGAAGAGACTCACAAAACCAAAGACAGAATACATTCCAAAGATGCTAATGAGGAATTTGACACTCGAATCTTCAAAATTTGAACACTGAGTCAATCCATGCACAGGCATTGCATTCCCTAAGCCAAGCCTGGAAGAAGAAAGTGATTTCGATATCATACAAAACTCCGAATGCTTTGAAAAATACTAGTAGTGTAATGGTACACTCCATCGATAACACACGCAATGAAAGGTAAAACACAAAGAAACCTTCAATGAGATCCCACACCCAATACAAACATGGTAAACCAGTGATATGATCCCACTTGGGATGTATCAGAATTGCCTACAGAGGAAAGGGAAGAGAGGTGGAGGAGAGAGTGCATGATAGATAATGAGAATAACAAAATAGTAGATGATGACAAGTCCCAAAACCCTACTCTTAGTGGTATCTATACCCCTTAACCCCAGTAATATTAACACTAATTCTGGGGCCGTATAATTACTGCCAGCACCAGCACACCCTCTAGCTGGACAGGACGATGGCTGTGGTGGCCAGCTATAGCGGCTGTTGTGATGGATATGGTGAATCATTCACAGCATCCCCAAATACAGCAGTTGTGCTGGATAGCCCAAATACCATTTTTCTTCTTGATTCTCAAAAGTGGTCATAATTGACCATGGCAGGCATCGCAATATCACTGGCAGTTGCAGATGGTGAGGCAGCTGCAGCAATGGCAGAACCAGTGGCACAAAGGCCGAAACATCAGCTGCAATGACGGATATAATAGCTTTGTATTTCCAGTGGCAGATGGAACAATTTTCGGCCTGGCCTGCAATGAAAACCTACCTTGGCAAGGGATTGTCACAAAACTAAGGTTCACGATAGGCTGACACCATTGATTTGGTGCCACCAGCTGCGATGCAGCCCAGATCAAGCTGCTGCATGCCACGCTGGAGCTGCCGCTGAGGATCAGCCTCAGAGGTGTGACAGGCATGGAGGGAGTGCGTGTGTGTATGGTGGGCGAGACGATGGTGATGGCGACAGAAACAGGTGGCGAGGTGGCAATAATGGCTTCTTGAAGGCCTTTAAAGGCAGTTGCTCTCCTCAAAGGGTTCAGTTCCATCCAACCTACAGCTTCATAACCTTATGCTCCAAGCATACAGCTTCATAGTCTCCCTCCTAGGATTGCCGACTGCCAATGAGATCAAAATTCCTCTAAGCCTTGACAGAATTTAGTCTCACCAACAGTTGATTCAATATTTGCCTCACCACATCCCTTTTTTTCTTCTTGCCATTCCTCAAATATTGTTCCAAATCTACATTCATTCTTCTGCCTTGGAAAGCGGCTCTTATATCAATGATACCAATCCCACTTTGGGATGCATCAGAATTGCCAACGAGGAAAGGGAAGAGAGGTTGAGAATAGAGTGCACGAGAGAATAATAAAATGGTAGCTGATGATGAATCCCAACACCCTAAACTTAGCACTATTCATAACCCAAAATCCAGGTAATATTAATCCTTATTCCAGGGGCAGTATCATTGACATGACTCCAATCCTCTCATACCTTAGGTGTAATCGTCACAATAGGAACCGAGGGGCAGTCAGCGCAAATAATCCCATGAACTAGATGGGACATGTGGGGACACATGCCTGTTGACTAGAGTTTAGAACCAACAGTGAGATCAGGAGATTAAAAAGGAAGCATGCACGACAAGGAGAGGACAAATTGGCAGTCTGGAGGCTGAAGTGGGAGCAGGTTGGGAGCTCACGAGAAATTCTCTTTTCTCAATGTTAAAGCAAGATCACCCAAAATCAGTTATCAACTGGTACAAGCATCCTCTTCTTGCCATCCAAGAGGTCACCCGTCCCTGGGCTGCCTAAGCCTGAGCGCCCTTAACCCTAGTTCTTCTCACCTGGCATCCCTCTTGCCAGGAAGTGGCCTGTCCCTGCACTTCCCAAGCCTAAGCAGCCTTAACTCTAGAGTTCTCCACCCCAGCGCCTCTCATCCTAGGAGGTCACTCATCCCTACACTGCCTAAGCTTGAGCACGCTTAGCTCTGGAATTCCTCTCCACCCCCTGTCTCTCTTTTTACTTAAGAGGGACAGCTCAATAGGCATTCTTTGTTAGAAGATTTGCTTCCCTCCTTAAGCCTTCACACTCCTTGTTCTTAATGAGATGAGATGTAAGTGGCGGCTGCAAGTAAAAAACCCTAATTCAAAATTACATATATGAGGCTGGTTAAATACCAGCCTAAATCACTTACTCTAGATGGGTCAAGGCCCACTTAAGTCACTTATTCCTCATATAAGAGATAGGCAACTTATAATCTGTGAGCCATATTGGGCTACTTAGAATATATGGCCTCCTATATAAGTGAATAGAAGGGTGGGCCACTTATGAACCATGGCCCACTTACATTTGAAAAGGGAAATAAAGATAATTTTAGACTAACACCCTCCCGCAAGTTGGGTGTGAATATTTGTCATGCCCAACTTGGAAGATAACTTGTGAAATTGTGGGTTTCACAGTCCCTTGGTAAAGATATCAGTTACTTGCTCTGAAGATCTCACAAATGATGGAAATATAATTCGTTCTTCAACATTCTATTTGATGAAATGTCGATCAATTTCGATATGCTCGGTTCTGTCATGCTGAACTGGGTTTTGAGCAATGGCTATAGAAGATTTGTCGTCACAGTACAATCGAATACGCTCTCAAGGAAGTGACTTCAATTCTTCTAAAATTCTCTTCACTCATAAAACTTCACATATACCATGTGCCATGGCACAGAACTTGGCCTCTGCACTAGATCTTGCCACCACTTTTTGTTTCTTACTGCACCAAGTGATGAGACTACAGCCCAAGAAAGTACAATACCCCGAGGTGGATCTTCTATCCACCACTGAACTGGCATAATCAGCATCTGTATAAACTTCTACAGACAAATTCTCATTCTGTGTGAACAAGAGACCCTGGCCAAATGTATTCTTCAGGTAGGATAGGACTTGGCGAGCTGCTTATAGATGATTCTCATGAGGCTCACTCATGAATTGACTCAAGGAACTCGCAGCAAATGAGATATCTGGGCGAGTATGGTTCAGGTAAATTAATCGTCCAATTAACCTTTGAAATGATTCCTTATCAACAAGGGGACTTTCTTCACCTTTCCCAAGCTTCAAATTAATATCAACAGGAGTGTTTGCTGGTTTACAGTCAAGCATACCAGTTTCCTTCAACAAATCTAATAATTATTTATGTGGAGAAATAAAAATGTCTTCTTAGGAATATGTCACCTCAATTCCCAGAAAATATTTCAATGTTCCTAAGGACTTAATGTCAAATTGTCTAGCCATCCCTCACTAAGGTTCTTGATTTCTTCCTCATCATTCCCTGTAATGAGTATATCATCCACATAGACAATAAGAATAGTCATACCACCTTTATTTGTGTGCTTGATAAACAATGGATGGTCTCCATAACTCTGCCTGTAACCATAGTCTTTCATAGCTTGAGTAAACCTTCCAAACCAAGCTCTTGGAGACTGGCTAAGTCCATATAGGGCCTTTTCTAACTTATACACGATATTAGGGTGGTTACTCAGTTGATATCCAGGAGGAACTGACATGTATACATCCTCTTCCAACTCTCCATGCAAGAATGCATTCTTCACATCAAATTGGAGAATATCCCAACCATATTTTGTTGCCAATATGATAAGGATCTGCACTGTATTGAACTTAGCCACAGGGGCAAAATTTTAAAAATAATCAATCCCATAGGATTGAATATATCCTTTGACAACTAGTCTGGCCTTAAACCTCTCTAAGGTTCCATTGGCATTAAATTTAGGTGTATATACGCACCAACATCCAATTACCTTCTTTCCTTGAGGGAAGAGAAATAAGTCCCATGTCTCATTTCTTTGCAATGCCTTCATCTCTTCATCCCTAGCCTTTTTCCACTCTTTACTGCTTAGAGCTTCATCAACATTTCTTGCAATCGACATTCAGACTCATAAGGAAACGAAATAATCTCTGCTTAAGAATATATGTCCTTCCACTGACTGAGGATTTTGAGTTGGCCAAAGGTAGTCTATCTCCCTCCAAATGCCCTTCAACTTAAAAGAATAGATCAAGATATTTTTGCTCCCTTGTCTAGCTTGAATTACTTATGCATTCCAATCATAAATACTCCAATCATAATGTTTTTTGACACTGTATTTACTCACTTCATCCCACAACTCCTTTACAGAGTCTACATAAAAAAATCTCTCCTCATTTCTGGATTAATGATGCTTAATATCCATTGATGGATAAGAGCTTATTCAGCCTTCCACCTCTTGCATCGTGGATCATTCTCAAGAACTGGACTTTCTTTTAGGTGATATCCTAGTTCCTTGCCCACAAGGGTTAGCTCTACTAGTGTGCTCCATTCAAGCATATCTATTCCATCAATCTTGACTTCAATGTCTGGGAAAACAACAATGGTTCTCCGAGAATCAATAGCTTTAGCCATTTCTGGAACGTCCCCTGACTTTGTCATAGTTGTTTCAGAAGAAAAACGAAATAACCAGAGGGGAATAAAAAACAAGCTGAGGAGTTTTGAAAAGGAGAAAAAACAGAGGTGTAGCTTTGGAGGAAAAGAAGAATCACATGAGGAAACCTTGCAAGTGGTGGCTACAAATAAAAAAACCATAATTCAAAATTACATATGAGGCTGGTTAAATACCAGCCTAAGTCCTTTACTCTAGATGGGCCAAGGCCCACTTAAGTCACTTATTCCTCATATAAGAGATAGGCAATGTAAGAGAGCCATATTGGGCCACTTATAATCTGTGGCCCACTAATATATATGTGAATACATTAAGAGAAGGGTGGGCCACTTATAAACCATGGCCCACTTACATCTGAAAAGGAAAATAAAAATAATTTAAGACTATCATTCTTCTTCTATCTTGATTTTTTTTTTTTTTTGAAAAGAGGGAGGGGAACACCCGAAATGGTGCCCCCTAATGTCATTGATACAATGACGCAAGGATACAAGTCAATCGTTACAGGGGCACAAAATGCGAGGGGCTTAAACTGCCTCTATTCCAGGAAATGACATACCCCCCCGCAGCGTATATGATGGCATCGCTGGAGGGAATTACACCCCTGAAGATGACCTCATTCCTATGGATCCATATCACCCATAACGTGGCAAATGCTCGCCTCCAGTCCTGCTCCCGTCTGAAGGAGCCATCTATAAGGGAGCTCTAGAACGCCTCGTCTGATGACACAACGAGACGAGCAACCCCCGCCGCCCGCATCTTGATTGTTTCAGATTTCTCGTCAATAGGGTTGAAAGTGCAGTAAACTCTAAGGCGATTTCTCGGATATGGTTGACTATATTTTCATGATCAGCTATTTAGGAGTCTATTAATCACCAGCTTAGGGGGTTCACTAGGGCTCAGACTATAGGGAGATATTAAGAAGAAGTGGTCCCTGCAGTGTTCCGTGACAGGGACACAGCTCTTGTAATGGCTGGAGACCACGTACCACTTATAAGCAGAAGGGGAGAAAGCCCAGTCCACTAACACTAGGGATTTTGAACCCTTGAGAAGCATTGAAAGACAAGGGATCCCAGGCTGCAAGGGGGGATTTGCTGATTACATGAGGGGATTAAAGAGAGAGATGGGGGGGGGACTTTGGAATGTAGTTTTGTCTTCAGGGCTCTTGAGGAGGGCAAGTGCAGGCTCTCAAATCACTTCCCAAGGAGAGGAGTCTATCACATCGGCCGTTTCTCTAGTTATCTTCCATTTTGTTTCCCTCTTTTTATGCTGTCACTAATGGATAGACCAAAGTATTGGAGACATCCATCAACATCTTAGTTCGCTTGGGGTTCATACTGGTCTCTCACACAGCCAATGGGTTGAAAAGGTATTCCATGACATGACTAAATCAATAACGAGGTATGAGTAAAATTGAAAAAGAAAACCAATGATTTATCCTTCAGCAAAAGGTCTTTTCCTAGTTTTCCACTTAAAGTCACAGTCTCACGCTGATGTAGTCAAGATGCCGGAGTGAAAAGGAGAAACGCTCAAGGCCATGTGCTCATGGTTTTTGAGATCCATTCACAACTACCGAATAATGAAAGGAATGAAGATGCTCACGGTGTAAACGACCAGAAGAGCAAATAAGACAGTGACTCATGTGGCAGGTTGAGGAGGATTTTGTTGACTCATTCTCCAGATCTCAGGCAGAGATAGCAGCATAGACAAGGTCCATTTGCGAATAAGAAATGAAAATTGCCATTTAGGTTATGTTTTCTAGCGACTGGACAGTATTTTTAACTTGATCAACTGAATAAGAGAGAAAGAACAATGATACCAGGCCAGTTATGGGAGAAAAGCTGCAATTCCATCCCACTCATCTATTGAAAGAAAATAGTAAAGTACAATATTTAAGGTAAGGTGACGTAAGATACCTTGAGATACTCCACGAATGCAGAATATAACCTCTCATGTTTATCCAAACTTGGAGTAAACTTGCTCCAGATCACAACTGGCGAGAAAAATCTTAAAGATTCAAAAGTAATCTTCCCTCCCCATGGAAAAATCTGCATTAAAATTTCAATAAACATAGAAGAATTATTTCTTCCTGATAAAAGAATAAAGCTATTAAATATGGTGAAATAAGTAGCAACAGTTGTCACCAGACCTCAGCATACTGCTGGCAAACTGGTAAGAGCCTCTTATAATACTTATCCAAATGCTCACTTTGGGTTATGGGGCCATGTAGAGGATTCAAGTCCCTAAAATATGGTGATAAAAATATATCATACAAGAAGGCATCAAAATTGATGCATAAAACAAAATACTATGTTAATACAGTTGAAAGAATTCAGGCTTCTGACACACGATGGGGCCATGGACGAGAATAAAAAGACATAATTAATCTATAGCATTATAGAGTATATTATACTGATTTCTATCATAATTTTAAGGATGATAACAAAAGCCAATCAAGATTCAGGGTTTATATTGAATGGAAAGCAAAACACAAAATACAAAAGTCATGCTGCGCAGTGCTTCAGAATTTCAGATTTATTGTTTCCTCTCACTATTCCGATAAATATACACATAAGGGAGTCCACTTATTCATTCGCAAACGCCTTTAATTTGCATGGCCGATGATGGTAAGTGACCCAACGGCTAATTTATCCTCTGTAAGGTCTGTATAAATACCTGAGACAGTTATCAATAAAATTACTCTTTTTGCCCAGCTTTTCTTTCTTCTCCTTGCTTCTTCTCCGTAAGCTCTCTACTTTCCAAGGGCTTTCACAGCAGAGATCACATAATATCTTGTCATGGTATCAGAGCTGGTCTGCTGAAGGAAGCGCTGTTGAGAAGATCGAAGGCCAGTGATCAGGATTGCTGATCTCTAGAAGATACAGCGAGGAGATCTTCCGCGAAAGATACTCAGATCACATGGCCGATGATGGAAACACGAGTAACTCCACAAATGTTCTGCCTACAGTCTCAAATGAGCTGGCACATTCATCATCTTCCACGACTCTAACCAGCGGAGATCGATGGTACGTCCAGCTTCCCGTTATCTCCACTCGAAGCCATCTGAGCAGTAACAATGCGTACATCTGGAGCCGGATAGTGGAGAATGCCTTACGTCCGCGAAATCTGCTTCCGCACCTGACGAATTCGTCTCCATCGCCGACTGATCCGGGTTATCGGAAATGGTTGGCAGAAGGCGATGCTGTCTACTCATGGCTCCTCGAGACCATGACCCAAGATATGTATCGAAGGCATCTCCGGTGTAAATCCGCCAAGGAAATATGGGATGCGGTGCAGAAACACCACTCGAAGTCGAAGGATCGAAGCCGGATTGGTTTCCTGTTGAACAAGGGTGCCACCTTGAAACAAGGGGAGCGATCGGTTAGTGAGTACTCTGGTGAAGTTCTAGAAATCTATGATGAGCTCGATTACTACCGACCCCCCATCGCTACTACCAATTTTGATCAAGTCCAGCAAGACAGGACTTACCATTTTTTGCAAGGACTCCGACCAGAATTCGAAGGAATTCGGAGTCAACTTTATAACCGTGAAGTAGAGCTTCCCTTCGAAGACACGATCGCTGCTGTCCTTCGAGAGGAAAGCCGGATGCTTGAGCTGAAAGGGATCACAGAGAGCTCTGCATACTCTGTAAGTCAACCCACAGCCAAATATGATCCGCCAAAGAGAAATGATCAGGATCGATCAAACAAGGAAGTCCCAACGTGCCATTTTTGCAAAAGAAAGGGACACATTAAGGAGAAGTGTTGGAAGCTCCATGGGCGACCTCCTCAATATAGCCAAGCTCACTATGTGGGAAATATAAATTCGCATGAAGGAGGAGCCTCTGGACAGCCAACCTCAATCACCCCGCAGGAGGTTCAGAAGATGATCCGAGAAGAGATGCTCCAATTAAAGAATTTACTTACTTCTTCCTCTTCCGGATCCGTCATTGGATCTACCTCGGTCGCCATGACAGGTAAAAATGCAATTTTATCGGATTTAAAGGTATTACTTTCTTATAATGATCAGATTAAAAAACCATGTCAGCCATGGATTTTAGATTCTGGTGCAACAGACCATATGACTCCTATTAAGGAGCATCTTATGGAGTATACACCATTTCAAAAAATTAAATATGTGAAGACAGCTGATGGGACATTAATAGCTGTTAATGGTTATGGAACTGTTAAACTAGGATCCATTGGCTCCTTAGACTATGTGTTGTATGTTCCTAAGTTGTTTGTAAGTCTTGTTTCTGTACAACGACTTGCAAAGAATAAGGACTATACAATCCTATTTGATGACATTGATGCTTTCTTATGTCATAAGGTACTCAGCTGGAGGATTGGCATTGCTAGGGTACAAGGAGGACTCTACTATCTACCTTGGACAGCCTCTGTCCTTGAACCTGAGAAAGAAACAAAGTTCAAGGTGGGAATAGTGAGCTCTATGGCCGAAGAAAGAATTATGGTGACCCATAAACAAATGGGTCATCCGTCTTTTTCTCTTTTAAAGGAACTGTACCCATCTTTATTTAAGGATGTCATTGTTGAACACTTACTGTGTGAATCTTGTCAATTAGGACAGATGAAACGGAATACATACCAAATTACCAATAAGAGGTGTGTTAAACCGTTTTCACTGATCCACTGTGACCTATGGGGACCAGCACCCACAGAAGATCTATATGGATATCAGTGGTTCCTTATATGTGTCGATGATCACAGTAGATTTACTTGGGTTGAATTACTCAAAAGTAAATCAGAGACTACACAATTATTAATAAATTTTACAGAGATGATTGAGAGACAGTTCGAAACCAAAGTAAAAGGTTTCAGAACTGATAACGCAAAATATTTTTGTAATAATACACTTAAGGAGTTCTTTGAAAAAAAGGGGATAAGACATGAAACCTCATGCTCTTATACTCCTCAACAGAATGGGCTGGCCGAAAGAAAAATTGGAGATATTATGAATAAGAGCAGGACTCTTCTTATTGATGCTCATATGCCAAGGAATCTATGGGGTTTCTCTGTAATGACATCAGTAACGTATATCAATAGGATACCATCAAAAACTCTGGACATGAAGAGCCCAATAGAAGTTTTAGAATTTTTGTTTCCTACTGTGAAACTTAAGAATGGACTTAAACCTCGGATTTTTGGGTGTGTAGGCTATACCTACTCAACCAATCCAAAAAGAGATAAACTGTCACCTAGAGCCCACCGATGTGTATTTGTGGGGTACTCAAGTACACAGAAGGGATACAAACTGTATCACCCAATAACGAAGAGGGTGTTTGTCTCTAAAGATGTGATCTTTGATGAGGCTAAATATTATTATAATTCTAAAGCTTCTGAAAAGGATTCTCTATTGGATTATCCAACAGAAAAACTACTTTCAGGACCTTCAAATCATCAAGATAGCTCAGAGATTCCAATAGTTGTGGAAAGGCTCTCAAATGAAGGAGCAAATATCACAAGCGAAAAGGAAGCGTCGACAGAAATAGTTCCTTATACTAAAGTTTATGTAAGAAAAAACAAATTATCAGTGAAACCTGCAGTAGAAGGGGAGATATCTGATATATCTAACTCAGAAATTAAGGAAGTTGAGAATGAACCCTTGAACCTAGAAGAACCTGCACTTACTCCAGTTAGTAATGGTTCTGAAGAAGAAATCGAGAGTGATGTAGATTGGCCTATAGCCATCAGGAAGGGGCAGAGAAAGTGTGTGAAACCACTGTCTTATAATATAGTAAATTATCTGAATTTTGATAAAGTCTCAAATGATTATAAATGCTTTCTTACTTCTATTCAGAATATCGATATTCCTAATAATGTATCTCAAGCATTGCAGGACCCGAATTGGAAGAAGGCAATGGATGAGGAGATGAGAGCTCTGGATCATAATCAAACGTGGGAATTAGTTAGACTTCCTAAAGGAAAAAAACCAGTAGGATGTCGATGGGTATACACTATAAAGTGTAACTCTGATGGAACCCTAGAAAGATATAAAGCTAGATTAGTAGCCCGAGGTTATACCCAAACCTACGGTATAGATTATTTAGAGACTTTTGCACCTGTAGCAAAAATGAATTCTATTCGAATTTTGATATCCTTAGCAGTAAACCTAGATTGGGAACTACATCAATATGATATCAAGAATGCTTTTTTATATGGAGAGCTCAAAGAGGAGATCTATATGGACGTGCCTCCAGGTTATGCAAGTGATGCAACGCGTGGGAAAGTATGCCGTTTAAAAAGGTCTCTATATGGACTTAAACAATCACCCAGGGCCTGGTTTGGCAGGTTCACCCAAGCATTGAAGAATTTAGGATATCACCAATGCAATGGTGATCATACCTTGTTCTTCCAACATCCTTGTTCAGGGGGAGTAGTTGTACTTATAGTTTATGTAGATGATATTATCATCACAGGAAACAATGAGCCAGAAATTAAAAAATTGGAGGAACAGTTAGAAAAACAATTTGAGATTAAGAAGTTAGGTCCACTTAAATACTTCTTGGGAATTGAGTTTGCTCGATCCAGTGATGGGATCCTTATGACTCAACATAAATATATTCTAGATTTACTCGAAGAAACTAAACATCTACACAGTAGGATCAATGATACCCCAATAGAATCTAATCACAGATTAACTTTACATAAAGATGACCCTATGGTAGAAATAACTCCATATCAGAAATTAATAGGGAAATTGTGTTTTTTATCCCATACTAGGCCTGACACCTGCTATGCAGCAAATGTCCTGAGCCAGTTTATGCACAGCCCACGAAAAACTCATTACCATGCCGCATTCAGGGTACTAAGGTATCTAAAGGGAACAGTGGGACTCGGTATTGCCTTCAGAAAAACAGGTAACATCAATATACGTATGTATACTGATTCTGACTTTGCCGGTTCTTTGGTTGATCGCAGGTCTACAACTGGGTACTGCACCTTTTTGGGAGGAAATCTAATCAGTTGGAGGAGTAAGAAGCAAAGTGTAGTCTCCAAGTCCAGTACCGAGGCAGAATTCAGAGCTCTGTCCAAGGGTATTGATGAGGGACTATGGATAAAATTTATTCTCCGAGATCTGAAGATTCAACTAAAGGAACCAATTCTACTCTTGTGTGACAATAAGTCGGCAATTTACTTGGCGCATGATCCAGTCTACCATGACCGAGTCAAGCATGTAGATATAGATCGTTTCTATATTCAAGATCACCTCGAGAAGAAGAGTATAAGGATTAACTATGTCAGGACAGAGGACCAATGCGCTGATATATTTACGAAGGGGCTGTCAGCAAGGACTTTTTTTACTCACGTTAACAAGCTTGGAATGCGGAGCATCCATTCCTACGCTTGAGGGGGAGTGTCAAGCTATACCGTTGAATGAGTCAACGGTTGACTGTGTTGACTTAGTCAACACAAGACTCTTCACTGACTGAATAGGATCATACATGTCATGATGTGTAACCTATAGAATTATTTGAATAAGTTATAATATATCCGTTGTAATGACTTGAGTTAAACTAGCCGTTGGGGTTGATGTGACAGGTAAGTGACCCAACGGCTAATTTATCCTCTGTAAGGTCTGTATAAATACCTGAGACAGTTATCAATAAAATTACTCTTTTTGCCCAGCTTTTCTTTCTTCTCCTTGCTTCTTCTCCGTAAGCTCTCTACTTTCCAAGGGCTTTCACAGCAGAGATCACATAATATCTTGTCACAAAATACAAAAGTCATGCTGCGCAGTGCTTCAGAATTTCAGATTTATTGTTTCCTCTCACTATTCCGATAAATATACACATAAGGGAGTCCACTTATTCATTCGCAAACGCCTTTAATTTGCATTGGTATGAAACCAATGATGATGTATTGAAGGCGTTGCAGAAAGGCCCCATGACCGGTTCAGAAGGAACCGGGCTTAAAAAATAAGTACTACTTACGAGCCGGGCTTAACCAAAAAGTACTGCTTACAAGCCGGGCTCAAGAAATGTTAGATAATTAGGGAATTTGGTGGGAGGATCACCTATAAAGGAGGAGGCGATATCAAGTGAGGGCATTCCAGATCTGAAACTCCTTCCAAGCAAATCACTCACACCATCTGATTTCCACCACTTATCAGCTTCTTTGATTTTCAAAACTTGTCTCAAAAATTTTTTATTTTTTTTAATAGAGTCTCACAAATTACTAAATAGGAGTTCATGGTCCATTAGTCTGGGATGGGCTGAATTAACCCCAAAAAAATGAAGAAATAAACTTAACAGGTGCTCCTCATAAGAAATATCTGATAAGACAACATCTATGAGAGATAAGACAAGGGGGAAGAAATGTATTCCAATGGTAGGGAGGTACACCCAGAGAGCAAGAGGAAGAGATAGAGACCAGGGCATTACTACCTATCAGGTGGGAGAGAGACTAAGCCTAAATTCAATAACTCTGATATTCTTCTTCATTTTCACCACCTCCCCCCCCCCCGGGAATTCCTTCCACAAGCCTGGGGACCAGCAAGCAGATCCACCTGGATTGGTTGATGACAATTGACCAGAATAAATCTTCGAAATGTATCAATGTTGTATTTTCTTTTTTGACAATTTGTGAGAATTTTGATATTAGAGGAATGAGATAGAGATTGAGTAGTCTGGACAAGAAGAAGAGATAAGGAATTTATTTCTTTTAAAAGAACATAAAAAAACAATTACAACTGGGATGCCTTTTATAGACTCCGAGAAAATATGACCGTTGGACTCCAACGGTCATATATATGACCGTTGGATTCCAACAGTCATATTTTTTGAGAAGAAGAAAGAAGGGCCCACTAGCATGGGACCCCCCCGGTGTCATTGCAGAATATGACGATAAGTACAAAGTCAATTTAAAGGGATACAAAGGTCAAGGGATCAACGCCGCCTTGATTCCAAGAGATAGCCAGTCCCCTCGCGTCGTGCAGAATTGCCTCGACTGCGGGGGTTCGTCCCCTAAATATGACATCGTTTCGGTGGAGCCAAATAGACCATAGGGTAGCGAATATGAGTTGCCACTCTGCTACTCTCCTGTATGGACCGTCTCCAATGGATCGCCAGAAATCTTCCAGCGACGTCAACGTCGGACGGGCAACACCAACCGCCCGCCGAGCCGCACAGGGAGATGGGGCATAGCACGAAAAAGGTGTTCACGAGTTCTCCAGATTCGCCCCGCACATGTCGCAATCCCTGCGGAGTCGGGGGGCCATGCGTTGTCGAAAAGATCTCGTCATCGGTCGGTGACGGAGAAGAAGCCAGATGAAGATCCGTATCTTCAACGGAGTACGGCTTTTCCATACCCGACGCCAGAGTCGCAAAAATAGCGGGTCTTCCGGAACCACTTGTTCTTGGAGTCGAAGATAGACTGCTCGAACATTAAAATTCTGACCGCACCATATCCATGCGTCATATTTTACATTATTTTCCATATCGCTTTACAGCAATATAATCTAACACTCCCCCGCAAGTTGGGTATAGATGTTAACCATGCCCAACTTGGATACCAAAGCTTGAAACTGGGGGCCCGGAATGCCCTTTGTAAAGATATCCGCCACTTGCTCCAATAAAGGAATGTACTGTGGGATGATAAATCCTTCTTCAATACTCTACTTGATGTAGTGTCTGGCCACCCGTGCATGCTTTGTACGCTCATGTTGAACTGGATTTTTAGCCATTGCAATGGCTGATTTACTATCTGAGTAAAGAGTCATCCCCTTGCTAGGTAACAAGCGTAAATCTTATAGAATATCTTTGATCCACAAGCCTTCACTAACACCCTTTTTTAGTGCTCGAAGTTCAGCTTCCGCACTTGAGAGGGAGACCTCCTTTTGCTTCTTACTTCTACATATAACAAGATTACCTCCAATAAAACTACAATATCCAGAAGTTGATCGACTGTCGTCTAAGGATCCCACATAGTCAGAATCAGTATAGAGAACAATGTTGGGTTCGCTTCCCCTTTTAGAATAGTAAGCCTTGTCTGATGGAGCCTTTAAGGTATGCGAGAATCCAATCTGCTGCTCCCTGATGTGACTCCCGTGGATCATTCATAAACTGACTAAGGGAATTAACTGCGAAAGCTATATCAGGTCTAGTATGATTGAGATATAGTAACCTTCCAATAAGTCTCTGAAATGATGTCTTGTTGACTGGGGCATCTTTCTCATGTTGTTCTGCTTTTAGTTTTACATTAACATCCACCGGAGTCACAGCGGGACGACAATCCAATTTTCTCGTATCCTTTAGCAGATCAAGAATATACTTGTGTTGTGAAAGAACTACCCCTGACGTTGAATAAGCTACTTTTGATCCCCAAGAAATAGGACAGAAGACCTAAAGCTTTGATATCAAATGAAGAGGCAAGGTGTTTCTTTAGGTTCTGAATTTCAGCTTCATCATTTCCAGTAACCACGATGTCATCAACATAAACTATAAGAATTGCCACCTTCCCTTCTTTTCCATGCTTCATAAATATGGAATGATCTCCCTCACTCTAAACATATCCAACGGAGAGCATAGTCTTCAAAAATTTCCCAAACCAGGCTCTAGGGGATTGTTTGAGTCCATATATAGACTTCCTAAGGTGGCACACATCCCTGTATTTTTTTCTCCAGGGGTATCCTGGCGGAGGTGCCATATATACCTCCTCTTCCAATTCTCCATGTAGAAAAGCATGCTTTACTTCGAACTGAAATATCTTCCAGACAAACATTGCTGTGAGGGCGATCAATACTCGAATTGTGTTTAATTTCGCAACTGGGGCAAAGATCTCATTATAGTCGATACTATATGATTGAGTATATCCTCGAGCCATTAATCGAGCTTTATAGCTAGCTAACGATCCATCAGAATGATATTTAATAGTAAACACCTAACGACTTCCAACTAGCTTCTTACCAACAGGGAGTGGGCCCATCTCCCATGTACCATTTTTCTCCAGGGCTTCCATTTCTTTATTCATAGCTTTCCCCCATTCATTGGAAGAAATGGCCTCCTGAACATTCTTGGGAATTGAGATTGTCATTAGTGCTTGAATAACTTGATTATACTCTGGAGACATCCATGTATATGACACATAATTGCTTACTGGATAAAGCTTTGTCTACGTACATTCTCAAACTCCTTTGCTGACAGATATAGACCATCCATTGTTGCTTGGAATATCTTCTCCCTATGGCTTTTCTGCATCATTTGGAGTATTCTCTGGTGTGTAAGACTCTTCCTCCTCCTCAATAGAACTTGGAACAGCACTTACATCAAGATTTTGTTCACTGGTTCCTGGGGCTAGACTGGATAACTCCAACTGTGTCATCTTGTGATCTTCATTTTTATCAACCTCTTGTGCCATCGAGTCTAGATAGCCCTCAAATCTGCTTGCTTCATCATAAAACATTTTGACATCATCAAACTTAGCATCCGCAGTAATAAAAACCTTCCTTGAATTTGGATGGTAACACTTATATCCTTTTTGTGTAGTAGAATATCCAAGAAATATGCACTTTATAGCTCGATGATCCAGCTTTTCGTGTATGATGAAGATGAACATGTACAACACAACCAAATATTTTGGCTGATAGGTTAGTCTTTAAGCATAAATGCGTATATTCAGAAGATAGAAGATCTATAAGGGCCTTTAAATTTAGAGTTTTTGATGGTGTCCGATTAATAAGATGTGTAGATGCCCCCCGATTAATAAGAGTTTTTGTACTATGGGCAGATGCCCCCCGAGGACCCTCACATTATTCAGAGGTGCAGGTTGGTTTGGAAGTGACGCATTCTGCTAAAGATTCAAATCTTTGGATGGCTTCTCTTATGGCGGCGGCTTATGACCCAGGTCGTGCATCAGTGCATGCTTTCGGACACCTCGTGAGTTGCCCTCTCTGTGATGGGGGCCCAAAGGATTGTTCTCACCTTTTCTTCCTATGCCCATTGGCTCAGGAGGCATGGTGGGTGGCTGCGGTGGTCCGTCTCTCCGTGACATCGGAGGAGGCTTTCTGGAGCTCACTATCGGGGGTTTCTTCAGGCGGGAGGCGGAATGGAGGCGGATTTTCGCCACACTGTGGGCAATTTGGATCCACAAGAACGAGGTTGTCTTCAGGCGTCACCCCATCCGGCGATGTCATAATACACATTACCGAGGGGTTTTATTTTTCCGGGCACCGAGGCGGCGTATGCCCCTCGAACTATGTACCCCTGCTACGATAGACTTCGCTGTCATATTTTTTTCATTAACTCAATGGAAATTGGGGGCACCGTTTGGGGTGCTTCCCTCCCTTCAAAACGAGGTGTAGCAGTTGCTACAGCTTCAATCCAATAAAACTTAGGGCAATTGCCTTAAAATAGTAGTGCTCTACCTGAGGACATAATATGACCAATCTTTCTCTCAGCAAGTCCATTTTGCTGAAGAGTATTCACACATGAAGACTGATGAATAATTTCCTTATCTTCCATATACTTGTTGACCTCTCCACATAAATATTCTTTAGCATTATCTGTCCTGATTAGTCTAACTTTCTTTCACAAAATAGAACAAGAATCTTTAGTATTTTTCATTTGGTTTTAAGTAGATATACCCAAATATATCTCGAAAAATCATCCACAAATAAAATGAACCACTTATGATGAGACAATCTAGATATGGAGCAAGGCCCCCATACGTCACTATGGACACAATTCAAATGCAGACGAGTATCGATGATTGGTATTTGGAAATGAAGATCTGTTGTGTTTAGATAATTGGCAAGATTCACAAATCAAACTTTCTATGTTAATTCCCTAAAACAGAGTAGGGTCTGTTTGTTTCAGAAGGTGAAAACAGGGGTGTCCAAGTCTCCAGTGGAGGAGGATGACCCATTCTTCATTTTGGATGGTGTAGGCCACTTTCTGCTCCTCATCCTCCTCCAGTTCTTCTAGTAGGAGAAGTCCCCCTTTTCTCCCAACAGATAAAATCTTCTTCCCGGTGTCCTTTGTACATAGAAAACATGAATCCGAGTCAAGAATAAATCTCCACCCAGTATCGATTACTAGCTGTAGTAAAGATAGTAAATTTGCCTTTAAGGCAGGCACATGTAAAACGTTTCTTAATACGGTTCCTTTGATCTCGATAATACCTTTTCCTGCAATCTCTAAAATCCCTCCATTTGTAGTAAAAACTTGGTGACCATTTGTTACTAGTTCATAAGATTTAAACAAGGACTTGTGGGGTGACAATCCCTCTTGAATCTAAAATACATGACTCGGATATAGTGGTGAGATGGTTGTAAGTAGTAAAGGCAAAGTACTCGCCTGATTTTACCACAAATGTAGAGCTGATCTTTTGAAGGATTTTGTTCATCTCTGATTGGATAAATTTTTGAATCTCACTCCCATCATTCTCTTTTGTGCTGGTGGAAGGTTCGCCTCCCTCACTGGCTACATAAGCCTTCTTCTATCTTTTTGGTACCCAGGTACCTTTCCGAATCTGTTCCTCTTTCCAGGCTAGTTTTCGACAATCCTTTTTGAGATGACCGTAGTTCCTGCAAAAACTGCAAATAATGGTGTCTGAAGTATTACATTCCTTGGGAGCAGGCTTAGGAGCCTGAGATGAGGGTGATGCAGGATTTTGATTACTTTGAGCCTCTCCCTTCTTTGCTAAGTGGGCAATCGAGACTAGAGTGGAAGTTTCTCCACCATTAGAGCTTAACTTTTTTTCGACTCTCTGCACCCATGAGTTCAGAAATAGCTTCGGCTAGGATGGGAAATCTTTCCCGATGTAGTAGTTGACTCCGGAGACTCTCATATTCGGGGTTTAGCCCCATCAGAAAAGTGAGAGTCCTAAACTTGTCTTCCCGAAGATAGGATGGGGAATTCTTGTCACTAGTGGGCCAGAGGAGATCTAGCTCTCTCCAGATGGCCTTGAGTTTTTGCTGCATATGAGGAAATAGATAGACTTCCCTGTTTGATCTGCTCTTATTCCCGAAGATCAAAGACTCGAAAATCACTATGCATTTCTGCACATGATTTTTTCATCTCCTGCCACAAATCTCGAACACAATCTATGAGAAGATAATCATCTCGTTGTTCTTCTTCCATGTTCTTAATCATCCAATTTGTAATGAGGGCCTCTTCAAACTCCCAGATTTTGTACCTTGGATCCTCTTCTGAAGGAGGATCATCTGTTAGATGCTTACCCAAGTAGACGGCCTTGAGGGTTCTCTAAGCTAGTGTTGACCATTTCTGACCATTGAGACCATTGTAATTCATGTCTAAATCTGGCAGAATTAACCTGGTCTGGACTGGAGTATCAGTATTTTTGAGCATGCTCTGAGAAGGTTCAGACTCCCTCTCTAGCATCTTGGATTTGGATTTACTGATTCGTGAACTATGAGAAATATGAGAAATATAAGAAATATGAGCACTGCAGGTAGCTCTAACTCAAAGAAAAAAAATCTCCCGAGAGAGCCACAAGAAATCGAACTCCAAGAAATAGGATGCTACCGCTTCTAGAGAAAAACTCCCTGCTCTGATACCATGAGAATTTGTGGGAAATTTCGATATTAGAGGACTGAGACAGGAGATAGAGTAGTCTGGACAAGAATAAGAGATAAGGAATTTATTTCTTTTAAAAGAACATAAAAAAACAATTACAACTGGGATGCATGTTATAGACTCTGAGAAAATGGTGACCGTTGGACTCCAACGGTCATATTTTACATTATTTTCCATATCGCTTTATAGCGATATAATCTAACACTTTTTAACCCAATTGTCATTGGCAATACTGATTGATATCAAGGAGCAATGCAGAGAGAGAGAGTGAATTAGAGAAAGGAAGATAGGGGACACTCCCAGCAATGGTTATTGCATCGGCGGCAGTTGGCACAGGCAGAAGGGGTTGGCAATAGCAGATTTGGCAACAAGAGGTGGCAGTCTAAAATATCATTATCCATCAGGCTGCTATCAAGCTTCTCAACCTGCTCAATGATGGATTATAGGGTCAGAAGCAAATACAAGGGTGATAATTCTGGTTTTTCCATGCGCTCTGCATTCGATGTCTGAGTGAAAGGGCAACAGATGAATATCTGCCGTGGCTATTAGGGAGTGCTGATGGAGTACCACATGCAGCTCCCCAAGGGATGCTATGGCTAAGGCTGAAATCACCATGGACCATCACCTCTATGTCTCGCCACAGAATGTCATTCTCAAACAGGCCCACTTGATTTCCATAGGACGAGAGGCCAGCAGCCACTTCATCCTGACGATGAAATCCATATGTTCCATAGGGCACTAGTAGGTAATCTTCCTCAACTCAAGTCATGTGGAGGTCTAGGGTGAACCTACTGGCAGGTCCCTCTGCTTTGCACATAGACCCCATAACCCAAGACTCCCTCATAGGCATTGGAGGGGACAAGTCATAGCTGGAGTACATCATCCAGCTAAAGGTTTTGCTAAATCATTTACCAAAGCCTTTATTTAAAATGCAAAAGGGCTGATTAACAGACGAGTGGTGAGCATAGAGAAAATTACTTCTTTCACCTTTTGCCAAAGCCTTTTAAAATTGAGAAGTGTAGGTATCTAGATAGTGGTTACCATAAGGGCAATAGCATGTTAGTGTTACCACTTAGTCCTTTCTTTTAAAATTCATTACCAAACAGTCATGCTTCATCTCTATAAGTGAAACATAAATTTCATTGAACATTAACACCACCCTTTCCTCAGATTGCCTTACTGGTCCCTGTTGGAGGAAACATTAAGAATTTTTTGAACTTAGAAATGTAGTTTTGGGACGATTTCTCTTATTTGATGGATTTTTTTTTTTGAATAAGAAAGCAGATCACCCATATTGGTGAGCCACCATACAACAGAAGAGGAGGGTAACGAGACCAAGAAATGGCCCATCATGCCCCCCATAACCTCCAACTCACACATTCTTAAACCAAAAACCAACAAGCTTCTCCACCTCATGGATGATTCCCTCACTTGATACCACTTTCCCCTCAAAGACCACCTCATTGCGGTGTAGTCATATGGCCCATACCACGCAAATCTTTTTCCCCGATCTGCTTCATGACCTTGTCTCCGCCTCGGTATTGTAGCCCAGAAAACTAAACTTGACGTAAGATCGGAAAGCCCTTGACTGGCCACAAGTCCTTATAGCAATGAGATATTTGAAGAACAAATGCTCACAATCTTCTTCATGTTCTCTACACAGCATGCATAGGGCTAATCCAGTTGAGAATAAGTGTTTGTGTTTCACCCGAGTCAATACCCGTTGTCTAGTGATCGTCCATGCAAATACCGTCACCTTATGAGGTAACCTTTGTTTCTACACAACGTGACATGCATTTAGAACTGCGGGGTCTTCAGATTGGGTCGTCCTCAACTGCTGATACAGCCCTCGAACTAAAAAGGGGTCCTTCCTCCATATCCATCCATCATTGGCCCCTTCCCTAGGCCTCCACCCCTCTAACATCTGCTGCATACTCAAAAATTCCTCTAACCTCTGGTCCAATAAATGAGCCGCAAGAGACGGCCTCTACCCTCCATCCCAACCATTCTTTGACTATACCTTGCAGGTGTTGGGTTATCGCAAATAGCCGTGGAAATTTCCCTCTTAGGCACCCCTTATCTAACCACTCGTCCAGCCAAAAATGAAACAAAGCACCGTCCCCCAATCGGGCTGAAAAGAATTTTTGTATGATAGGGACCACTTTCCCTAGCCCCCGCCAGAAAAGCCGAGGCTCCCCTCACTCTGGCCGTCATCTTATCCCAATCCACGCATGCTCCATATCTATCCATCATCACAGATCTAATCACATCTTCCTCTGGGCCTATAATCCGTTTCACCCATTTTGTCAACAGTGCCACATTCATCGTATTCAAGTGTGGTACCCCTAGACCACCCTGATCAATTGGCATGCAAATGTCGTCCCATGCTACTAAAGCCATCCCCCTTCCCTTCTTATTTGACGGATACTCTAAAGATATGACGTTTTCGATTGCTCTCAATCCATGAAATAGATTAGAGTATTAATATATCTTCGGGGATAGGAGTACATATATACATAGTATATATAAATGGTATTTCTTGTATGATACAAAATGATCTAGCCAAAATAACCTTAACAGAGAATTTATCATATAAAAACTTTTTTCTTGATTTTGTTTTGTTTTTTTTATTTCATAGGATTTAGAGTTTTTTTTATAGTTATTTAGAATACTATTTATTTACTTCTGTAAGGTCATTCTCAGATGTCTTCATCAGTGTGCATACATGCCAAGCATATCATATCTTATGGAAATTGATGCATCCTCATTCTCTGTTACTATGTTCTGTAAAATGTTGCCCTTCAGTAGAATACATGGTTGCATGCTTAATTTTGTTCATGTTTTGAGATTGTAAAAATAAATAAAACATTCAATTGTCTTTATCTCCTGGTTCACCTCAGAAATCTAGTAGGCACAGTTGCCAGATAGAAGAGTTTGGCCAAAATTTTTGCTCATTCAGTAAGAGTTCTGTCTTCAGAACAATCAACAAATAACTATGAAAAAACACTAGTGGGCCACCTAAATTTATAGATTCACAAATTGAATCGTATTCAATTAAGTTCAATGAAGATAAAATACTTGAAACATAATGGCGAACTGTAGAAAATATGAAAACATAAATGAAACAACATGTGTGGGCCACACCCACCCAAGTTCACTAATTGGACCTTGTATACCTAAGTTCACTAGACATATGCAAAATACTTTAGAAAGAAAACATAAAAAGAAATCAAAATACCTGTAGAAAATATGAATAACAGAAATGAATTTCTAAAAATAATGTTTTTTGATCGATGTGCAGAAGTTTTGTCCAGTAAAAAATAAGGACCAGCCAGCCCAATTCCTGTAATAGCAGCTGAGCTGTCTTTCTCTTTCTGTGGTGCCCTTAACTTTTTATCATATTTTACTGCTCTCTGAATCTTCCTCTCTTTCTTTACCACGATTTATGACCCATCATCCTGATATAATCAATGAGGTGGCACTGGCAACCTATGGGCTTGATAGAGACAATAGATCAGTGGGACTTATTCGTAAATTTTCCCTAAACTCAGATGAATAACTCAATAGCACCAGGGATTGATTAAAGTCTCAGTCAATTTACAAATTGGCCACAATGAGCTGCGGATAAAGAAATAATTATCAACATTTTGAACGGCTGGAAAAAAATGTTTTTGTCGATTATTGAGTTTCAGAAATTGAGTAAACTCATAAGAGGAAAATTACGTTCATCATATAGATTATAATTTAAACGAAACAAAAGATACAAATGAAATGTTTGGATTGTCCAATTCTCGGAATCAATCGGCGATTTCCGACCTACTGCACTGTCCAATTCCATCTACCTTATTATAGCCAAGGTGTTGACTAATCGGCTCCGAGATGTGCTGGACAGCTTGATATGCCCTCTGCAACCTGCATTTATTCCGGGACGACAAATGATTGATAGCATTGTTATGGTGGAGGAGATCGTGGCGGCATAGCAGCGGTCGGGTACCTCCGGCTTCCTATGGAAGGTGGATTTCGCCAAAGCATATGATTCCATCGACTGGCGATATCTATGGAGTGTTCTCAGGCGACGGGGATTTCCGGAGATTTCGGTGCGTTGGATGAAACTTTGTGTGTCTACGTCCTCTTGCTCCATCTTGGTGAATGGTCGACCCCAAGGAGGATGGTTTCAGCCGCAACGTGGGCATTCGGCAGGGATGTCCGCTTGCCCCCTTATTATTCATTTTGGCTGTGGACACATTGGCTTTTTGTACGACACGACTATGCTCGAGGGGTCACTTATTGGGTTTTTAGACGACAAGCACCTCCGGGGGCATACCTCTTTAGCAGTATGCGGACGACACCACGTTTTTAATTCAAGGATCGGAAATCGCGGCCCGCACCCTATCTCTGATGATGGAGGTTTTCACTCGATTTCTCTGGTCTTCAATTGAATCGAGCCAAGTCCACGATTGTCGGCTTTGGACTCGCTGCCGAAGAGCTATCCCGCTGCGCCGAGATACTAGCGACACCGATCGGGACACTTCCCATTCGATACCTGGGCCTGCCGTTGACCGATCGCCGTCTTCGGACACAAGATTGGCAGCCCGTGATGGCAAAGGTGGAGTCACGTCTGGGTGGATGGCGGGGGAGACTGCTCTCCCGGGGTGGCCGTCTAACTTTGGTGAAGTCAGTCCTTTCTGCGCTCCCGACGTTCTTCATGTCAATATTCCAGATACCGGCAGGAGTGCGGCAGCGTCCAGAGAGCATTATGCGGCAATTCTTTTGGCATGGGACAAATGCGGTGCGAGGGGGAGCTCTAGTCGCATGGGATTCAGTCTGCCGACCTCTCTCCGATGGCGGTCTTGGCATACGTCACCTGCACCATAATAATTTAGCTCTGATGTGCAAGTGGATCGCCCGGGTGATGAAGCCTGATGATGATATATTATCGCATCACCTCCACGAGATGTATGGTTCCACTCTTGATTGGAATATGTGGGCAACACCTCAGCGCGGAGACTCCCCTTTTATGGCTGGCCTCCGAGGGACATTTCCACTGGTGCAGCAGTTTTTTCGACCTCAGTTAGGAAATGGGGCCATTTTCAGGTTCTAGACAGATAACTGGTCCGATTTGGGACGGTTGGCGGACGGTTTCCCTAGGCTCTATGCCCTCGCCCCGGACGGGTGCTTGTATTGCTACTGTCCAATCAGCATGGACGGGTGCTTGGTCTCCGGCCCTGCCCATGGCCCTTTCAGATCAACGGGTGGATGATCTTTTGTGTTTGCAAGCACGGCTCGCAAACATGCGACCTTCCGGGGAGGAAAACGATGCATGGATCTGGCGCGGGGCGATTTTTTCGACAAAGGCGGCGTACAAATCCTTACGTGGGCAGTTGGCCCTAGAAGATGCCTTAACCCGTCGGCAATGCCGGTGGATATGGAAGCGGCGTCTTCCTTTGAAGATCCGTCTATTTGCGTGGCTTCTTCTTCGGAGGCGTCTTATGACACGGGTTTTTCGTCAGCATATGTATCCAGATAGCCCGCTGAGCTGCCCCCTTTGCAATCAGGGCGCTGAGAATTGCGACCACCTCTTCTTCCAATGCTCCCTAGCGCAGGAGTCATGGCATTCGTTTGTTGTGGCTCGTCTGAATACCACATCGGCCGAGGCATTCTGGTATTCGGTGACGGCCGGTTTCTTCAGGCGGGAGGCTGACTGGAGATGCATCTTCGCCGTGCTGTGGGCAATCTGGACCCACAGGAATGAGGTTATTTTCAGGGGTGCTTCCCCGTCCGGCAACGCCATCATCTATGCCGCGAGGGGTCTCATCAATTCCTAGCATCGAGGTGACGTCGGCCTTTCGACTGCAATCCCCTGACTTTGGTCTTATGTAAATTTTCATTACCTTAATGAAAAAGGGGGCACCGTGCTGGGTGTTCCCCTCCCTCTTTTCAAAAAAAAAAACAAATGAAATGTTTGGGATTTAAAAATCAAAGAGTGCCACTGTCCAGTCAAAACCATCAACATAATCTTAAAAACTTTGTGAAAATGTGCAACTCAATTGCCCAGAATTATCCAAAACAATGCCCAGAGGCTTCATTTAAAATATGATCGAAAGAACCAAAGACACACAAATCTTCGAATTTAGTTTGAAACACAACTGAAAGAACCAAAGAGATGAAATCCTCTGAACTTAGAATGACTTACAAGACAACGATGCTCATAGCGGGAGCAGCAAAAAAGTTGGCACAAAATAGAGGCAAGTCAAATTCTGCTTCCGGGAAGATGCATAAATCCAGAACCTATTAAAAGCAATCCCCCTTTCAGATTATTTCCCAACAGAGAAAAAACAGCCAACGACAGACTTCAAAAAATAAATCAAGTCCTTAATTCAATTATTAGATAATCAGTACAGAAAAACAGAGGAGACAGACAAAAAAAGGTTTAAAATAATCGAGATGGCATATATTTATCAAAACCGAATTACGGGTTACCTGCATCGTTGCCCCTCCATTGATGTTCAAACAGCGAAAGTTTCTAATCTTGGGAGCAGAAAACGAAAGCGTACATAGCTCTGTCTGTTTGTCCTTGGCCGTCAAATTCTTAAATCTATCCTGATACCGCCAAAAAAAAAAAGAGAGACAACTTTACATCAAATTTCTACAGTTAAAGAGAAATTATAGCAGCAGATTAAAGAATGACATCTAGGGTTTCAGACTGCAGCCGACCTGAGAATGCAGGGGAACCAAACTTGTGCGCCGCCGCGCCTCCTCCGCTGCGAATTGAATAAATTTGCTGTACGTCAAGGAGGAGACATCCATGGCGGAGGAAATACAGCACAAAATTCAAAGAGCAATCGGTGGTCATCCACAGAACTAAACAGCCATTTTTTGTTCTGTTTTACTACATTTTATTTATACTCTCGTATAATACTTGAAGAAAAGACACATCAACCATTACTATCGCTAATTATCTTCTGAACTTTCACAGAATCTTCCAATTTACCGTAATATTTTCCTTTTTAATTTAAAATGCGACCAATTTTCATGAAGAAGGTCTGGGATTAGCTTAGGAAGGTGGAGTCATGATGCCTAACCCGCCCACCTACGTGGGCAATTTGCTAGTCATGGTAGGCCAAAATTCTCGGGAGAGGGAGGAGAGCTCCTTGTTAGGCTTTGATTTCTCACTCAAATGAAAGATTAGTGTCGATTATATCTCATTGTAGATCATAAGACGATGGATATTATGTGAGTATAAACTAAATCATAATTCTATGTCTTATTTATATTTATTGAAATAAATTTATTGCTATTCATGTAATGTTTACAATGAAGTTTGTGTGCATATTTACTTACCAATTCAATCATGATAAGATCTTAATACAATGATTATTAATCTTTATTCATGTTTCAGGTATTTCTGTTAAAAAGCTCTTCGAGAAAGATAACTAAATATCTAGAAAAATTAGTATTATATGATCCTACTCATATGAATGGTATTGTTGATCCTATGATCCATAGCACGGAGACATCAAAGATAGAGGGTAGATGTTCTTTAGAGAAAGAGTTTACTAAATTGATATGCATGAATCTTTAAAAGATAGTATACTTAATTGTTACTCAGGTTGCTTCATGTCACGATTATGTATATAGTCCTTCGACTTGATATACCTAAGAGATTTTTGTCCATAGATAATCATGTTTTGAAAATATTTAAAGAGGATTGTCTGCCCTCAATATTTAAAGAGATTGACTTTAGGAATAAGATGAGATTCAATCCTTCACCAAATGTAATGAAAATATCATATAAGTGTTCTTGATGATTTCATCTACATATCAGTACTAACCTGATTAACCAATTAGGTATTGGTAGTTGACTATATTCTAAGTTATTTATAAGTCTCGGATTGATGAAAGATTATACGTCCATGATAACCGATGACGGAAATGTCTGATAAGAGAGTTCTTAAACACTTTATATCTCTTAGAGTACGCAGTGTCGCTTAGCACCCATTAAGCTAGTATCTCAACCTATCAATTAGGTTAAATCAATCATGGATTAATCAACATATATGTTAATACAATTAATTAATCATATTGAGCAATGAATGTTACTAGGTTAATGAAGTCATTAACTAGCAAGATAGATAGACCTAGAGGGTCACACGCTTAATATTGATGGACATTAGTGCATATATATATATAGTTTTCAGGATTTTAATGACAAAAAGTAGAATGTAAAGGTCAATAAATAGGGGGAGAATGGCTACACATAACGGGCCATTGTTAACGTGTCATTGATGCATTCATTTTCATCATTAAAAATGGGTTTTAACACATAATTTTTAGTCATATAATGCACGTTATCATCTTTTTATGATATTTTTGCATTCATCATTACATTCCACTCATATACTCAACTTGCATCTATTTAGTGCTAATTTAGTAAAAAGATAGATATGTCCTATCATGCACTATTCTTTTCAATTACTTATGCTATGAGACTAACCCCATTTGACTCTTTCGAAGTCAAGTGGTTAAATTCTCATATTTTCTATGAGTTATATGGATGTAGGGACATAGGTATGGAAGTAGGAAAGCATGGATATGGATGACGATAAGAGGAAAGAGGAAACAACTCTCTACTAAATTTTAACACCAAGACAACCATATTTTTATGAAATATAGTAAATGAGGTTTGGATTTGGTAAACGTATCATCATAAGATTTTTAGGTTAATCCAAAATTGATTTAGAGTGAATATTGGGCCAATCTCCTTATTTTTAAGGAAGTTGGACCAAGCTTAATTTTTATTAAATGAGACCTTAATTTTTTCTCATGATTTTAGATATTTTAGGATAAAAATATAGAGAATTAAATTCTTGATCCAATGGAGAAATTTTTCGTGAAAAAATGAGTTATATTTTGTGAGATATTCAATTTCTAAGTTTAGGGATTTTTCTAAAATTTTTCTAGAATTTTTTTGAATTTTTTTAGGGACTTTTCAGATTTTGAGCATATTTACAAAAATGCTACTCCAATTTTTAAAGTGAAAATTTACAAAAATGCCCTCCGATTTTCGAAGTCAGAAATTTATAAAAATGTCACTCCGATTTTTAAAGTGAAAAATTATAGAAATGTCATCCGATTTACAAGAATTTTTGAAGTCAGTAATTTATAGAAATGCCACTCTGCACTATCTCAATCAAAGACTATGATTTATCTAAATTAAAATCATGATATCTCATGATCTAGATGGAGTTTTGAGCTGAAATTTTATTTCTAGATTCATATTTTAACCCTCTATCCATCTATACCCATTGGATAAAAAAATCAAGCTTGAAAAAAAATGATTTTATTAATTGGACTCTTTTACCCCTCTTTACACTCAAACCCTAAGAACTCACTATAAAAGCCTTCATTTTCTCTCTCATTACATTTTTTGGCTCTCTCTTAGCATCAGGCTACTAGAAGGAAAGGGAGAGGAGGTCAAGGACCAAGGAGGAGCATTGTTTGATGCTCAACCTTGTAGTGGAGAAGGGAGCAAGCAAAGATCGTGATCTGAGCGGATCGAGCATCACCCGGCCTAGGACGGGCACACCGACGGGGTTTGTGCGACGATCCGGATTGAGTTCTTACTTGTGTTCATCATCTCCATAAACAGTAAACTTGTATTTTCCTTTTTTTATTTTTCTTTCTCATTTTCTTTTAATGTAGTGGCTTTGACATCATCGAGACTTGCAACTCTCTCTCTCCCTATCGCTGCACATTGATTTGTTGATCCATCGCTACCGCCGACCACTCTTCTCACCTTGTCATCATCTCATCCCCATTGCATTTCTTTCTACATTTTTTTTTCCATTAGAATTCATATTTCTCTCCTAATTAAAAAAGAAACCTAAAAACTATCACTCATATTCATCTCTACATGCCGCATTTACGTTTGCACTTCTTTCCAAGCTCTCACTTCTTCCACGCTCTCTCACCTTTCATTTGAATATCTAATCTCATTACCTCAGCTCCCTATGGATTCGACCCTTGCTTACACTATACTAAGTAAGGAAATATAAATTTTATTGCATGAAATCAATGCACAACAACGACGGAAAACAAGTGTAATCGAGATCATCAGCCATGCGAGCCTTGTGTGAAATCTCTCTTGTCGTCTCTTTATGTCTTTGTGAAGGGCATTGAAGAGGAGATCCAATGGTTCAGTAATAAGGTATATACTACTAGGGGCTGGATACTTGAACACCTTCAAGAAATCTTTTAGTGAATTTTTTTCTATATTGGATGATAGGATTATATATTCTTGGCACTTCATTTTGTTGATTGTTCGATTCAACATCTTTTGCAGCATTCAATATTTTCATTAAAATTTTGAGAGTTTATTGCGACTTAGTTCCTAGTAAAATCAAATTTTCAAAATCTGCTCTGAAGATTTTTATCGAAACTGTTTTGTTTAGATGAGGACCATTTTGTTGCCAATATTTTGTTCTTCTTGAGTTAGCCTTTAATAAACCCAAACTTCTCTCGCTCTCTCTCAATACATCATACTAGCAAGATGCCTATGATTACTTACCATCCAGGACGGAGTTGTTCAGGCACGAGTGGCCAAGATCGAGCAAGGTTCAAGAAGTAGTTCACTCCTTAGTGCCCTGGACATTTAGAAATATCAGGAAAGGGTTTCCTTCAAAAAAGGGGAGAAGATTTCAAAATCTGCATTGGAGATTTAGGGAAACAAATATAGAGGTAGGAGGTCCCTCAGTAATTCAGTCACTCAGGTTGTTTTACTCCACTCACTTCACTTCTCTTTGAGTTGTACTCCATATTTCAACAATTTAACTTCTATTTCAGTCTTTACATCAAGGTCTTATCAAATAAAGATAAATCATATGACTGATCAGATAACCTCCACCATCATCCTTATACCATGCCCATATGCAATGTTGACAACCCCAAATGCTCAAATGCAACCAAAACATGCACACGATCTTGGCAAAACTATGTAGAAGGAGAGAATGATGTTAAATTGTCCCAATACTACGAGCCATTCACATAGAAATTGATTTATGTACTGGATCAACGTTCAATTTACCCCACATGCTTATATATAGAGAGAGAGGGTTGACCGGTCTAAAGTCTAACTATCATGAGGGTGATGTCTGCTAAAACCACTCAAAGAGAGATCTTGAGATAAAGTGAGAGAAGTTGAATTGTTCGTAAGTCATCTCTTCCTTTCTCTCTCTACACTTTCTATCATCCTCCCGCATTCATTCTCATCTATAAAGCCTAAATGCATGGTTGACAGCAGTGAACCCCCCATCCACAATTAGATTATGCCCACTGACATACTTAGCTTCATCACCAGTCAGATACAGCACCGCCTCGGCCACATCCTCTGTTGTCAAAGTCACCCCTTTCAGATTCGCCAGGCTCTCTGCATTCCTCGTAAACTCGCTCACTATCATCTCTTTGGCACCATTATCATCCTCCAGCAAATGATGTGGCAATGCCAATGATGTGGCAACTGCATATGGAGAGACGCAATTCACCCTGATACCATACATTCCCAACTCTGCTGCTGTCTCTCTAACCATTCCCAGTATCCCATGCTTTGAAGCCGTGTAGGCATGCGGGCCCAGCCCTCCAGCCACACTGCACACGCTGGCGATTGCCACAATGGATCCTCTGCCACGCGGAATCATTACCCGAGCAGCATGCTTTGTGCCAAGGAATACGCCGCAGAGGTTGACATCCAGCACACGCTTGAAATTGGCTAAGGACACTTGGCGGATATCAGGGGTGGGAGGGCCAGTGATGCCAGCATTATTGACCATGATGTCCAGCTGGCCAAAGTTTTCAATGGCAAGGTCAATGGCGCGGGAGACATCGGCCTCAATGGAGACGTCACCATGGAAAAAAATGGCAGTGCCACCAAGAGTGTCACAGAGCTGATGGCCAAGATCTTCCTGGATATCTAGGATGATGAGCTTGGCGCCATGGTTGTGGAATAACTGTGCAATGCTTTTGCCAATTCCTGATGCACCGCCAGTTATCACAGCTACCTTTCCTTCTAGCCTTTTTGGAGAATAAAGAAATTAATCAGTTATTTAATTATTCATTTTAAATCTATCGAGAGAGAAATCTTTTCTCAAGTAATTTTGATTATTTTTTCTCAATTTTAGTTTAATTATGAGAAAAACTTAGGGGTTTTTCAGAAGAAAAATAATGACCTAATTTGGGTTTTTAGTTAGTTTACTAGCAGAGCATGAAGTCCATTATTATCTCAACTAAAATAATAGCATCATTATTTCTCTATTTAATCAAGAGAGAAACATGGAAAAGGGGTACTTTGGTAATTTCCTCATAAACCCATTTTGAACTTTTATCTGAAAAATTCACTACTAGGAAGATCATAATTTAAATTTCTAGTTTTCTGTACTCCAGAATAGTATCAGAGCCAAAGCTAATCCAGTTGGTTTTAAAGGTCTAGAGGTATCCCTGGTGATTCCTCAGAAATATTTTTTAGATCCTGTTTCTATACAATCAGAGGATTCTCAATTAGGAAACTCCCCCGTGATTTTCTCAGAAATTTGAATAATTCTAATTGCGCAACAGCAGGCAATTTTTTTAGTTATAAATAAAATGAAAAAACTCAAGGCAATAGGTTCAATAACTAATGCTCCTCTAAAGAGGAAATTTGATATCATATTTCAATTCCCAGTTGAGCCAAACACCGGCTGATCAGATCTGAAAAATAAGAGCTTCAGACAGCTACAACGGAAAGAGGTTTTCTTCTCAGGGATTCATGATCATGGATCAATCAAACCCAACAAGACTCCGACAAATCAGAAAAAGCCCATATGCTAAATTTTTTCAACGAGGATCTCATGGGCGAAAAAGAAATCTAGTTTTTTAAGGGAATAAATCGAAAAAATAGGGCAGCAATGATGTACCGTCTGGCGGCGGGTGGGAGAAGTTGGTCGGTGGCGACGGAGGACGAGATCTCTGGCGGCGCAGCCATGACAAAAGAGGAAAAGAATGAGCTCCGGAAAGAGAACCCAGATGAAAAAAATGACTTCTAGATGATGGGCACTCTTGTACAAAGACCGAGACGAATTCTGAAGGGCGAAATCACCATCCTGCGCCCTTGTAAGGAAGTTTTTAGCGGTAGGTGGCGGTCCACCCTATTTTTTTCTTCCATCACCCCCCTTGTCTGTTGTCTATTCCTTTCTTTTCCTTTCCCGATCACGGAAAGCGACACAGCTATGTCGTTTTCATAGATCATCACTTCGTCGTTTTCATGCGGCATACCAGTCAAACCTCGCAATAAATTGTACTCTTTACACTTTAAAATGAATAAAAAATAATAAAATTTATGAAAACAATAGAAAAAATTCGGGATTTTTCATCAGAGGGTTGTCCCATGCATGTGAGCAAGGACCACTCTCGTGATTCCTAAAGATTCGGCCGAACGGACATTTCGAATTGTTCCCATCATAATGTTATTAAATGACTTGAATCTCGACGATTATTATGAATAAAGAAAATTCCATTTCCAAAGACATCGTGAATTAGTTTAACTACGATTCATGTAGCTTCAGAGAATCATTATGATCATAACCCATCAAAATAAAGATGAAATAAAAGATTTTAAATAAATTTCGGTTAGTTTAAATTTAATGTCATGATATGGGTGGGAAGGGTATTTGGGCATCATCAGGAATGGGGGAGTTATGATCATCCATGAGTGGCACATCTTTGATGAGTAGTTCCTCTTGACCTAAGCAAGGAGGGTTCAATTCTCTCATCATCTTATCTCCATGGTCGGATGGTCAATTGTGTTTATGGTGTTGGATCTGGTCTGCTACAAAAAAAAAAAGGGGGGGGTGGGGCCCATTAATGGATCTTGTGTTGAGTACTTCTCATCCGATAGATTTTTTTGGGCCATTTGAACCTTCTATACTGGTCGGACTCAACATCCCCAACAGTAGACTTTATCTATCCAAGTGGAACAATCACTTATGATGTCAACATCCTTGACCAAAATCCATGAGTTGTATCCATCGGTCGAAGGGTAAGCCACAATTTATTAAAAATATTGCATATATAATACAGAGAGAGAGAGAGAGAGAGAGAGAGAGAGAGAAGATGTGAAGGGAAAGAGAGAGGAGAGAGAAAACAAGAGAGAGAGGACTATGAGATGGAAGAAAGTGCGAGGGATAGAGAGATAAAGAGATAAAGAGAACGAGCGAGAGGACTATGAGATGGGAGAAAGTGCGAGGGATAGAGACATAAAGAGAATGAGTGAGAGAGAGATGAGAAACTGAGAGAGCCCCATATGGAATGAAAGATTACGAGAAGATAGACCCCACGAAGGGGATGGTGACAAATTTACGATCCATCTTTATTTTTTTTCATCTTTTTTCTTGCATCTTTCTTTCTTTTTCTTCGCCGATGATGGAATATTGCCTTTCTTTTTTCAAGTTCATGATTCCCCATCTTGACTTCTTTGGGAAGATCAGTCAGTATTCCAAGGCCCATCATAAGTTCAAAGTTCTCCATCCGCTTACTCTATATCTCATATTTAATTCTGAACTTATAAATTAAGGGAAAAAAAAGAGGAAAATTCAGGAACCAAGAGTAATAAGCCTACAAAAGGGGAGCAAAAAAGGGTTCTAGGGTTACAGGGATTGGAACTCATAGACATTTTGAATAATCCAATCGCAGGATTATAAAATGACTATCATTTCTCATGCATGAATATACATATATATCAAATATCTGCTTGTTAATGGAAGAAATACGTATATAAGTACATATATATATGCATACTATATAGCATAAATAAAGAAAAAAGGACTCATAAAGATCAAAACGGAACTCTAACAGGAGCTAAAATGATCTTTTTTATAGACATAACTTCCAGATTTCATCCGGGCTTTCAAAATAAAAAATGGGGTTACCAAAAAATTTTGATGTCTCCCCCTCAAACCCTGATCTTGATTGGTTGAACCTCATTGGCCAGCAGTTGAACAAAACTGTTTGAGGTATTTGACCCTTCTCTATTTCATTTACAGAGAGCAATTTTATGCAGGGAAAAAAGGCAAGATCAAAGGGTGGGGGAGGCAGATCCAGTTATCTTAAAACCCTTCTTTTTTCATTACAGGAATCAATAAATTTCTAGAATCAGCTAATGGTGCCTGCCCTTCATCCCCACCGTGATCCAACAACTCCACAGTAAAAATCACTAGATGTAGTTGAAATCACAACAATAAGTGTTGTTCGGTGAAGTTACCAAAATTCCATAGAATTCAACCCTGCCTAAATGGTTAATTTTATTTTCTTTCCTAATTTATACGAATTGGATTTAAGACCATTCCAATTCTCCTTTCCGCCATGCAAGTCGATAAATAAGCATGAAAATCAAGAAAAAAAAGTCACATAATATTGACCAACTCAGCGAATGAATTCAGCTCTACCTGCTGGATGAAATTGGCAGCCAAGTCAGCAAATGTTGGGATGGATTTCTAACTCCCAGGGTCAGGGTTAGAAATTTAGAGTGTGGCTGACACATCAGGTGAGGAGAGGAAGAAGTGCCTATTTCATTTCACAAGGTCTAAGTACATAAAGTGTATCATCAAAACTACTGAATAGACATAGGCTTTGAGTGTATCATCACTTTGATGATAGCGATCACGATTTACAAAGAAACGTCTGATTGAATCATGATCTGGTCAAATCAAATTGGATTCAATCCATATCACAGCCCCGTAGCCACAGGCCAGGTACCAGAGAGCCCTCTCTATAATTTAGAAGGGTCTACGGGCCAGGCTCATACTCCGGCTAGGATTGGGATGACCAAGCTAACGATGGGGCCTTCGATAAAGTACAGCAATGCCAAAGACTTATTCGTAAATCACCTATGATTAAGATGAATTTTGTATGAGACCCATTGATTTCTCATGCACTGAAGTTATGCTTCAGCCGGGGAATATGAAAGAGGAAAAATACCTGATGTGATGGACAATGGGATCAATAGCTTGGAGGGTGATTACTTAGATAGTTCCTTGCACCGATTCGAAGCTGCAATAACAGCACTCATTAGGGCTCCACGGAAACCACCTTTCTCTAGCTCATGTATTCCTGCAATTGTAGTTCCACCAGGGGATGCCACATCATCCTTGAGCTGGCCCGGATGCTTTCCAGTGCGGCTCACCATCGCTGCTGCACCTAACACCTAAAGAGATGGATAGCATGAAGTCAATTTCCTACGATACCAGCAAGAGAGAGACTGCAAGTCGAAATCAAATGTTCTAGAAGGAAAATCAGATGAAGTCACTGGGAACTCAAGATTTTTTAAAGAGCAGTTCTAATGGCACAGAGAGAGAGAGAGAGAGAGAGCCGACCTACAGAGAAAATGGAAATCGAAAAGTTCAAGAATAATAACGGCCATTTGGGAGGCAATGTTCATTAAAAATCAGTTTCAAGGGCTTTTTTGTCGTTACAACTGATATGAAAACAGAGAGCGTACGCAGGAGAGAAACTGAAATGGAATGATTAATGGTGAACACTTTATCTCTCCATGAAAGGCCATGGAGAGTATATACACACATCAATACGTTTATGTCATCATTCAATGATGCCAGGATTTTTGCACGGAAAGCAGATGGGACTTACTGTCTGAGATGCGAGGCCAAAAGCCAGGTTTCTGGGTAGTCCAGCAGCAACTCCACCATCTGCCAGAGCTTCTATGGCAAGAAAGATGTATGCGGGCCCACTTCCGCTAAAAAAAGAAAAAAAAAGATGTATTATTTTAGCTGAAAAAGATATATACAGGAAAGATGCTATCAGAAAATAGTAAACTTTAATAGAGATAGTAACAAAGTAGGGTTCCTAGAAGACTAGAACCCAAATTAAGATCCAAGGCTGATCTTCCCCATTTATGTATTATGTTACCCTACCCATTGAGACACATAGGTCTTACAATAGATCACTGATTTTAAGATGCACTTGATTGTTAGGATTGCGTAAGATTCAACCTAGGTCATCATTAGACAGATTGGATGACCTAGGATTGAAAATGCAGCTTGATTGGGAAAAAAATAAATAGATGATTTTCAGTTAACGAAAGGAAGAGTTCAAATCCTTGAAGCCCGGGACACAAACTAGCAGTTGAAGCTTTGTCAGCTCGCATCTTGTCCGTCAAGCAAGAAGCACAACAAGGAATAATCAATCTCTTACTCAAAATATTACACTAAATGCATGTTATTGCATGCATAATAGGCATAATACCTTAAACCAGTGACGGCATCAAAATATTTCTCATCAGCAATCCATGTCTTTCCAATAGAGTCGAACAAGCTTGCCACCCACTCTCCGTCATTGGCACTTGCTTTCCCTCCAAGGCATATGACTGAAACTTAAAAGATAAGCATCAGTTGCATTGGATTTTGTCTCAAAGTCCATATACTTGATGACATGAATCCGTATAATTGTTCAGAAAGATATTGCAACAGGATGTGAGCCAGTGATTGAATATTGTGTCATCCATAATGCTGGAAGAGGTTTCAACTCTAAAGACACATTCATATATAGAAGTTTGAGACAAAAAAATAAAAAAAAATGTTATTCCGAGGATGAAATTTCCAACTAAAAGCAACCCTTTAGTTGAAGGGCATGAAAATGGTTCAAACTATGCGGGGATGCCTACACCTCAACAATACACTGTCGCCGACAACAATATCAAAACTTTAAAAGCCTAAACCCTAATTAAGGTAATGGAAATCCAACGCCTAAATCTATAACCTTTAACCTAAATGATAATACATAAATCAGAAAATGGACATAGAAATGGGTAACAGAGAAACATGTGATAATATATCTTTCAATTATTCAGAGTGCTAATCATTTTCATCCTAGTTCATGTTACTTGTAGTCAACAACTAAATAGCAAGTATCTGACCCTCAGAAACAAGTGCCACAGCTATTCTAACTTTATTTGATTTTTAAGTTGACAGCCTGTAAAAGAAACAAATTTCACCACCTGATGCAGCTTCACCAACAGCTGATGGAGTGTTGGGCATTACTCGGATCAGCCTATCATGACCCGACCACTCCTGCCATATCAGTCAACCCATACGATGTCAAATACAGGGAAAACTGAAGGATGCACATTTGAAAAATATAAGAGATACACAGCGCAGACTAAAAATGATTCCCTGAATAACATATCCAAAGAACGAGAGAGGTAGACACGTGACTCATTCAAACAAAGGCAGGAAAATAAATTCTATGGACGAAGGCGAAAAGGGAGCAAGGGAGGCAGTTAGAATTATTCTAGAGACAGGATCCCTCTGGGACAGTTCCCATTTTGGATTGTAAAGTAATTGCATCTGGTGACTTCCAAATGGGCTTCTGCAGGTGGCATCAGCAGAGCACGGAAAGGTTCTGCAGATTCTCGTTTTTCTTCTGTTCTTTTGCAGGGTAGAATTCTCACAATTTGACTGGGGAATCATTCCTGGAAATTTAAGACCTCCACAGAGGAGACGTAACAGAAAACTTACTTTTCTGTCAACAATCACCAAATTATCATAAAATTTTTGGAATGCTGTTTAAGAATGAAGAAAATAATGATCACTTTCCAGAAATCTTCCCCAAGCAGGAAAGCAATGGTGGAAGCATCTCCCTCAAGCAGGGGTCCATCTACGCTGAGTCATCTCCACCTCCCTCCCTCTCTCCATTCCCACTCTTCTCTCTATGTAAACATGTTGCAGATGCCCAAGACGCCTAGAGCTGATCGGGTGGGCGACTTCCGGCTCATCTCCTTATCCAACAAAATTTATTTGGTCATCGCCAAGGTGCTCGCCAATCGCCTCAGAGGGCTTCTAGGGGACTCTCATCAGCCCCCTCCAGTCTGCTTTTCATCCCGGGGAGGCAAACATCGGATAGTGTTGTCATTGCAGAGGAGATAATCGATGCTTGGAGAAAGTCGGACACCGCCAGATTCATATGGAAGGTGGACTTCGACAAAACATATGATTCCCTGTATTGACATTTCCTATGGAATGTCCTCAAGCGCCTTGGATTTTCAAAGGCCTGGATCAATTGGATGAAGCAATGTGTATGTACCTAAACGATCACGGTATTAGTCAACGGACAGGCCCCAAGGGGGATGGATTCACCCGCAACAGGGGCATCAGGCAGGGTACTCGCTCGCGCCCCTCTTATTCATCCTAGCGGCAGATACATTGGATATCAGCGCGGAGCAGCTATGTATCCGCGGCTATCTCGTAGGATTCCAAACCACAGGCAGACTCGGGGGGCATTCCATTGCTACAGTACTTAGACGACACCACGTTCTTCTTGCGCGGATCGACGGTCGCGGCGCACCACGTCTCCACCATGCTAGACATATTCTCGGACTTCTTGGGTCTGCAGCTAAATACAGGGAAGTCCTCGGTCGTCAGCATCAGCTTGTCCTCGGAGGAATTAACCTGGATCTCTGCAGCGCTGGCCACACCCATCGCCTCGCTCCTCATCCGCTACCTCGGGCTTCCTCTGGCTAAGGGAAGACTCCGCACTTGCGACTGACAGCCGGTAATGGAGAAGTTTGAGGCCCACCTTGGGGGCTGGCAGGCTCGACTTCTCTCCCGCGGTGATCGTTTGGTGCTGTTGCAATCTGTATTGGCAGCCATTCCCATATATTTTATGGCTATATTCCGAATGTTGAAAGGGGTGCGGCACCAGATAGAGAGCATCATACGACATTTCTTCTGGCAGGGGACGCGACCATCGAAGACCAGGGGATGGCCCTGGTTGCATGGAGGACAGTTTGACACCCAAAATCTCTCGGTGGACTCAGGATCCGACACCTTAGACACACCAATACGGCCCTCCTCGCCAAATGGGATGAGCCGTATCATGCAACAGTCCGGGGATTTGGCGGTGGTAGTCTTACGGGGAAGCTACGGTGCGTCGATCGATTGGGTGTTGTGATCGACCCCTCATCAAGGAGATTTGGCCTTCATGCAAGGGTTAAGGCCAGTTTTCACCTGCATGCAGTCACTATTCCGACCACGCGTGGGGGATGGCACCAGTTTCAGCTTCTGGGAGGTCGACTAGTCTGGTCAAGAGCGCTTTCGGGTCGTTTACCCGTGACTCTACATCCTAGCTCTTGACCCTGGGGCCACGGAGCGGACAATCTAGGACGCCGGCTGGTTCCCCTCCCTACCCAGCACCCTCTTGGACCAGCAATACACGGACCTCCTTGCCTTGCATATAGCTCTCGTCCCACTTCAGCTGTCGAAGAGGGCTCCCGACACCTAGGGTGTGGTGCAGCGGCCGCTTCTCGTTCGCGCCGTCTACCGTCACATTCAAGACTTGGAGAGTACTTCGGACTTGCCTACGCTCCCCGAATGCTGTTGTCTCCCCTAGAAATGCCGAATTCTGTTGAAGATGAAGCTATTTGAATAGTTGCTCCTGCGTAAGAGACTGATGACGCGATCTCTCCAGTTGGAGGTTCTACTGGACTCCTCAGTGGAGTGTCTTTTGTGCGCTAGAGCAGCCGAAGACAGCTCTCATCTCTTCTTCGAGTGTCAGTTCGTACATAGGGCATGGCGGGCAACACCTACGAGCGATCTGGTCACGTCTACAGCCGACTCATTCTTGCGATGCATCAGCCAGGGCGCCATTTCAACGTGTGTCGGAATGACAATCTATCTTCGCTATTTTGTGGTCAATTTGGCTTCACCGGAACGAAGTAGTCTTCAGAGGTCGTCCCCCTTCAGCCGACACAATTCAGCATGACTGAAGGGGGCCCACATTTCTGGCACCGAGGCGATCTCAGCCTCTCAAGTTTTGGACCTCTGTAACGGACTATTTGTTCCTTGTCATTAAATCAATAACAACAGGAGGCAACACTCAGGGCGCCTCTTATGCGTTCTCAAAAAAAAACTACTTAGTTTTGGGAGCTTGCTATCATATTGCCTTTGCTTTCTAGTGGTATGTAATCTTCGTCTAGCAGCATTTGGGACCTACCAGTTTCTCACCATTAGTACCAGCCCAGAATTTTTTTTGGATGCACAATTGCCCTAGAGAAATGAGCCAACCTGCCAATATCACAAGAAAATGTTTCATCAGCTGAGGCCTTCTGAGGACATATACTGTCTCCAGCAGGCCCGTGGAGCAGGGAAGGCTTTTAGCAGTGTCTCTGGGCAATTTGGCTACACCGCAATGAGGCTATCTTCAGGGATAGGGAAGCTTCAAATGGACGGCTTCGATGACGACATGGAAAGTTTTTGCATATTTTTGGTTTAGAAGGATGTGAAATGTGGAGGAATGATCCTTCGGGACATGAGTGTACTCATTGAGTGAATATAACACATATACTGAGTGGATCACTGATCATGGGTGATCTTCGAAAAAAAAAGTCCAATGCCATATTGGTAAGTTCATTTTTTGAAAAAATTCACAAATCTAAGTGGATAGAAAACTGATGAGACAGAGAGAGAGAGAGAGAGAGGGCTAGAGAGAGAAACATGTACCTGGATGTCTGCCATTTTAATTCCTGCAGCAACAGATACTAGGATTTGCTTCTCTGAGAAACGTTGATTCAACTCCAACAGGACATCCTTCACTGAAAAAGATGGAACCACTTGAGAAAACTACTGACACTTAAAGATTCTTCTTAGCTTTGTAAGAAAGCTCACATTAAGGGCACACTTAAGCTGCAACATTGATTTATATTACAGAGGCAATCTAACAAGAAAAAATTATAAGATGTTTTGTCCTTTCCATGAGAATTTAGGGGAGATAGTTCTCAGAATCGTTTTATCATCATTTTTTAAAATAACCATACTTCAACTAAATCACATAGTTTTGGCTCTTAGAAAGGACCAAAGAAATGTGATTTCCCTACTAGGTCAGGTTATTAAGGGGCAAACAGATATCTTCCCCCTCTTCCTGACTATCTCTCTCTCTCTGATTCTCTTCCTCGACTCTCCCTCTCATCTCCCTGGCTCTCTCGCCCAGTGAACCTCCCTCACATCTCTCTGATCCTTCCTCTCATCTCTCTGACTCTCTATCTCTGTGTCACTCCCTCTGATCTCTCTGTCTCCCTCTGCGATTCTCCCTCTCTCTCTGACTCTCCCTCTCTCTGAGCCTCTCCCTATCATCTCTCTGACACTCTTTCTCCCGTGACTCTCCATTTCTCATCTCTCTCTGCGTGACTGTCCCTCTCTCGGACTCTCTCTCTCATTTCACAAGGAACAAGGAAAATGTGAGATTTCAAATCTGGATATGCATTGACACGTCGCTCAGTGAATCACACGTCCCAAAGAGGAAGCATTATGCGTTCTGTAACACGCAATGCAAAACGAAAGAAACACCAAACGCAGAACTCCAGCACATGAAAATTGAAAAGTAAAACTACACTCGTCCGACTTAAAACCCACCACAGTCCTTCCTAAGTGCTTCAACTATTTTCACTTCAAAAATCAACTGAACGAAATCAAAAATTAACCAGAAGTATCAAAACTATAAAATCAAACGTGTCACTCACCCACTTGAGGTTTCACAGAAACGATGACTATATCCGAATCTTCAACAACCTAGCCATAAAATAACAGAATTAAAACACCAGTAAATGAAAATTGACCTGATTAAGTTTTTCCTAACCTGCGCATTGGTCTCCAATATTTTCACGCCGAAGGATCGAAAGACATCTGCGCGGTCGGGGAGCCGGTGAGCGGTTCGGATGCTGGAAGAAGGGAGAATGCCGGACATGGCCACGCCGCGGGCGATGCTTTCCGCCATCTTCCCGGCGCCGATGAAGCCCAGGCGCAAGCCCTCCGGCAGAGGCAGAGACGCCACCGCCGCCGCCATCGCTTCCTTCTCAACTGTGTACTAATCACTCTTTCCACCGTATGATATAGCTTTGCCGATTAAGATCGTGTGAAATCGATCGGCTAAAGATCGGCGGTTCGATTTGCAAATCGACGACGACAAGTATCGAGCAGTGTAAAGAGGGAAATTAGAGAGAGGAAAGAGGGTACTGAAGGATTATATATCATATGCGTCGACAGCCGATTGTGATCGGCGATTATTTGTCGACTCGTCGATCGCGATTGATGAAATTGGAACCGATCTCTATCGCCGATAAAATCGACGACTCCCGATCAGTGCCGGGATTTTCATATATATTTAAATATCCAGTTCTGTTTGATTTCCTGTCGGCGGAATCCCTGTCCAGATCCATTTTCTTCCACTCTTCTCCCGTTATCCTGGCGCTGAAAAGATGATCCGCGACCAAGAACCTCACGAAAGCGACAAAGTGGGAAGAGAAAGAGATGGGGAGTGGATGGAACTTGATACCCACCTTCCTGCAGCAGGCAGCGAGTGACAAAGTGGGTCATAGGGGTGAGGACGACAACAGGTGACAGCAATGAATAACAGCAATTGCGGCCTTTTCTGTTCTGCAGATTTACAGGGGTCATGATCGTGTTTCTTCTTGTTTCTTCTAACATCTGAAAAAGATCTTGTAGGACTGGCAGAGACGGGTGTCCCCATCGTCATGTTATCCGAAGCAAGGTTATCCGACGTTCTGAAAGAACTGAAAGAAAAGCTTACCAGGAATCAAAATGAGAGGACAGACTGGGGAACGGAGGAAGGTCACGCGAAGCGTTAGAAAGACGGGTTGATCAGCGAACTACTTTGAAGTAAGACTAGATTCATGCAGAGCTTTGGAACAGGTGAAATTTTTTCAAGAATTCCAATTGATTCCATCGCTGTTCATACTTTTCAGAAAAGAACCGTCATTTCCCCCCCTTTTTATACGCGATCATGGAGATTATGATAACAATTGCTCAAATCAAGAGACTTATGATCTGTCGCTCCATAATCTAGAATCCATGGATTTTCCAATTTATTTTTCCGAGTAAAGATAAAATCTTTTTTGAATATTCACAAGTAAAGAATCCTCAGCCAAGATCACGTTTCTGTTTTCTTTAAAGTTTGAAGTTTGATTTAATAGCGGGTAATTTTCTTTTATTGCATCTCTACCCTGGCTTAACGAAAGAAAAACTAGTCATCTAAGGGATTACTGGAGCATAATTGCTCATCATATTGGGCTTGTTTTCTTATTTTCAGGGCAGCCCAACAATAGTATTAGGAAAATAACCAACCCATTAAAGGCCCAATAAAGATAAAATCTAAGAAACATAAAAATTACATTTATACTCAAATAAAAATGAACCCTTTGGGATTTGCGATGAACCCTTTGGGATTCCTTGTTCTTCCCTCTTTGATTCTAGAGAGATGTAAGGACCCCTAGGGTTTGCGATGATCCCTTTGAGATTCCTTTTTCTTCCCTCTTTGACTCTAGAGAGATGTAAGGACAATAGGGTTTGCGATGATCTCTTTGGGATTCCTTTTTCTTCCCTCTTTGATTCTAGAGAGATGTAAGGACCCCTAGGGTTTGCGATGATTCCTTTGGGATTCCTTTTTCTTCCCTCTTTTATTCTAGAGAGACTAGTATCTACCCGATCTGAAACAGCTGAAACGTGTAATTTCAGCCCGAAAAGATTTTTGCTTTGTTCAGCTGAAACGTGTAACGAAATAGCAAGCGCCTGAATCTTCATCCGCCGGCTCTCGATTATCATTAAGAAGTGGGCGGCACCAATTTATCGTTACCACTGGAAGAAGGTGTTGCCCGGGACAAAGGTGGAGAAGGCGTTTGGGAAGAGAGCTGGCCACCATTACGGAGGGGAGAAGACGCTGCTGGAGGCTCTCCATGGGAGAGGAGATGTGTACATAACACTTCTCAGGGAAGCGACGACTGCCCTTTTGAACTCCTACGATAGCTAGATTTTCCTGCGATCAGCGTGATCTCGCACATGAAGCGGGCGTTGTCCGCGACTCCTCAGCAGGCTTTCGAGGTGGCGTTGAGATTCAAGAGGCAGAATTCCGGAGCCCGTGGATATTGCGCGGTGTGTAATTTCAGCCCGTGCCTTTAATGGGTACGTGATCCATTTTTTTTATCTCTTGATTAATAAAGATAGATTGGAGAGAGAGAGAGAGCTCATGACTTCAGTCAGTCTCTCTCTCTCTCTATCTCCCTCCCTCCCTCTCTCCCGCCCTCCCCCCTCTCTCTCCCTCCGCTCTCTCTCTCTCTCTCTCTCTCTCCCTGCTTCTCTCCTCCCGTCCTCCCTCCCTCCTTCTGTCTCCCGCCTTCCCTCCGTCTCCCTCTCTCCCGCTCGCCCTCTCTCTCCCCCACCTCGATCTCTCTCTCTTCTTCCTCTCTCGCGACGGAAATAATTTCCGCCGCGAGAGTTCTCTCTCTCCCGCCCTCCCCCCCCTCTCTCTCTCTCTCTCTCTCTCTTCCGCCTTCCCTCCCTCGCTCTCTCTCAAAATGGAATCGAAACATTAGAGAGAGAGACTGAGATCGCTGGGGAAGTTTGGACCGTGCACCTGTCGTCTGTCGTCTCAGTGCATCGTGCACCCCCCCCGTCTGTTTCCTATCAAATAAAGAATCAGGAATTTATTGAACATGGAAAACGGAGAAGGAAATCAAGTTTTCGGGAAAAGGAAATGAACGAATGCATAATTACGATGATCTGACTCTAGATGCGCGAGATGAAAAGTAAACATGGGGAAAATGCATATTTATGATGATCTGATTCAAAATTATTTACCATTACTGCAGCCTTTTGACGAATTATTTACCATTATTGCAGATCAGATTGGTCTGTCATACGGTTTCTCTTGTTGCAACCTTGGATCTGCAAAATTTCAGTTGGAGGGAGAGAAAACCCTAAATGCTGGATCTGAGGGGGGGTGTACTCACTTGGATCTGGTGGGCATCATCTCTCTTAGGCCTTCAATCGATGATCCGTATGCGTGATCCTAGGAAAAACCTAGAGAGAGAAGCAAATGAACAACACATAAACCTCAAGAACTTCTGATCAAAATATGTCTAATTGCATAAGAGTGCACAAATCATTTGTACACTCATATGAAGTTAATCTACTAACGAAAGAAAAATGGCTACTATTAGCATCTCTTAAATCTTTTTCAAAAGCAAAGGGAAAAAAATAACACACTAAATCTAAACTAACTTTTTCTCGCAAAGATGGGTAAAAAATTTAGACACAGATCTCCATTTATACACTCATCTCAAACCTTCCTCTATTTAAAATAAAAAAACATTTACTATCAGGGTCTCTTTATTATTTTTCATAAGAAAAGTTAAAAAAGAATCCCTAAATTCCAAACTCTTTCCATGGGAGGTTTTTGACAATAACTTTTATGTGGCGGTATCTCTACCTATATGCATTAGAAGTAGACTTCCAATGATGAAATAGCCCATGAATTTTTTTTCAAAGTATAAATAAGATATCTCACATTTAAAATCATCATAAACAGAATTTCAAGCTGTGTAAATACGAAATTCGGCACGTAAAGCAAAATATTAAAAGATTTTCCTGTTATATGAATCAAGAAATTGAAAGAAAAAAGGAAATAGACAGATTTCCAAGTTCTTTACCTCCACGAATATTCCGTTTTTGAGGGAAACGCGAGCCGACAAAGCACGTCCATCAGATCCGGCAGCAACAGTGATAAGCCACGGCGCCGTGTTACTCACCGTGAAAGGATACGGTCTGTCGTTCCCTCCCGAAGCTACGACACTGATTCCGCTCAACACAGCGTGGAACGAATCGATCGCCAATGCACTCGTGAAATAATCGGTGTCCAATCCTCCCAGAGACACGGAGATCACGTCGGCGCCGTCGTGGATGGCAGCATCGAAGGCAGCGAGGATGTCAGCGTCATAGCAGCATCATGTCAGCGTCATAGCAGAAATCGGAAAACCTACCTTCTTAGAAGCGCGATGGGAAAGGGCTTAGCAGCGGGAAAGGAGTTTGAACGGGATGGAAAAGCGCGATGGAAATGGGCTTAGCAGCGGGAAAGAAGTTTGCTCGAGGATTGGAGAGGAAAAGCTGAAGAAAGAGATCGATTTAGAACTCTTTGAACGGGATGGAAAAGCGCGATGGGAATGGTTTTAGCAGTGAGAAAGGAGTTTGCTCGGGGAGAGCGAGCGGGAGAAGAAGAATTTCTTATGTAATATAAGATAAGATAAGATAAGATATGGAAAACAAATAACGAAATCAAAAATACGAAAAACGAAAATACGAAAAAACACGAAAAACGGACAAAAATCGAAAATCGAGAATACGAAAAAATCGAAAATCGAGAACGAAAATACGAAAAAATTGAAAAAATGGGAAACCGGAAAATACGAAAAATGGAAAAGGAAAATAGAAAACCGGAAATGGAAAACAAATAACGAAATCAAAAATACGAAAAACGGAAATACGAAAAAACAAAAATCGGACAAAAATCGAAAATCGGGAATACGAAAAAATCGAAAATCGAGAACGAAAATACGAAAAAATCGAAAAAATGGAAAACCGGAAAATACGAAAAATGGAAAAGGAAAACAGAAAACCGGAAATGGAAAACAAATAACGAAATCGGAAATACCAAAAAACGGAAATCGAAAATACGAAAAAAACGAAAATACAAAATCAAAAATACGAAAAACGGAAATACGGAAAAACGAAAATCGGAGAAAATGGAAAATGGAAGAAATCGGAGAGAGAGAGAGAGAGAAAATAAGAGAGAACCTTCTTATTCAGGAGGTTGCGAGGAGAGAGAAAGTCGGGGAGAGAGAAAAAGAAAGAGTGAGGGAGAGAGAAAATAAGAGAGAAAGTCGAGGAGAGAGAAAAGAAGAAATTATTAGTTAGGTATAATATAAGGTATCATAAGGTATCATCTATCTAAGGTATATAATATAAGGTATCATCTAAGGGGTAAAAATGGAAGAAAAAAGAGCTTCGCCAAAGGGAAAAACGTATTCTGTTATGTAATATAAGATAAGATAAGATAAGATAAGATAAGATGTAAGGACCATAGGGTTTGCGCTTGTCTGTGCATTATTGTTCTCCCTATCCTCCCCCTTTCTTAGTTATTCTCCCACTTTCTTAGCTTTTCTCCTTCATCCTTTTCTAGCATGATAGCATTCTTTGTATCTAATGATCTCGCTCATTTTCTAATCTCTATTCCATTATCTTTCCTCTTCTTCTCTCTTATTCTAATGAAGTATTGAGAGAGAGAAGATAGGAGCCCCCATTCCAACGAGAAGAGAGAGAGGGGGGCCGAGAGAGAGTGCGGGGAAGGAGGTAGCGGGTGAGGGAGAGCGATTAGGAAGGAAGCAGGGAGGGTGGGAGGGCGAGGGGGAAAGATAGATGGAGAGAGATAGAGAGAGATGGAGAGAGAGAAAGAGGGATGAAGAGAGGGATGGACGGATGGAGAGAGATAGAGAGAGGGGGGAGACGCAGAGAGAGAGGGAGCCAGTGACGTCATCATCACGTTAAAGATCAGCTGCCGACAGCCGTCGATTTAGTTTCATGTCTACGTTCGTACTTCCTTGTGGAAAGGAAATCAGTTCACCGGTTGGCGCTGAATGATCCAATTTCGACCGTCCGATGTCAACCAAAGGCGAATTGACAGCTTGATTTCCGCAGCTCTGAGCTGTGACAAGCCCGCGTCGCCCTCGTATATCTGTCTACCCAAATGAGAAGATCCTTTGGGGGTGGGAAGAGAGAGAGAGAGAGAGAGAGAAAGAGAAAGTGAGACTGTACGTGTGTGAGAGTTTGGTGCTAGAGAGAGGGATGGTAGAGAGAGAAAGATGAGATACTGTGGGGCGAAACTGTAGAGATACTGTGGAGAGAGTGTAAGAGGTAGAGACGGCAGAGAGAGAGATAGCTTTAAGAAAGAGTCATGGAGAGTAGGATAGAGACTAGAGAGAGAAGATGATGATGATGATGAAAAAGTTCATCGACTGCCCATGCAATAAAAAATCCAATTCACGTAGGAAAATAATATCTGTGGGCCTTCCTTTCAAATTACATTAATTGAATCGAAATGTCGTTGACCAAATTTATTATCGAGAGGCAATGAAATTTTTTATCCGAGTAGTTGAATAGATTATCTTTCTTGATCTGACGGCTATTAGTTAATTAGCTCAATCAGATGGCGATCAAGATCTAGAGAGAGAGTGACATTTACTTCAACATGACGGAGATCAGCCGCCGACAGCCGCCGGCAATTTCCTTGTCACAGTTCTTATTTCAATGATAGAAAGCAAATCATCTCGCCGATTTGCTAGGAATTCTCCGATCGCGACCGTCTGACGCCTGCCAATGGCGAGTTGACAGCGTGATTTCCGCGGCTGTGAGCTGTGACAAGCCCACGTCGCTCTCGGATATCTGTCTACCAAGTATCGGAGGAGATAGATATCGGGAGAGGGAGAGAGAGAGATGGGCCAGATGGTAGAGAGAGAAAATGATAAAATATAGGGGGCCGAGGAAGGCTGCGGCAACTCCGGGCCACCTTTAAGATCAGTCCCCAACCTATTCATCTATCGCGAAGAACATCAGCTCCGAGGAACATGAGTACGCCAGAGGGCATCAAGTTTCTGAAGACAAAGGTACCTCTATCTCCGAGTCATCTCTCTCTCTAGCTTTCTCTTGACGCATCCGTGAACATTGCAGACATGTGTCCTGAAAGTAAACATCCACTGCGATGGCTGCAAGAAGAAGGTGAAGAAACTGCTTCAGAACATTGATGGTACATCTCCCTGCTCAATCTGTCTGTCTCTCTACCTTCCTCTCTCTTCTCCACCGAATTTCGCTCACTCTCTCCCCTTCTCTGTGTTCTCTACAAAATTTCTCTCACACTCCCTCTCTCTATCGTATTCTCTGTTCTCGAGAAAAATCTCTGTCCTCTCTTCTCTTCCTGTCTCTCTCTTCTCAACTAAAATTATCTTCGGCTCTCTCCCTCAACAAAATTTCTTTCTCCCCCTTTAATCTCTCTTCTCCATTAAATGTCTCAATCTCTCTCTCTCTCTCCCCTTTCTCTCTCTTCTTAACGAAATCTCTGTCTCCCTCCTTCCTTTCCTCACAACGAAATTTCTCTCTTCCCGTTCCTCTCCCATCTCGACTACAGTTCGCTTTTCTGTCCCACTTTCTCTTCCCTTGTCAGCAAAGATAGTTCTATCTCTTCCTTTCTCTCTCCTCTAACCTTAATATCTCTCTACTCTTTCTCAATTACATTTGTCTTTTTCTCTCCTCTAAACTAAATCTTTCTCTCTCTCGACTGCATTTCTCTTTCTCTCTCTTCTAAACTAGTTTCTCTCTCTCTCCGTCAAGTACATTTGTCTTTCTCTCTCTTCTAAACTAGTTTCTCTCTCTCCTCTCCCTCAAGTACATTTATCTTTCTCTCTCTTCTAAACTAGTTTCTCTCTCTCCTCTCCCTCAAGTACATTTATCTTTCTCTCTCTTCTAAACTAGTTTCTCTCTCTCCTCTCCCTTAAGTACACCTCTTTCTCTCTCTTCTAAACTAGTTTCTCTCTCTCCTCTCCCTCAAGTACATTTCTCTTTCTCTCTCTTCTAAACTAGTTTCTCTCTCTCCTCCACAAGGCGTCTACACCGTAACGGTAGACATGGATCATGGGAAAGTCACCATTACCGGCGACGTCGACCCACATGCTCTCATCAAGAAGCTATCCAAGGCCGGCAAACACGCTCACGTCATCTCCCCCAAACCCTTTCTCTCCCCGCCGCCGGCGAAAAAACCGGCGGCCACGATCGTCCCATCCGGCGCTGGCAAAATCCAATCACAGAATCACAACCAAACTACCCAACATGATCACAAAAATTGAAGCCTGATCAGATGCAGGAGCTACTTAAAAAACTCGGAGATCTCAAAGCTCCATCGTTGAATCGCCAGAAGCCGGTTCAGATATCCATTCCGAAAGATCATGATAATCATGATGACGACGACGACGACGACGACGACGACGGTGATGATGATTTTGAGTCGTGGGATGATGAGTCATCGATGGACGAAGAAGATAGTGAAGATGACCCCAAGAGCATGAAGTCGAAGGATAAGGTCAACGACAAGAGCGAGAAAGTCGGCACCGTCAACCCGTACGCACCGGCCATGGAGCAGCAGCAGATGTGGATGAATGACCAAAAGCGTATGAAGTCAACGGATACGGTCAGCGACAAGGGGCGTGAAAGGCGGCGCCGTCAATCCGTACGTAGCGGCCATGATGCAGCAGCAGAAGATGAGGATGAACGGCGAGGTTTTGAGCTCCAAGCAGAAAGTTCACCCAACCGTGATTTCCCATGGTGCAGCAGCAGAAAGTCGCCAAGGTTACCCAGCTGTGATTTCCCACGTGGCCGGGCCTCCGCCGGCGGATTATATGCACATGTTCAGCGATGATAATGCCGAAGGCTGTAGAATTATGTGAAAGTTGCAGGTCTTTTTCATCTCCTTTCACTGTCTTTGTAAGGGTTTTTATGTTCTAAAGTTGTATGATAATGCTTTCTCTCTCTATCTATCTCTCTCTCTTCACACCAGAAGATTATCAGTCTCTAGGTTTCTTTGTGCGGCAGGTAGTGAGGGGAGAGAGAGCGGCATATCCGTCTCTAGGTTTTTTCTCTCTTTCTCCATTGAGGGCACAGATAATTCTACGGGAGAGAGAGGATAGAGGAAGCTATCTTCTGCTCTTTCTGGATGGCGGACAAGCATCGAGGGTGACTTTGAGGGTTAAAGGAAAAGGTGTGCAGCTCTTTCTCGTACTCTACCTGCCGCACAAACGTAGATTTAGAGAGAGAGAAGCGGGCGATTTTTTCTTTCCCTCTCTACCTGCCGCACCAGCAAAGAGATAGAGAGAGAGAGGGCAGCAACAGACAATTTTCTCTCCTCCTCTACCTGCCGTACAACGTTACAAGCGCGTAAGGAATGGGATAGAGAGAAAAGAGACTGATAAATCCTACGGCAGAGAAGCATGAGCGAGTGAGAAGGATGAGTAGGTTTGGGCACATGCTATTGCCCATCCCTGAAAGCGAGCGTCTTGGACTGAGAGATAATGGATCATATGGCACTCTCTCTCTCTCTCTCTCTCTCTCTCTCTCTCTCTTCAGATAGGTTCTTTTTCATCTCTATCAGGTCCAAAAAGGTAGAGTCGTAGACACAGAGACGTTACTGAGTTGGACGCTTCCAGCCAAGCATGACACTTTCTTGGACAGACGCACAACTCCGAAGAGCAAGAGAGATAAGTACAGAGAAAATGTAGAGAGAGAAAGAGTCAAAGAACATGCTCCGGGGAAGACGTAGGCAGGAGGGTCAACATCCATGTCAGGGTGAGATACAGAGTTGTGGGCTCCACAGAAGTAATGGGCACATGGAAGTAGGTTTCCTGAACGGCTGGTTCTCCATGCAGACATTTCTTTATATCCCTATCATTAACAAATATTAAACTCTCTAGAGAGAGAGAGAGGGAGAGAGAGAGAGGACATAGATGAGGTAGTGCGTGTGAGGAGAGAGAAGAGCCATCTAGAGAAGATGAAGGAGCGAGAGTAGGGAGAGAGATGCCGGAATCTGTGTCTTGATATCTTCATCCTTCCTTTCTCTCTTCTTTCTCTTTACTCTTCATTCCCTTGTTCTGTTGTTCTCTTGTCTGACCCTCTCTACTCTCTCTCTCTCTCTCTCTCTCTCTCTCTGTCTCTCTCTCTCTCTCACCTGGGACGGCCCATTACCACGAAATCGCCTGAAAGGCCGAATTGGACTTGCTTTGGCCCATGACTTTCTCTGAATCCAATCAACTGTAAAACTAAATTATTCCTTGATAAAAACCTTAATGTTCTTTTCTTCGATTTGATTGGTCCACGTCACATTCCCCCCACGTCACGGAATAACTGATGGAAAAAACCTCGCAAACCGCCCAAAAACGGAGAACAAATAAGAAAATCGCACTGCCAAGCGATCGCGATTTCAATAACGAGTGAAAATGCACTCCTTCGCTTACCGATTAAACGCGCTGGCGACGTTCGCGGTCACGATCCTGGCCGTACTCTGCGCACTGGCCTCCCTCTCTGACAATCTCAATTTCCCCGCTCCAACCGCCCAGATCGAGGTTCTGATCCCTCTCATTTCGCATTTTTGTGTTTTCATTCACCGACAGAGTTAATTTTTCGTCGATTTATGTGCCTCATACACTGAAAGACTTAATTTATCGTCGATTTGTATGCCTCATACCCTGAAAGATTTAATATTTCGTCGATTTCTATGCCTCATATACTGAAGGACATTTATGAATCTGTGCCGGTTATGAAATTGCGTGTATGAAGATCATCTCCGTTGAAACACTGATTAGAACTTTAAATGGCAGTGCCTTTAATATTACTAGATAATTGAATTATATTTGCATCTATTTTTTTATTTTGACATTTTTTCCTGTTTATGTCAGGTACTGAATATAAACTGGTTCCAGAGGCAGCCTAATGGAAATGACGAAGTGAGCTTCATGTCTTATTTAGCGTAGTTTATATTAATCAGTTGACTAATGATGTGAATTGGTTTTTCACATGCCAAGAGCTTTTCTTATGTAATTTATTTTTCTTTCTAGGAGAACAACTTCTTCCTTCTTTCCCTGTTTTTTTCATGATTTGATCTCTCTCAATCCTCAAAATTGTCTCGTAGTGTTACCTGCCAAAAGATATTGGGCATTTGTTTAGTTGCTCGAATTCTGAGACATTATATATATTATATGTTCTTGATGTTCATTTATGGTTTATATGTTTTCATAGTTGGTATTTATTTCACTGATTGGTGTTTGATATTCCTCGTCCTTAAGAGTTGGGTGCCAGAGATCCCTAATAGTAATATGAAGCTTTATTTATTGGTTTTATTTATTATTTCTATTTATAATCACATTCAGGTGAGCTTGACGATGAATATATCTGCTGACCTACAGACAATTTTTACTTGGAACACAAAGCAGGTACACTGAATGATGATAATTCGTTCTAGTTCAAAGTTGAAAGTTCTTTGTGGCTGATTTTTTTACAGTTCTAGAGTTCTATAGAGTCAACATTTCCCTCAGTTGCCCTAACCCCAGCGCCTCCACCTTCGATGCTAGGGTTTCCTTAAAACATGAAATATCTCTATTGCTCATGAGGCCCCATTAAAATGTCGGTTTCAGTTATATCTTTTTAATGCACAGTAAGCACCTTTAAGAGGATCCACTAATAACTAATCGAATTGGTTTACAGTACATCAGTAAATTAATAAATCTAAAAGGAATAGATGTATTTATGGTGCATTGGGAAATAGAAAAAAAAAGAAATGATGGAATGTTTAACGACTAGATTTCAGATGTCATTACCAGTCATTGTTTTTAATTCATTGGGACTTGTAGCCAAGAAAGAGAGGAAAACCATGTGTTTGTCATGGGACCAATTTGTTGGAAAGTGCGAATATCTTGCTCATAGTTGAACCCTTTTTGCTAGCCTGATGACTTTGGTTAAGTTATAAAGTTGCATCATTTTTTTAACTTTGCTGTCTGGAATATTAGATAATAACGGGGAAATTTTCATTGTTTTTCCTTTCACTATGCCCTCTACAGGTGTTTGTCTTTGTTGCTGCAGAGTATGAAACACCACAGAATGTCTTGAATCAGGTTTGTGACAATAACATGAAAATATCTTCAGCACATTCTGAGGAAATTAATGTTTTGACTCAATAATTTATTCTGTTGACCGTGGTACTATACTCTCCAGCCTAAATTAACCTAGTTCATGTTGCATATTGGATGTCACCCTTAAGTCCATGTGGCATCATTCCGGTATTTTATTATCTCTTAAAGCCCCGTTTATGCACATCAGCCATTTTGAGGAGATTATATTTTGACAATATCTCAAAGGGGTTCATACTAACTTAGTAATCGTTGGCCTAATTTGAACTCATTTTGATAATCATTTATGTCAGGTTTCTCTCTGGGATGGAATCATCCCATCAAAGGATGATGCAAAATTTTCACTCCACACCACAAACAAGTACCGCTTCATTGACCAGGTAAGCGCTTCAGATATTCATCCCTGAAATTCAGTCTCGTGGATTCTGGTTGTTCATCCAGAGTTTTACGTTGAAGTTTCTACATCTGAAAAATGAACTGTCTGACTCTCAGGGGAGCAACCTCAGAGGGAAAAAAGTCAACTTCACCCTACATTGGCACGTCATGCCAAAAACTGGGAAGATGTTTGCCGATAAGATTGTGATATCCTCCTATCACCTCCCAGAGGAGTATAGATAGAAATAGAGAGCATTTCTAGCCTAAGTGAAAATTTCGTGATTCTTAGTTTGAATGTGCCTAACTCTAGAAGAATTAACTGGCCTAATCTGACGAGTGGAATTCTTTGTCCTGTAGTAAAAGAAATTTATTGCTCATCTCCGGGGATTATATGTTGACAAGGGTTATCTCTATAGCAAATCAAATTTCTTCCAGATGAAACCTATCCATGTGTTTTGGTGCTGACAAGGGTGGTTGATTTTGGATCACGTTTATCCCATGAAGTGGGATGGTGAGAGAGAGAGATCAAAATATCATGGGTTTTTATGTCACCAAGTTTGGTTGTTTTGATCAGCTAAAACACCAATTTGACAAATCTTGGTATGAGATCAAAGTATCATGGGTTTTTTTATAGACCTTACTCTAGTGATTGACTGGCACTTGAATGCTTTTACAACTTCAAAAGAAACGAACAAATTGATGTTTCTATCTAGAGAAGTTGATCTCCTTCAATGAAATGTCATCACCACGCAGACTATAGAAAACATGAATTCATGGTGAAGGGTGTCCCAATGCATATAAAATTTTCAAACTAGAGGTGTGTACTATGCTTGAGGCCATGATCCGACTAGCTTGGAAACTTTGCATGACTCCTCTTGAGTAGTATACCAAGAGGATAAATACATAAATTTATGTGTAGATCAACATACAAAAAAGCATTATCCATATCAAGTCTGTCAAGCATCCAATCATGGTTGAGCGCATCAGATAGGAATATAAAGAAAATTTAATCATGGTTGAGCGCATCAGATAGGAATATAAAGAAAATTTAATCAAGCCACTCAAAGAAAATTTCCAGTAATACATTGTGTAAGATTTTGTAAAGCCCAAAGGAACATGTTACATTACCAGGAGATAACTCTTCCCATCTATTTTTCTATGCCTCCATCCTACCTTTATCCACACCACAATTGAATTACTAATTCAAGATTCATTAATGTGATCAAATCATTATTGTTTGGCTAATCAAGTTCTTGCATTGATGAAAGATGAAACTTGATGAATGGAATTAATGAGAGTGCCTCTAATATTGAATATCGTTGGTTCTTGAATATCTCTGGTTCTTGAATGTAGTTGGTACTCTTGGAAATTAACCTTTGATGAAGAGTTCATTCGCATCGGTTTGAAAATCCCTTGTTGGTCAGCTTAGAAACCTCTTAAGTTTGAGTACATTGCATATGTCATAGAGGGAGATGGCCTCGACGAGCTGCATCAGATGTATCTTAAGATGAGATATAAGTATGAATTGCAAAGATAACATGATGATGTCGAAGTGAGAGATATGTTGCTTCATCTAATGGAATTGTTTGCTGAGTAGAGTAGGACTCATAGACATGAGATATAGAAGAGCCTATTCAAGGCTTGGATGGCTCAGTCGTCTTGTATAAGCTCATGTACTACAAATGATAGAGTTGATTGAGAGTTTGATAGTGCTCAGAGTTCAACTCCTTATTGAGATGAGCATAAACTTGATCCTTCAATGTCTTTTAGACTCCTCAATTCATTGTTAGTCTTAACATGAACACAATTCAAACCTCTCTCCTAAAACAGTTGAACATGGTGACTATTGCCAAAGCAAGCCTTCAAAAGGAAAAGATCCAAGTTCTCTTTAGTAGGGGGACAACCTCTACCTCCAAGAGAGGCAAAAGGAAGAAGCAGGTGAACACGACTTTGACAAAGAAGGACCACAATGGGACATGTTTCAATTGTCACATGAACGGGCATTAGAAGATAATCTGAAGGAGGTACCTCAATGAGGAAACTTAGAAGAAGCATGTCAATGCTTCTCGTATCTGTATGATAGATACTTGTGTTATAGAGATTTTTTATCTTAGTTGTTAGATACTAGATATACTTATCAGATTTTCAATGATTCATAGAGAGTGAAAAGTAGATGAAATCTGAGAAAGGGTAAGATGGAATTGATGGTGAGACAAGAGTTATAGTTGTCATACTAGGGGTTGTAAACCTCAAGCTATCCTTTGGAGATTATCTTACCTTATAAAAATATGACTATGTTCCTAACAGAGTTAAAAACATTATTTTAGTTTCTTGTTTGGACAAGATGGCTTATGCATTAAATTTTAATGACAAATGTTATATTATTTACTTTGGAAGTGACTTGGTTTCTACGATACCTTTATATATCTGATTGACGTTTCTTCATATAATCTCCAAGTTGATGTTGCTCTCAAGAAGTGTAAATGAAATGTGAACGGGGCTCGCCTCTAGTATTATAGACTTTGATGTGTTCGTGATATAAGAGTACAAAAGTTGCATAGAGATGCATACTTGGGTGCATGTGATTATGAATCGTTTGTGACTTGTGAATCTTGTAAAATGAGAAAGTTATCCAAATCTCTATTATTTAGGAGTGGAGAGCGTGCCAAAGTTATCTTGGAGCTAATACATTCTCATGTATGTGTTGTGATGTTTGACCAGGCAAGAGCAAGCACCTCCTATTTTACCACTTTTATTGATAATTTTTTGTACATGTAAAAAATTGATAGTAGAAGTGATCAAATAGGAAGTAAGAATTATCAAATTTGGCCAATGGATGTAAACATTGCCTTCTTCCTTGGAAACCCTAAAGAAGAGGTCTATATCATACAACCGCAGGGTTATATGTCCAAGGAGTTTTCAGACAAAGTATATAGGTTGCGTTGGTCGATTCATGAATTAAAGCAAGCATCTAGTGAGTTAGAACATGAGATTTAACGAGGTAATCAGATCTTATGACTTTATTAATAATGCAGATGAATTTTTTATGTTTAAGAAGATCAATGGGAACACGATAAATTTTCTAGTCCTATATGTGAATGATATCCTATTCATTGATAATGATATAATAGGAGGTGAAGGCGTGGCTGTCAAAGACCTTTTTCATGAAGGATTTAGGAGAAACAATGTACATAATGGGACTACATATTTACAAATGTAGATTAAGGAAGTTGCTCAGATTATACCATCCATATCTATAGAAAATATTGTCAAAAGGTTTGGCATGGAGAACTCTAGGAAAAGCTTTATACTGATGAGACATCAAGTTCAGATATCCAAGGAGCATTCACTTAAGACTCATGAAGATAGAGCATTGACGGAAAAGATCTCATATGCCTCGATGATTGGATCCATCTTGTATGATCTACACAAGACCAAATGTGACATTTACTTTAAGTATTACTCGAGTGAGAAACATTGAGAAATTGTGAAAATATATCTTTAAGTACTTGAGGAGGATTACGAATTTATTTCTAGTTTATGGAGTAGAGGAGCTAAAGCTTTAGTGTTACACCGACTCTAGTTTTTAATCAGACCTAGATGAGATAAATTTGCAACTGGATTCATGTTCACTTTGAACATTGGAGTAGTGTCTTGAAAGAGTTTTAAGCAGACCACCACTTTAGACTCGATGATGAAGGCTGAGTATATTATTGTGAGTAGTGATGTCAAGGAAGTAGTTTACTTCTAATTTAAAAATGTCATCATAGACCTTTTCGTTGTCCCCACAATCTTAAGATCATCTTCCCTTTTTCTGAGACAATAATGATGCAATAACACAAAATAAAGAGTCTAAGCAAGTTTTTGTGGGGTTTTCACTTAATTAGGGAGATCGTCACTAGAGGAGATGTAGTGATGGAAAGAGTTCTATCAATTGACAATGTTGTAAATCCAATAACAAAGTCTTTAGCTTGAGAAGTTTTGAGTGTCACTACAAAACCATGTAGTTGATGCACAAGGGTGATTTGCTTTAGTCCACGTGGGGATATTAATGTAAATTATATAGCTTACGAGCCAATCATATTTCTATGTCTTATTTATATTCATTAAAATGAAAATGTTTCATTATTATTATTTTGTGATGTTTGCAATGAAATCTATAAACATATAAAATAATTAAATGAATTACGATGAGATCATGATACAATGATCGTTAGTCTTCAAATATGTGTTTTAAACATTCCTATTCAAGGTATATTCAAGGACATTGAAATATCTAAAAAGGATAACGTTATTTGATCTGACTTGCGGAAAACACGAGTTTATTATATTAAGAGAGAAGGTAAAACTATATTGGTTCATGTAGAGGAGAGAAAAAGGAGAGGCCTTTAATGAGATTACCATAATGGGCTAGATTATAACCAACTTTCTAGAGAGAGTATAGGCACCCATAAGTACTAAGACACTTGAGGCAATAATATGGGCACACAAAGGCATTAGCGAGGGCCCATGAAGCGCTAACAAGGGTGCTTAGAGGCGCCAGTAAGGAGCATGTAGACACGCTAGCAAGGGTACACAAAAGTGTTGACAAGAGCATGCAAAAGCCATAGCAGATGCTCTTGAGGTTCTAAAAAGGGTGCACAGAGGAGTTAGCAAGGTGCGCAGAGGCTACGTATTATCCCCTAGCACTCCCCCTCAAGCTTGAGTGTACCCATGACTTGCTTCCTTGATTGAGTATGGGCTACTTGGGCACAACATATAGGTGACTACATGGTGCACGATGCGTCTTGCAAGTGGCTATCATAAGTGTGGGGTAGGAGAAGAGGCTATCATTAAGCAGCTTGCAAGTGGATGGCACAACGCCCACTTTATGGGTGCAATGTAAGTGGCCGACCTAAAACATGCTGCCTAGGCCTAAAAATAGAAGGGGTTGGACTGATGTGATTTGCAAGAGGCTGACACAACAACAAAAAAGGCATGTGGGGCAGATGTGCAAGTGGGCAGCAACATTAAAGAGATAGATGTAATGCAGCCAACAAGTGGTTAATGCAAGGTAGGCTACCTAGGCATGGCTTGCAACTAGCTAGCCTAGCATGAGTTACTTGCAAGTGGCTTTTGGGTGCAACAAAAGAAGGGGCTGGCACCACGCATCTTGCAAGTGGTTAGCATGACATGAGCTTCCTAGGCTTGGTAGTAGAAGGGCGACGAGACGAATCCATTTGGCTATTGAAAACACATGGAGCTATGTCAAAACATATTCCAAACTCACAAATTTAAGATTAAAATCAAGAATTAAAAAGTAAATTGGTGAATAAGGGTCAAATCCACAAAGAAACAAAATATTGTTTATGTGTTCTTCAAATTAGATCAAAGTCGGATTGTTTCATGATATTATACATAATTTTCAGCGGGCGCTCTTTGGAGAAAAAGTTTGATAAATTGATCCATATGAATCTTTAATGATATTATACATAATTTTCAGCGGGCGCTCTTTGGAGAAAAAGTTTGATGAATTGATCCATATGAATCTTTAATGATATTATACATAATTTTCAATCATGTTTATTCATGTCATGGTTTTGTATTTAGTTATTGTACTTGAGACACCAACATCTTTGGATGGATAATCGTGTTTTGAGTAGGAATTATGAATCTCTAGCTAAAGTGGTGGCGTACGACCCCCGTCGCCACCAAGACACGATACCACGGCGCCGGAGGAGCCCTTTTGCGCGCGCGGATCTATCCGCTTATCTTTATTTCTTTATTTCTTTATTATGAACTTTTTGACCCGCACGTGTTTAAGCGGGTCCTCGCTTATTTCCCTCTTCCTTTTAGGCTTTCGGGTGGGTTCTTCCCTTTTCGGGATCCCATTCGTGAAGCCCTTTCTTTTGTGAACCTTTGTTTTCTATGAGTTTTTTGGGTTTTGGGTTGTTGGCCTCAAGTGGGCCCTTTCCCCTCTCGGCCCATTATGGGCTCTATAAGAGGGGAAGGGACCCCCCCACAAACCCTAGCCGTCATTTGAAGAAAGAAAGGAGTGATCTCCCTCTCAAGTGGCTGCTCAAGGAAGGCCGGGGAAGGGGTCCAACCGCCGCCGCCGCCGCCGCCGCCGCCGTGACGACCGCCGCCACTCCTTGCCCCGGCCACGGTTCTCCTCCACTGTCATCACCGCCGCCACAGGCCGCCATTGCCGCCGCCTCCGGACCGCCGCATCGCCATCATCTCCATCTCCAACTCCACCTCCTTCTCCAACTCCACCTCCACCTCCATCTCCGGCGAACTTCCCAGCCACCGTTCCCTTTCACCCTCCTCCCATCGATTTCCCCTCCATCTTCCCGATGCTCTGACGATCGCAACCCCATCCGTGCACAAATTCCATCTCCTTCTCTGCCCACAATCTCTCGCTCCCACGATCCACCCAGATTTCCCCTCTCCCCGTCTCCCCTTCCGAACTCCCCCAGCCCTTCTGCCGAATCCACCCTCTCCATTTTCCCCACCTCGAAATTTTGCTTGCAAGTCCTCTGCGTATCCTACCTTCTCTCTCCGCCCTCCCAGTCTCCGCTCGTGCGGAACAACCCCACCGTCTCTCCCTCCACGACACGAATTTCCTATCCGTGGATCCACCTTCCAATTTCCGTCCACCCTCCCGAATTTCCGGTCAAAATCCACCCCACCTCGGTCATCGTCCACCCTCCCCTCTTCCTCCTCTTCCCGCGACGCCAGACCTGCAGCCTCGAATCAACGCACGAATACCACCTCTCACTCCCCACGCCTTCTCCCGCGAATTCTGCGCACAACCCCACGCTGCCACCCACAAACCCAACCTGAGATTCGTACTTCGCGAAAACTGGCATTCCGCACATTCTCAGTTGGAAACCCGAATTTCCGCATTCCGTCGACCTATCCCCTCAACAACGTCCTGCCGCCCACCGGTTGAATCACTGCCATCGCCTCTCTCTCTCTCTCCCTAACCGGAATCGACACCACCAACCCGAATATCGCCAGGATTCCTTGAAATCAAAGGTTAATATCTTCCGAATTCCCGAAATCGGTTTTCCTCACACACTCCCAAAATTCCCAGCGTTACGCCAACTTCTTCCCCCACCACTCCATAATTCCTATTGCCCGATTTCCTCGCACTGCCCCTTTCGCGCCGTTGCCGCGCGAATTCACCCCGCCCACTCTATCTATCATTCAATTTCGCCGTCTGCAACTTTCGACCCTGTCCAGTTCAAGTCGAAATCCGGCGAATTTCCATCTATCATCTAGCGGAAATCCATCGTCCTGTGGAAGTAATCCCTCGCCCTGCGGAATTCCGCCAATCGCTCAGTCGAAGCCCGCCTATTACCCTGCCCTCCACATACCACTGCCCCAGTCCTCACCACTATCTGTGACCTCCCTCTGCTCGTCGCGAGGATACTGTGTCTGCTCACCTTTGTCCTCAAACCCCATCCACCCAGCAGCGGCCGCCCGCGTTGCCAAATCACCAACTTGCCCCCACGCGCGCCCGCGCCCCACCTTGGTACGCCAATTCCTAGCCGCCCGCTTGCTTCCACGCGCGCCGCCAGGATTCCTGTGCCTCGCCCTCTACTTTCTCTCCGTCGTCACGCGTATCCAACCCCGAGTCATCTGCGTTCACCGCCCGATTCACCTGCGTTGACTGCAACCCGCGCGCGACCAGACGCCACACAGCCGCGCATTGACTGCTTGATCACTTGTCCATTCCGTGGGTTGACCTACCAAGTCAACTCGCGCCTATTCCCTGTTGACTTTGATTGCGACTGTGGGGCCTCTAGCCCTCGCCAGGGCCCAGCCCGCTGCCCGCGCATGCTAGCACCCCGCGCCCGCCCTATCGCTCGAACCACATATTCGTGCTCCCCACGCCTGTCCCGGCCGCGCCTTCGCACCCGCCTTCGGGTGCATCCATCACTCGCCTCAGGCTGCGCATCGAGGAATCTCCCGCGCCCGCAACGTCTACTAGTCCGGCTCTCTTCTGCTGATCGCTCGTGCCCCGTACGACGATCTTCCTCGCCACGACCGACCGGGCTCGCGCCCCGCAGGTTAGCTTCAACCCTCTTTCACAGTTAATTACTTTTCGAAGCGTTTCCTTTACTTGTCTCCACCGCCGTCGGACGTCGTAGGTAGGGTAGTACGATTTTAGGTTCGAGACTTCTCACGTGTACGTCAGGTCTGACACTGGGCGTGAGCTGCAGCCTCCTGGCTACTCCACGACGAGCGACTTCCACGCCTCTGGACGTGGATCGAGAGGATCTCACCCTACCCATCATCGAGAGTTTCCCTGGGTCACCCGGAGTCGCCTCCGCTGATCGGCCCGCCTGCCTGCACTTAGGTTTAGGTTAGAAGTCGTATTTAGAGTCTAGGATTCGTCTACCCATAGGTTAGGTTTGACCGGCTACCTCCGGTCAACCTCAGTCCCATTGATCAGGCACGAGGGTTTTCACCACCGCGTCCTGCATCATAAAGGATCTCCAAAATGTCATATATTAGATATCGCATAAAGTCCTCTAAGGTGATTTTATGGTCAACATCAGATTATTCATCCTCACTATTGGAAGAGATTTACTTAAGTAATGTGGTGCAATGAAATCCTTAGGTAGTAGAAATTTCATAGAAGTTGTTCATGATGGTACTGAAAGAGATTTACTCAAGTAATGTGGTGCGATAATTTTATCATACAGTTAGTCATTCATGAGTCTCATGCAAATCAAAAATTATGTATACATGGTAATGAATGATGACAAGGTTTCATAGAAGAGTTCCTATATACTCTATATCTCTCATAGCACGCGATATAGCTCTCCACCTAGAGGGCTATATCGAAAGGATGACATGTCATCCTATTTATTAGGTTAAATTGATCCTTAATCAATTGATGTATATGTTGATATAGTTTATTAATAAGGTTGACCAACAAAGTTATTTGGTCTATAAAGTTACTAACTAGCGAGATAGATGGACCTAGAGGGTTGCACACATAAGGTCTATGGATGTTGGTGGATAAAGACATAATTTTGAGGGCTTTTGTAAAAAGTTTACAAACCTAATATATATAACTGAGTGAAGAATGACCACAAATCAAGGTGCCCATGCAAAAATTATAGAAACTATCTCCTTTTTTCTCTTCTCTGTTAGAGAAGAGTGTTGAAGAAGAGATCCAATCATTCATCATGCATATACTGTTAGAGGCCAAACACTTGAATAGCTTCAAGTGTAGATTTAATTATATACTAGATAATAAGATCATCATTTCTTGGCACCTTAATATTTTGAATGTTTGATTCAATTTCTTTTGTTACATTCGATGTTTTGATCAAAATTTTGGGAGCCTATTGAGCATGAGATCCCATCAATATCATCCACATAGATGATTTGAGGTGAAGTGATGTTATGTGAGGTGGTCTAAAGTTGAACCCTTTCAATCTTTGATTTTTGTAGGTGACTAAGCTCTTGATATCACAACATTTAGGATTTATGTCAATAAGACAATTCAAACATTTTTTTATATATGCCCTTGATTCCACATTCAAAGTTGAGAATTTAAAGAATAAAGTTGAGAATCTTTTATTTTGATCTCATATTTTGAACCTATAAATTAATCCTAGACTGAGAACTTTAAATGAAATGAGTAAAAAGAAGAATTTAGTCACTCCCTTGTTTTTATTGAATGTTTTTATATGGTTCATGAAAATTATAAAAACTCAAACAATAATTATGAGCTAAAATTCATTCCAATAGAGATTTGAGTAAAAACCTCTTAAAAATCCACTTTTATGGCTTCTTGCATGAATTTTACTTTTGTGAATGAACTGAATAAATTTGAAATACAATGAGAGATTTCATGAAATATGATCATGACTATAATACAAAAATTTATATATTATTTATAAAATATGATTATCAACCATATCTTATTTCACCTTCACTAAACAACCATCTCTACTAGTGGTCTCCTTGAGCCACCTTCCCTGAGATGACTCTAGCCCTTAACGTTCACCTCTTTTGAGACCCTTCGAGTTACCTCTTATAGACAACAAAGGCAACCTAATTTCATGCATATTATGGCCACCAATTTTTGGCAATCCCAAGGTCACTTAATTTTTGGCCTACTATTTCCACTAACTTTTGTTGTCTTTTTGCCTCTTTTAGTCACATCACCCCTAACTACTTTTGAGTCCTTTGAGCCATATTCTGTGCCCCTAAGAGATGAAATCTTTTGAGAAAGTCACGACTGATTACATTTGTGCTCCCAATGGTCACTTCTTTGCCGCTTTGAGCCATCTTTTTTGGCCGTCAAGGCTGGCAATCTTGGGCTATTAATGGCATCTATGTGTGCTCACTAGGGAGATCAATTATGGACCATAATCCCAATTGATAGATCTTTAAATATTTCATTATTGTATCTGTTGGAAATCCTCAAACACTTGAGCTAGTGTTTATGAGAGCCACAATGTGTCAACAGCTACTCTCCTGATGCCATCCTACATTTCAAGTTTCAAATGCCATTTTGTGCCTCTCTCTTCCATGATTTAATAACATTGTTTCAGATATTCCCCCAATATTTCTTATTGTTTTCATTTTATATGATTTCCTATGCCAAAATAGAATTTGAGAAAATAGCTATTCGGAATCTAAAAGGGAAGTGTTGGAGTCAGGGGTATTTAGTCAATATCTCAAGAGATATTAGCCATTTATTATTCTCGATGTACTTTGATTGCTTTAGATTTTTGGGTCTACCTTGATAATATAATCTAAAATTCAATAAACTTTATCACTTCTCTCTAATACTAGGTTTTTGGTATTCTATCTCAGCCAGCCTACCTTCCTCACATATACAATAGAGGGAGGGCTAAAATAATAAGGAGAAATGGTAAAATATGAAAAAAGAAAAAGAAAAAAGAGAAGCATCTATAAGCTAATGAATTAAGGTTAACATACTTGATAATTCATAATGTATACAAACTCAAAATCTTGGTGGAGGATTCTTTGTGTTTTAATATACCTTTCTCCTTGGATAAAAACTTGAAAACTAAGGTTTAATGGAACAAAAAGTCTTTAGTGAATAGGACCTAGGGTTTTGAAGCAAAAAAAAAAGAGACTTGTAAAACTTGGAGAGAAGAATGACTACACCTCTTTTATAATAATGAACTTATCTATGATACCTTACCAATATTGGTAATCTCTACACAAGGGTTATTGCCAAGAGAATTTAGAAAACCATGGGAAATCTACAAGGCATTTATTCATTGCATTTCATGTTGCATACAACTATTCACACATAGTTTCACAAATCTTCCTTGAAATATGCAATTGCATGGTGATGGGTGGTAGGCACCCAATTGGAGTGGCACTTGTGTGTCATGACGGCGAGTCGCCATTGTGGTATGAGCTGGGGCCGCCATGTGGAGACTAGGTGTCGCCCCGCACCCTTGATGTCCCTACATACAAACTCTTTATATACCATTTCTTTACATGTTTTTTCCTCAATGAAACTTTGGCAAATTGTTGATTGGATCAAGGGATTCAATGATGTTGATCCAATCCAATCCCCTTGATTCAATCAGTGGTCACGTTCCCTGGTGGTTGTCAACAGGCTCCATTATCTGACCTATACATTTCATCCAATCATTTAAAAATTTTACCATCGCCAGTTTGTAGTATTCTACTAAATCAGTGCTTGACAAAATGCCCGGCTCAAAAATAAAAAAATAAGAACTTTTCTCCTGAATTTCATGCAGCAATTGTTGATTCTTGGGAATCAAACAACAACTCGTTCTCAAATCTCTGCAACACAAACCGCTCCTCCTTGGAAATCAGGCTGTTGACAGTGCAAATCTCTTCTGAAAACGGTCTCCGACCCGCTCTTCCAGCTCGGTGCAAATAGTCAACTGCATTTCTAGGAAGATCAAAATTGTAAATATGAGTCATATCCGGCAGGTCAAACCCTCTTCCTGCAATGTCTGTTGCAACCAGGAGGCATCCCCCTTGTCGGAGCTCCTGAGGAGATAATAGCAATTTTAAAAAAATTTCTTAAGAATCCCTCGGCAGTAAAATTCCCCTCTATTGAAGAAGCATCATACAAAAGAAAGAGTCATTTATATCACATCCCTGTCAATTTATGTAACTAAAATTAAAACATTTTTAGTTAAGAATGCTTACAAAGAAAGATGATGCTCGTGCATTAAAGTTCATATCTTCCTCCAGCAGACGAACTTCTAAATGCCCGTCATAATTGGCTCTCAAAGATTCAAGGACTTTGACTGTTGATGGGAGATCTCCGGTCTTCTTTGACTTTTCTGACTGAATAAGAAATTAGAGAGTAAAATATGTAACTGAGGGGGAGGGAGGGGGAGAGAGAGAGTTTTAACATCTTTTTGGACCTGCTCGTTAACAAAGATGATGCCAGCTTTTGGTGAATCTTTCTGGAGCAAGAACAACAACACTTCTAGCCTCTTGTTTTTCTCACAGATCTGTTTGTCGGTTATAATGAAATATGAGCACAAATGAGGATAGAGAAAGTTTTGTTGATACACTTACACACTCTTGTCCACTTTTATATTTCTCTCGTATAAATCATCTACCCTAGTATTCCATCTAACCTACTGCATAACTTATTACGTAAGGCCAATAACTATATATACAATAAGATACTCTGCGCATTCCTGTTAAACCCCAATACCTCTTCCTTTCTCTTAACGGCTTACCGTAGGAACCAATGTTCTCAGATCCAGAAGGAGATTTGTGAAAGATTTTGAGTAAAATATAAAATCATAGGTGAAATCAATGAAAAGATTCTGATCAAAGATCATCATATCTTACCACATATCTGTGCCTCAGGCAAGATGGTAGAGGCGAAAGTGCATTCACGTGGATATGAACTACATCGTTCTGGTCAAAAAAAAAAAAACCAACACCCTGTTAATACCTGAAAAGGTAATAACTCATAAGAGAACACCGTTGAAGCTAAAACCTTGGTCCACTTCTGCTGCACACAATTAGAAAGGAAGCGATTGTGTTGGGGGATAGATGCGCTGGCGAAAATAGTCTGACGTGTTGCAATTGTGGAATAAGATGTCAAGAGCTTCCGGAGGTATTGTACTTGTTTTGACGAACTGAACATAAAGTCCACCTGTTGACCATAAAGTTAAATCAATAATCTATGAACTGAATATAAAGCCAACCCGTTGACCTTAAAGTTCAGTCAATAATCTAACCCGAGAGAAATGCTAGTATTTAGACAGCTACGGTATTAAATTACTTATGAAAGAGATGAGAGTGAACTTTAGTAGAAACTTATTAATCAGTAAGTATATATAACAGTTTGCAAGCACTTTTAAAAAAAAAAGAATATGTACCTCATCAACCACCAAAACCCGAATCGCATTGAGCTGGAGAACATTTTTCTCTAGCATCTGGCACAGACTGCTTAGGGTTGCTACCACTATTTCTGGAGGTTCTGCCTGAAAATTTAAGTGAAGAAATTTAGAAATGCATTTAGTAAGGATATAGGATTCTGCCTCATGCATGAAACAAACTGATTCTGATGCCATTATTTTATTCTGACAGAACGAAACAAATCCACTTGGACAAACAAGGAGAAAATGGAAGAAATTACAGGAGAAATAAGTTAATTAGAAACTAACTTTCATGGGTGGATATTTCTTCAGTGGAGGCTTTCTGGGGATCGCTAAGGGCTGGAGCCTCCAAGACAGTGGCAGAACGGGGAAGGCCCTTCTTGGTTATGTGGGCAATCTGGCTGTATTGGAATGAGGTCATCTTCAAGGGGAGGACAGCATTGACAGATAGGGTAGTCACACAGTGTGGAGGGTTTTCTTTTTGTTTGGTTCAGGAGGGGGTGAATGACTAGGGTGTGGAGGTTCAGGATGGCCATTACGGTATAGGTCTTGCATTTAAAATCTTATTAATATATCAAGTTGATCACCAATCTCAGTGATCTTCCTTTAAAAAAAAAATCAAATTAAAAAAACTAACTTTCAGCCATGTTTTATGTCTTTTCAGCATCCCCCCATCTAGAAGTGTCATTATGGTGCACGTCTCTTCAACAGATCCAGATCCTGTTGGATTTACCGCGAGCATCCTTGCAACACTCGTGACCTAAAAAGAATAACCATTTGTTAGTCTGAGGGGGGTCAGTAGGAGACGAGTATTTTGGTAATTTTACTACATAGACTGGATGACTTGTATCATAAACCTAAAACCAATGCATGCTTTATATTGCAGAGAAAATAACCAAACTACTGTTAAACTACCTAACGACCACAGTACATGTTGCTCAAAAAAATATGGAAAATACGCACGATTTGAAAAAAATTACAGGTATTTCCATTGACTTACTTGCATACCAAGTTCCCTGGTCGGCACTATGACAAGTGCTTGCACAGAAGATTTTCGATAATTGATTACTGAAAATATCAGTAATAAATATGCTAGTGTCTTCCCTGAACCTGTCTAAAACAAAAATATGAGCTCAATTACGATTACTTTCTCGGAAATGAAGGCTAAAGAAAATAAATTGAGAAATTTTCCTGGAGCCATTTTTTCATTGTTTTTTGAAGTGCAAGTAATGTTTTTCATGTTAATCTGCGCCAGACCATTATGCTGGAGTTTTATTCCATAACATGATCAAAACTCGTCATATCTTTCACTGCTGTAATTTTGGACTATTTCTTTCACGTTATTGCTAATACATTTTCTTTCACTGAAAATAAATTTTTCGAGAATTTTCTTGGACAATGCAAAAAAATATATCCTCCCAATGATTGCATCTATGATTTCCTATTTAAATATCAATCGAATTTTCATGTGATCAAAAGAAAGACTGAATAGGATCATCAAATGAAAATTTAATGTTACCTAACCTGAGCTTGAAGGACGCAATCTTTTCCAGATAGGAGAACTGGTAATGATTCCATCTGAACTTCAGTCGGTGAATTAAATCCAAGTTCTTCAGCTCTGGAACATAGAAAATGCGCACCAATTCAGTACAAGAACGGTCAAATCTGATAGCAACGCATGAGTAATGAATAATCCTTAAAAGAGCATCCAGTACTCGAGCTACTAAATTTAAAGTAGATATTCCCCAAAGGTCATGAAACCAAAAACAACTACCTGGAAAGAAGCGCTTATTTAATTTGTCAAAACAACTCCATTTAATTAAGCAACGAGAGCATCACCGCGGAAACTCAATAGAGAAGAGAAATAGTAAGTCAATTAAATGAAGATGACAAAGCAAGAAAGAGTGCAAATCAAGCATTGGTCAAAGAGCGAATGAAATAATCAGCTAACCCAATCAAAATTCTTTTTTGATGAACGCCCAATTGTGAAGATTCAAACTAGACAATAAACCGCGAGAAAGTGTGAAGAGAAGAGAAACACTACCTTTTCAGCACTCGCTCGGGAACGCGACCCTGACATATGTCACGAAGAGTGAGAACTTCCACTGAAGCTGTACATTTGAATTTTCCGCGGACAAAGACCGCGCCTCGAGATTTCGAAGCCCTCGGTTTCGTAGTTCTGCGAATCTGATGAGAGACAGCTGATCTACAGGGACCATCGATCTGCGAAGTAACCGCGGGGGAGTAGAAACCCATTTCAATCGTCGAAAGACGGATGAGCTGCGGGAAACTCCCTGCAAATAAATTCACCATCATAGAAACTCGGTCGAAATCGAGTCGACTCGGATCGAACTGTAGTGCAAATGCGAGCGTTTGATTGATCTGATTAACGTTAACTATAATCTTTTCAAGATCATTCTATTTTTCCTGCGGAGATCATGCAAAAGACCCATCACCCCGCATGAAAGGCTGCATCTTACCGTGATGATGCATATCCCTTATGTTTCACCTTATACCATGATGATGTTAAGTCTCCATCCCTAGCATTATCATAGGATAATCCCTATGAAGATCATACCCTAGGGATTTCACTTTTTAACTTATTTCCTTCTTCATCTACTTTTTTTCCAAACAAGTGATATGCTTTATTCAACCCATGCCTATGTATTCCATTTCATTTGATGATGTTGCATTTCGATCGTTTGTCTTCTCCATGCCTATGTATTCCATTTCATTTGATGATGTTGCATTTCGATCGTTTGTCTTCTCCATGCCTATGTATTCCATTTCATTTGATGGTGTTGCATTTCGATCGTTTATGTCTTCTCCATGCCTATGTATTCCATTTCATTTGATGGTGTTGCATTTCGATCGTTTATGTCTTCTCCATGCCATCTCATGCATGGCGTGCTTATTATTTTTTGAACTTGATTTTACGCCATTGATTCCATCATCACAAACTAATAGTTGCTTTCAAATGGCAATATCTGAAGCCTTGGTAATTCCACTCCGGTGGCCCTCTACCGTTTGGCCACAAAGGTCTTCCTGACCTAGGTGTTCTTTGAGAGCAATGACTTCTATCGGCATCTTAATTATCTCAGTCCATGTTCTAACTTTTATGTTTTCTCGGCACCGTCACAAAGTGGTTTCCCAAGTGACATATGTCGCCTCAACCTTTCATCGAGTGGGAGTGTTCAAGAATTGGAGCCTAGTAATAAATCAAGTTGTCGAAATGGCTGAGTAGTTTTTTTGCTAACAAGAAGAAGTCATCATGCACGATGTAGCATTTGAAGAGTTTGAGCCTAAAATATACTAATGTATTATTTTGTTGTTCAAAAAGTGCAAACAATGAGCTAGTCATTTTTCAGAAGAAAGCTTCAAGCATGGCGAGCTTTTGGAAAAATTTCAAGAGATTCCATAAGAACATCCATTGTAAAGCTAAGGGAAAGGCCACATGTGTACAACATAAACCATTTATTGACATTTAAGTCCTTTGATTTGCCTCTAACATTTCAAAGGAAAATTGTATGAAGATGTGGTTAGGGAGAATTGTATGAAGATGTAGGAAAAATTTGTATGATTAGGGAGAATTTCTGGCATTCTATGCAAAAAAAAGGAATCCTTGTGTAGAAGATGCTCCAAGATCATGCATTTCATGTCCTTGATGCAAAAAATAGAAATTAAAGTAGCAACTCTCGAGAGTAGCTCCTACGTCATCATCTGTTAATGCATGGACAAGTGATAGGTGCATTCCCTTATTAGGAATGCCAATATATTGGGTTGATGATGATTGGAATCTATATGATAAAATCCTAAACACTTGAAAATTACAACTTTCACACTTTGGAAAAAGACATGCTTCTCTTTTATGGCTCATAGATTTTTTCTTGGAGACTCAGGAATAAAATATTTATCTTGGTTCTTTTGGTATTAATATGCTTTCACTTGAAAATGACATTGACATTTCTATTCAGTGAAGGTGGACTCACTTGTGAAAAATAATGCATGAGATAACAACACAACAATCACCTAAATTATTGCCTCCTGGATTGAGAATAATCCAAGTTTTGATCACGATTTGATACATGCCTAGCATTGTGCAAGTGATCAACCTAGTAGTGTAGGACAAGATGAAAGAGTTGAACATCAAGGAAACAAGGATGATGAGACTGTGTCGGCTCTCATGAAAAATGTGGGCAATCTACTCACGATGACCACTACTTTGGCAAGTGTGGTTGATGTGGTTTTTGTGTGAGACAGCTCATAAACAATGTATGTGGATCATCACATAAACAAGACATGTAGAAGGAGTTGTTATGTTGTTGAAGCTCGAAGACGAAAGTATCCCAATGCTTGATGTGCCAATTTGAAGGAATTCAATAAATGAGAAGCTAACCAATGCATACAACATGCAAGATGTGTTGGAAAAAATGGCATGCTTAGTGATGTCCAATAAGATGAAGAACTTTATTTGACTAACATAGGGTGGGAGTTTTTCCAACACATTTCATTTTTCTAAAGCCCTTCCATGATATGATGCATTATCTATACCAAACTAATGTAGTAACAACAACGAGGGTGCTCAAGTTTATAAAGGGCCTTCATACTCGCTTGACAAGGTTGATCCTCAGCCGGGAGAAACACAATGTTTTCCTCCAATTTCACTCTAAAGAAATTGGCAGCACCAAGGTCTCGTGAATATATGGGTTGCAATATTTGAGAAATTGGAGAATTATGTGACAAGAATGTGAGGGAGCAGTGCATTTGCAATTGTAGAACTTGTTGATCTGCAAGTAAAATTGGATCTTATTGACTTGGAAGAGAGTGAGTGATGGAGGAAAATGTCAAGAATCAACTCTGGTAAATAATATTGAAATCAAGTTACAAATTCTACTTCACATATTATCAAGACCTCTACAGTAAATAAGACTCAAAGAATGAGGATTCACCCTCCTCATCACAAACCATGCTGATTTTAAAGAGGAAATTTGAAGCTCTATCATTGGAAAACTTTGATACATCTAAGAGCTTTAAAAAATAAAGAGGATCAAGTCTATGAAGATGGAGGAGCTATCTATATCAACTTAGACCCTAGTGTGACATGAAGTGACATGGTCACACCTTTTTTTTCTCAACCAAAACCCTTACAATTAAACTTTTGAAAAGGTCAACTATACTACTTAAATTTATAAACCCTTTGACAGATTCAACTCCCCTACCTAGATTTTTTTATCCCAAAATTTAATTTTTAATTCTACCCTAAAAGAAACTAAAGTAAGCTCCCCCTTGGAAGCACCCCTTCAAAAAATTTTGGCCTCTTTCCTATAAAAGGGGATAATGAGATTGACTAAAATGATGTTGTTTTATGAATGAATTGTGTTTTTCTGTCAACTCTCATCTCTCACCTTATCCTTATCATCCTTTCAATCTCCATTTCTATTCTTCCTCTTCACCATTCTTTCTCCACCCATCTGAAAAAGTGATAACATGCTAATTAGACATCATAATAGATGATTATTAATGCATATTAAGACAAAAGATTTCATTCCTATGCATGTTATCATATTTATAAGTATATATCTATCATTCTATGAAAAATTCATTGTAATCTCAAAATACTTTAATTTAGGATTAATTATGATGAATTAAACATAAATAATTTCATAACCCATCTTTACTTGAGATTATAATTAGTTTTTAAAGTTAAATAATAAGAGAAATCATTTTATAAACATTCATTTAGTTTTAAATCTTAAAGAAATGCATGTATTTTTGAAATAGAAATTAAATCTCTTGTTATTTATTAAATTTGACTTTTTATAATGATATATAATTAAATTTATGATCAAATGAAAGAAATTTGGATTAATTAAGAGTTATATTTTGAAAGTTATGAATTTTCTATTTGTAGGGATTTTTTCAGATTTTTTCTGAATTTTTTTAAATTTTTAATGAATTTCTAAGGATTTTCCGGAATTAAAAATCAAAATTTCTAATTTAAAATCGATTTTTTAGAATATTTTTAGCGCACAGGTGACGTGGTGCGATCTGGATCGTTCGCTCTTATCACGATCAACGATCAAGACGAGGAGGCGACGTGGAAGCCTGTGGAGTGTCCGATCGCGTTAGGATTCTCAACCGTTGATCTTCACTTAAGTGAAGGGGGGTATGTGGAAAAACTGGATTCATCGGATTGCGTTTTAATCTCGACCTTAGATCAAGAGGAGTTATAACGGTCGATATTAGACCGACGAAAAATGCATCATGAGCATCCGATTGCGATCCAACGATGGACATTACGTGTGTTTTTATAATGCATTCGATGTAGAAAAATCTTTGTGGTCGATCGGCGATCGAACGGCTGCGACTTAACGATAACGATTTGCATTGCTATGTTTCATCAGAGCCGTTGATCGAAGATCAAGCGTTTCATCAGACGGTTACACCCAAATTGGCTATACATTGAGATGTTCTTCGAGATTGTAAAGCATTCAAGAGCAATTCGACTTAATCAAACTGTTTAGACACCAAATCTCTTGAATATCTTGATCTCAATCGCTTCTAGGCTCATTTTGGCCTCCATAGAGTGCTTAAGATCAAGATTTCGATGATCGACGAGGAAGAAATCGACGCTTGAACTCCACGAATCGCAATTTCTGAATTTTTATGATTAGCCTTGATTTCGGTGATTAATTGGATCAATTCGATCACAATTGTGGGTTAGGGATCGTGTTTTATCCTAATCTAAATTTTTTAGCATTTAATTTCACTTTAGAATCATAATTTTAAGTAATTTCAGTCTTAATTTTTGGATTTCATGATTTTTCGTTTTCGAAAAACTCACCTCTATTCAATCTTCAATATCTCCACGAAATCAAAGTCAAATTCATTGATTTTTTATTCTGTCGATTCGTCTTCAAGTCCTCTTTCATAAAATATCAATTTCCCCAATTTCTATCACTTATTCATTGTCCAATTTGATCAAATTCAAAGAGATCATCAAAATGTTCCCTAATTCCCTGTGGATTCGACCCTTATCTACCATTATACCCTTGCAATTAGTGAATTATTCATCAAATTGGTAAGTTTGGACTTTATTTTGACCCTTGACCATGTGTATTCAATGATCACTCAGTCTCATCTCATCACAAAGACTTTAAGAAAGTCTCAAAAAAGAGGTCCTAATTTTCACGTTAGTAGTCTTTAACTGTTCTCACTTCTCTAATAAGGTACGTGATGGAATGAATCAATGCGGTCACTAATTGCACACTGATTCTTGTCAAAAATAATACCAAAATCACCAATTTCATGAAATTAATATGAATTGAGGGTATAGTGGTGAATAAGGGTTGAATCCACGGAGAAATAAGGGATTTTTGAGAGATCTTTTGAAATTCGATCAAATCAGACAATGAATTGAGGTTAGAAATTAGGGAAACGAATAGATTTGGAAAGAGAACTCAAAGATGAATTCACAGAATAAAAAATCACTCAATTTCGGTCAAGATTTCGCGGAGAAATCGATGAGCAAATTAGAGAAAAATTTTTAAACGCAAAGAGAGAGAAATTTGAAATAAAATCTAAAATTATCTAAATCTACAATTCTTAATTAAAATCTAATGATACAGGATGAAGGATTAGGAGGAAAACACATAATCTAGCCTGAGATAATGATCGAAATGATCCAATTAATCACCGGATTCATGGTTTTTCATTCTGAAATTTCAAAAACAATCATCGGTGTTCAAGAGGTGAATTCTTCCTATTTGATCGATGAAATCTTACTTCCAACCACTCCGTCGATGCGGAAATGAGTCTAAAAGTGATAGGAAGCAAGAGATTCAAGGATGTGGTGTCTAGACAGTTTGATTACTCGAAATCATCTAAGAATGCATTATAATGCAAATTTGGGCTTTTCATCTTCGATTTGGTGTTTTATCTTCGATCAAAGGCTCTAATAAAACATGCAGATGCGAATCATTATGATTAAGTCATGACAGATGAAATTTGGGCAGATGAAGTTGGATTGGTGATGGACCACCGAGATTTCGCCACGTCGCGTGTGAACAAGAAATGCATGAAACGCCATCCGTCCAATCTTGATTTAACGCTTAGGATGCGTTTTCTTCGGTTTTAATCTCAACTGTTATAACTCTTTTGATGAAAGGCTGTGATTAAATCATTTTTAAAATGATTCACCGATGAGTAATAGTGCGCCATGTACCCCTCGCCTTTAAGTGACGATCGACGATCTCGATTTAATCACGCAATTGGACGCTCCACGTGCGGCCATGTCACCCCCTTCTGGATCAATGATCTCGATTGGATGCTCCAGATTTTGCCACGTCACCTACGCGGTTTATAAAATTGATTTTAAATTAAATAAATTGATTTTTAATTCAAAAAATTTAGAAAAAATCAGAAAAAATTTAGAAAATACATAAATTTCAAAATATAACTCCAAATTAATCCAAATTTGTTTCATTGGATAAAAAATTAAATTATCTATCATTCTTAAAAGTCAAATTTAATAAATAACAAGAGAATAGATTTCTATTTAAAAATACACTCATTTCACTTAAAATTATAACTTAGAAAACTAAATGAGTATTTACAAATTATTTTATCTTATTATCTAGCATAAAAACGTAATTATAATCTCAAATATAAATGGGAATAATCTTAATCTAAAATATATTCTTAAAAATACATAATTATCCCTAAAATAGTGCATTTGGAGATTATCACTTAAAATTGCATGAAATGATAGATATGCACTCAAAGTATGATAACATGCATAAAAATATAATGTTTTATGTCTTAATTTGCATTAATAATCATGTTATTATCATTGCATGTTAAGATTGCATATTATCGGTACCTTATCACTACTACATCTTGTGAAGATCAATTAAATTTGAAACCTACTTATTCCTGGATTTGAGAATGATCATATGATATCCATCTTTATTGACATTGGTGAATCCATAGAAATTGGTTGTGAAACCATTTATTTGGTAATGGAAAGTCATTCCCTTTAAGGTAATTCAACTATCCTTTGGTCCCCAATTTGTTGGGATTAAGCCTAAGCGCCAAAACTCTACTTGAATAATTTTAAGCCCAATTCAAAATTATTATCTTTACAATCATTATCATCTCCATTGCAGAAAATCTGATTTTCCTTGTTGGTACCTCATTGATAACATGCAATCTTAACATGATAAAACATGATTATTAATGCAATTTAAGGCATAAAACATTACATTTATGTGCATGTTATCATACTTTGAGTGCATTTCTATCATTCTATGCATATTTATGTCATAATCTCAAAATGAACTAAATTAGGGTTAATTATGATAAATTAAGGATAAATGATTTTATAACCCATCTTTACTTGAGATTATGAATGGTTTTTAAAGTTAAATAATGAGAGAAATCATATTTATGAACATTCATTTAATTTTCTAAAGTTAAAATCTTAAAGAAATGAATGTATTTTTGAAATATAAATTAAATCTCTTGTTATTTAAATATTTTGAATTTTTAGAATGATAGATAATTAAATTCCAGATCCAATGAAAGAAATTTGGATTAATTTGGAGTTGTATTTTAAAAGATATGATTTTTACAATTTTTTGGGATTTTTTTGGATTTTCTCCTTATTTTTCTGATTTAATTTCAATTTAAAAACGTTAAAAATAAATATAAAAAATGTAAAAAGCACGCGGGGCCCACGCGGGTGCGACGTGGCATGCAAGGCCACGTGGCAGAGCCACGCGGACCCGCGCAGCGTGCCTACGTGGAGCGTTTATATATATATTATATATTTATCATTTATATAGTATAAAAGGGGTCTTTGTCCTTCCCTATATGGGAAGGGTCATACCCTTAGAAACCGTGGGGTCTTATAAACCCGACGGTTTCCTAAATATCTTCCGTGTGGGACTAACCCACACTTTACTTACCTATTTCAGGTGACGTGGCGCGAGGAGGATCGTCGGATCGACGGCGCGCGTCGATCTCACGCGTCGATCGCGTGAGCGCCGGACCATTGATCGCGATCAAAACACGTGTTTTTAAAATAGAGTTATAACGGTCGGATGAAGTGAAACGTGGCAGCATCTCACGCGCTGATCAAGTGGAGACGTGGTACACCGGAGATCAAAGAAGCACGTGTTCTTTTAAATGAGTTATAACGGTCAAGATTTATGCGCCAAAAACGCATCGCGATCGTCGGATCGCGATCCAACGATCAGAAGCTGATGCGTTTTATAACGCAAATCGAAAGGATTAATCTGGAGCGTCGATTTGAGATCGGACGACCTCAGTTTAATCGTAACGGTTCGCCGTTACGAACGCATCTCGACCGTTGATGAAGCCTCAAATACACCGATCGGACGGTTACGCTTTTTCGCCCTTATAAATAGACGAGTTCTTCGTCGTTCTATGTATTTGAGTTGGATTTCAATAAAATTGACTTGTATAGACACCGATCCTCTCGTTTCTCTCAAGTTCTTCCTCCTCCTCTTTCAATTCCGCATCCACGGAGGGGTAGAAGTCGAGATTTGGTGGAAAATTGAGGGAGAAATCGACGCTTGAAGCTCGACGTGACGATCTTGGTGTTCTTCGCGATTAATCGGTTTAATCGTGACATTTCGATCGCTAAACAGGTTTAGTTGAAGCGGTTTTGCCTTAATTATCCTCCTATTATCTTTAATTTTCGTTTAGATTAGGATTTAGAGTTTAATTTCATCAATTTTTAGCTTAAATCACGATTTTTAACGTCCGAAATTTTCTCTCCACTTCAAATTTCGATTTCTCCGCAAAATCAAATCCAAATTCGATGATTCTTGATTCCATGGATTCGTTTTGAAGTTATCTTTCTAAAAACACCATTTTCCCTAATTTCTTACCTCAATTCATCGTCCAATTTGACCAAATTCTAAAAGATATCTCGAAAATACCTAAATTCCCTGTGGATTCGACCCGTATTTACCATTATACCCCTCAATTCTCTCTTAATTCCCCAAATTGGTAAGTTCGGTATTATTTTTGACACGAGACCGTGTGAAATCGACGACCTCACGGTTTCGTCTCGTCACGCATCAATAAGAATATTTTGACAGATTTTTGTTAAAAGCTTGGCTATGTCATAAAAAACAAGTTTGGCTATGTAAAAGTCTACAGATACCCAAAATATTACAAAAAGCTTTATGAAATGAATAAACCACCAATTGGCTCGACTACCTTCACATAAGAAGAATTTAAAAATTACTTGAACATACCTTTGACGAAAGAGTCTCCCTTCCCTGATGGAAATGTGAAGGAAGCCATGTTTACCTGATGGAAGCAAAGATGGTAGATAAATTTCTTCGTATTCATGCCACAAGTGCACCAGCTGAGAGGTTCTTCTCAAGTAGAAAAGGAATTGTGATGTTCAAATGGTTGAGGCAAAAAATCAATCTGTTGAGTTTGTTGATGACATTGAATTATTTACTTCAAAGGGAGTATCTCAAGTAATTAGACAAAATTGGCAAACTAGTGGAGGAAGAGGCACCATAGGGTCTCAAGGGATGGTGAATTAGTGTATAAATTGACCTTCATAAAACTACTAGGATTCATCTAGAAAAAAATTCTAATTTTCTTTTTTGATAATTTTTTCATATATAATTGTGAGTTTTGAAGGGTTCTAAGGAATTTCATTCATCTTTTAATTTTGACAATTTCTCACAACAAAAAAATATTTTACTTCACCAATATACTAATGCTATTTTAGATTTCCCCATATATATATACACATTATCAATGATTAAGATATTTTGTAGGTGAGGGGATATAAGATGTAACATCTTGGAATCATACTTTTTCAAGGTTCTGCTTAGAATAATTTGATAAAATTTTCAAGCTTTTACCCTTAGAAAAATGTTTCAAGACTAGACAATTGATTCTTTATTCTTATTTTCAAGAAGCTATGAGTGTTGTAGACATCAGACAAGAGAACCAGAATAAGATTTTTTCTATTATATCTTGTTGTAGTTTTTTATCCTTGGAAAATATGAGTCCCAAGGAGTACCAATCTAAGTTTTATTGGTAAGTAGAGACTCATTAGTTTTCTGACTTAAGAGTGGTTCATAGAATTATCATTTGACTCTATCTCGATTATCATTGACATAGCACTTACATTTATATGACTTGAACTTGACTTCAATTCACTTACGTCTGACTCGAACTTGAGATATTTTCACTTCTAATATATTGGTCTTCAGATCAAACATTTTGTTCATTTTTCTAGAGGCAATTAAGACTATTCTTAGTTAGCCAAGTTTCGGCTTTGCTGGATTTCCTAGCCTTGAGGAGTGTGCAAAAGATAACATAACTAATGAGGAGTTCAGTGAAATTTCTATTAGAGGCAAGCTGAAAGATGAAGTGGAGCAGTAGTCAATACTTTCTACATCGAAGGAGCAATGATAAGAGATGATTCATGGAGTGGCTTGTCAAAATTTGCATCGAGAAAAAGACAGGCAAAAAATAATTCTCACATTTTTATAGATTTTGAAATTTTTTTAACCTAACAAGATTGGGTAGTGTCTCTTGGGATCTGAGGCTCGAAAAGCTCTCCAAGTCTTCGTCTAAAATAATGATTGCAGCGGAAGGTGTTGAATCAAAACATTCAACTGAGTTGAAGCACCAAGAATAACATTCATCTGGGTGATCCTATCATCTACATGGATCATACTTACATGGATCATTTCAAAGAGTTCTTCAACCGTTCAAGCGTCCGGCCTCTAGCGGTATCCACACAGTCTCCGGATGATCGGATCTCCTCTTGAAAACTCGTCACCATGAGAGGAAGAGAAGATGGAGGAGAAGTTTTACTAGGCTTACATGGGCACCTCTATTATGGTCGTTCTCCCCCTATTTATAGACTTTAGGAATGTGAAATTCTCACAAAAACCCTTACTATTATGTCTATATCTGCCGACGTCCATTGACCTTATGTGTGTGACCCTCTAGGTCCATATATCTCACCAGTTAATGACTCTATCAACCCAATAACACTTAGCGGTCCTCCTTATCAATTAATTATATCAAAATATAGATTAATTGACTAAGGATTGATTCAACCCAATCGACAGGTTGAGTCGCCAGTCCAGTGGGTGCCAAGCTACACCACATACTCTAGAAGATATGGAGTATATTAGAACTCTTTTATGGAACCCTGTCATCATTGGTTACCGTGTACGTGTAATCCTTTAGCCACACGAGACTCATGAATGACTTAGGGTATGGATAATTGTCAAACCCTAATCGGTCACTCAATTTAGTACTGATGCGAGTAGGAAATCATTGAGAACAACTTCTTTAATATTTCCACTACCTTGGCCAAGGATTTAACCGCATCTTATTCCTTGAGTCGATCTCCTCATATACCGAGGGTGGATGATCTCATCTTAACCACTCAATCACCTTCGAGGACTTCATGTCGTATCCAATCTATGGCGTTTTGGAGATCCCGTGGCTAGGGATTCGTAAGTCATAGTCCATCCACACGATGTCTTTAGTGTCTCAGGTCAAAAGACCACGTACACAACCGTGACATGAATCATCCTGATTGACAATTTGGCATAATACCATTCAGGGATTCATACAGATTAATTCAGTGAACTCTTTCTCTAAATAGCACCCACTATCTATCCTTGGTGTTTCAACACCGATGGCCACAAGATCAGCCATACTCATCATATGAGTCAGATCAGATAGTGCTATTCTTTCCGGATAATTCGATGTCCTTCTTGAATATCCTACGAATAGGAATATTTAGAACATATGTTTAAAGACCAGCGATCGCTGTATTATGATCTCGTCATAATTCACATGATCATTGCATATGTTCATGGACTTCATTGCAAACATCACACAAGAATGACAATGAATAAAAGTTCATTTCAATGAATATAAACAAAAGATGAAAGTGTGATCGGCTTGGAGGCCACATAATACCCATCAGTGTCAAACCTGATTGTCAATTTGAGGACCACTAATTTTCATAAATAATTTGATTTGATCTTGATTTTTTGTGGAATCTAACTTAACTTGATCAAGATCACCCAATGCTATCTCTGTTTGTTGATTCCAACTTAACTTGTGCATCATTATTTTGGGCATTCTAGTGTAACCTAATATGCTATTATCTTTTTTGGTTGTTTGAGAGTCTCTTACCCCTTGGGTTTACTCCTAGTGTTGTTTCCCTAGGGTGATGGAGTTCCACCAAGCTCCATTATGCAATTACAATTCTTAAGATTGGGAAATTATTTTATGGTTGTAGATCAGATCATGATGTATGACTATCTCTATCCTCTCTCCCTTATGCAGCCTATATGTTGCCTCCTCATGTACCCCTACGTTTACTCTAGTTGCCTCACTTCATTTTTCTACAAACCCCACTCTACCCGTAAAAGTGAACCACAACTATCTAGACTTATAATTGGAAAAGGGATGGAGAAATGGAGCACATAGTCTCTCAACATGGAAAGGCGAAGGTGGATTGCGAGAGTGAGAGAGAGGTAACTGAATTATCATGAGCGCCATATTGATGGGGTTGTTATATAAATGATTAGACATGAACAACAACTAGCACTATAGAGGCTCCATCATTTACAATGTTTTGATTGATCCAATAGCCAAGGTCATCTAAGAAAAGAAAAATCATAACTATGATCATTAACCAGGACAAGAAGGACCTCAATGCGACAATCGAGATTATGGTCTACCAACTGACCCCAAAATTAAGATGTTTGACATTAATTTCCTATGATTAATCTGATTCACTATACATATCATAAGAATATTGACTAAGTATTGAGCAAAAGTGCTTGTGAGACCCAAACAAAGCCATTGAGAGGGGCAGGATGATTAGGGAGAAGCTGCCAAGAGAGGTCACTTGTATTCAATAGAGAAATCCTATTGAAGGCAACAATAATCATATAAATAATGAAATTTCAGTGAATTAAAAATTGACCAAAATACCCCTCTATTAAAAATTGTCCAAAATACATCAGAATAGTATATTACTATACTTATATGTATGATGCAAAATTTCCTTTATAAAATGTTCAGAAGATTACGACAATTTGTGCAAGTTCAAAACACTACCAAAATCATGCAATTATTGTAATAACTGCACAAATTCCTCTATGAAATCTTTAGTCTACTTTTTCCCTGATAAATCCCTATCAAAGGGGAGCCATCAAGTCAGTTACATAGGTAGAGATCAGAACTCAAATGTGCAAGAATAATACACAAATTACTTGACATTTATGCATGGTTACTCATCATGATACATAAGTGTAGGAAGACTGATAACACATAAATGTATGACCTTTAACTCTGAATTTTCATGAATATTTGGCTTAAAAGGAATATATTTATGTGTTATAATGATTAAATTGCTTAATTTTGCTTTATTATGCTTTTATGGTATTTCTTGGATTTTATAATATTTAAATATCCCTCTTGGATTATAAACTGACAAGGAAAATGAATTTTTAAAGCAAAATACATATTTTAGGATTTTTTAAATGGTTTAAATGAATTTTAGAGCATTTTTCTTGATATATCTCTAATTATCTTAAGGTATTTCTGCATATTTATCAATATCAGGGGTATAAATGCAATTTCGGGTCTTCAAAGGTAAGTCAGACAGCCGCCACCAGATCGCGACACGTGTCGCGATCTGGAAGCCCCGCGTATGACGTGGATGGTGCCGTCATCGTTGACGCTAAGGAGGAAGGAGAGAGAGAGCGACATGGCGCTCTCTCATTCGTCACGAGCAACCCATCTCGTTTTGTCGTTTTCACCTTCTTTTGTCATTTTGTTTTACTTTCGTTTCGTCGTTTTGTTATTTTGTTTCGTCGTTTTGTTGCTTCGCTTTTGTCGTTTTGCCGATTCCGTTTTGTCGTTTTGTCGAATCGAAGCTTAGATTAAATCATATTTTATTTCATCGTTACGGAATTCGCTGTTTTGTCGTTTTGCTGAATTCCATTTTGTCGTTTTGTCGAATCAAAGCTTAAATTAAATCATATTTTATTTCATTGTCGAATTCGCGGTTTTGTCGTTTCTTTCCGCGATTTCGTCGTTTTCTCTAATTAAAATACTAATTTAAATTCTAACTTACCTGCGCAGGTGAGGCGGAAGACGCACGCCGTCTTCTTTGATCGTGAAGCACGAATAAGAGAGCGACGTGGCGCTCTCTTATTCGTGCGAAGAAGTAATGCTTGCTTACCTTTCATTTGTCGTTTAGTCACTAACCTGTGCAGGTGACGTGGCGAGCATCCGACGGTCAGCTTCCAGTCGACATGGCACGATCGCATGGCCTCATCGGTTAATGACTATATTAAGAAGATCAGACCATCAGATCGACGACCAGGAATGCTCCAACTTGGAAGGCTGATATCTTCTGATCCAACCGTCTGATTGAGCTGAATTTTTGGTGGGATACCAACCTTGCCGTGCTCTTTCCATCCCCACGGTTGGATTTTCCGTTGGACTCCGGGAAACACCGGGAATTGATCTCGTCTGTTAGATTGTTGGAAACCCTAACTCCTAAAAGCACTCCTTCCATTATGAAATTCTTGTCTTTTGGCTCTCTCTTGACACCAAGTCACCAACATGAAAGGGGGAGAAGCTTAGGCCCAAGCTAGGCATCATCGGATGCTCGAGTTTGTTCTGGAGAAGGAGAACAAGAGGAGATCAATGTCGTAGCGAATCAAGAACCACCCGGCCTAGGATTGGCATCAACACAGGGTTTGTCGGAAGATTCTGAGGAGGGATTCTCTTGTAAGCCTTTTCCATGGATAATGTAAGATTTTTTCTTCTATTTTAATTGTAGGTTATTGCAGTTGCTTCACAAATCATACCTAAACCATATCATCTATCTCTATACGATTTCACCTCTCTTATCTCCCCTTCATTTCTCTTTTCTCACCTTCAATCAATCTCTACCCTTCCAATTCTAATATCTTTTCCTCTAATTAGAACTACAGAAATATAATCTCACCAATAACATCCATTACCTCTATATAATTCACCTTCTAACTTCTAATATCCTCCACTATAGGAATTCATCCCTTCTTCTACTTTCGTCTCAACCCTCATTACCTAGATTCCCTGAGGATCGACCCTTGCTTACTATTGTCCTAAGTGAGGAATTATAAATGTATTGCATGCATTAGAACACACAACAACGATATAATCAAACCGAGTTTTAGTTCATCAAAGACCTAGTTAAATTTTGAAATTAGTTGATTTCGAACCATGTTTAGTTCTAGATTATGTGTTGATTTGTGCTTAAAAAATGATTATGTGTTGATTGAGAAGAAAATCTCCATTTTAAAAACATAAAAATCAAACGGGGTGATGCTTTTTTAGCTATGTGATTGAGTTAAATTGGAGATCTCTAAATTATTGAGGGATAAAAGCACTACAAAGTAGGAAAATCAATTGAATTTTCAAAAATGGTAGGAAAATAAAAGGTTTTCAAAACAAGGAAAACCTAGAAGAGTGATGAAGGAGCAATTGGAGTAATCAAAGGAAACCCTAAACTATAAAAGCATAAGACTTATGACCATCAATGCTATAGGCATACATGCCCCATAACTAAGCCACGAGCTTCATTGACCTTACCACACCAATGAGAGAGAAAGACAGAAACATTATGAGGAAAAATGAAAAAGGGTTTCAGAGAGTCTAAAAAATTTCCATAAAATGTCAAATGGTTGTTAAAACGCCCATTAAATTTCAGTAAATAACCATGTTCACCTTTTTTCATTACTTATTACTGCCCAAGGTTGCCTCTCAAGGCATGGTCAATGGCAATCGACACAGATCACTTATTATTGTCCAGTGATTTAAGTCCCAGACATGGATGATGTTGATAATACTCATAAGTTCCTTGGTGTGTATAAGGTTGGGGGTAGGAATAGAAGATGAGGGAGAGATTAATCAACTCCAAAAGACTGTCAGTTCTGCCAGAAGAGGGCAGAATGGAATATCAAGGGATAGGGGAGACTAAACTAAACCATAAAAGATAAGTTCAAGAGTCAAGCGTCAAAGTTTCTTCACCCTTTATAGGCCCTCAAAGCTTCAATATGTAGCTCCTTATTTTGCCAGTTGTGGGCCTCTCCATTCTTGAGCATGTAAGGTCCTATCAGTCTCCACCCAGAAGAGAGAATGAAAGAGATGATATTCGCAAAGCACCATGAAAATATACACTATCAAACCTGCACATAAACTGCAGATTCAAACGATTTCCAACTGGAATGGCCTCTGACATCTCTCTGTATCACCTGGGTCAGATGCACTATGCATCATCATCTCCTAGGAAGTGAAAGAAATGAAAGAGAGAAAGATTCTTCTGCTCTATCTTGATATGTCTTAGAAGCTCCATCTGAGGAAGAGAGCATATAAAAGCTCATTCCATGTGTCAGGAACCCCGGGCAAGCACCAATGGCTGCAATCCTCTCTGTGAAGTGGAGCTTTGACTTGTGGACCCAGATAGTAGAGAGAAGGATGCCCATCTCTTCTCCTAAAAGTCAACTCAGTGATGTTCAGAAAAGTCATCTCTGGAATCCATTTCTCCCTCATCCCCTCTAAAATCACAGCATTTGCAGAGTGGAAGGCCCATGCATCCAATGATTGGCCCGGAGCTTCCAAATCTGGAAGTTTTTCAGCTCGGCAGCTTCCCCCAGTCTTCCAGTTTCCTCCTCTGGTAAAAAAAAGTCAAAATAATTAGATCTTATGGCCAACCAGTAGACAGTGGAAAGTCAAAGGAAAGGTACCTGAAATGGACGGGAGCATATGTCCTCAGGATGGTGCGTGTCTTGCTCGGATCAACTTCTGTTTTGATCCACGTCAGCAATGTTTCCAAGGCCCTTTGATACGCTTGCTCCACACTCATTTCTAACTTGATTTCATCTCCAATCTGAAAATAACACCCACTGTAGGGAAGATAATAAATTTTATATGGTCAGAGATTCAAATAACTAATCATATAATGTGGTTCAAAATAGAGCCATGATACAATGCATGGTATATATGAACCATGATGATGATGATGATGGTAGTTGTATGTAAACAATGACGACAGTGACAATGATAACCACGACGAAATCTTCTGATCTCATGATATATAGAGTCAAGCACCACTCAAAACATAATTAAAAGGAATGATGAGATAGAAAATCAACCTTCTGAGGGTTTTCTGATAGTTCCACCAATGCCCAGTGTTGAAGACAAGAACATCGGCATCCCGCCACGCATTCGAAGTCCAATCAAGGACATCAAGCTTCAGTGTAGTTTTGACTCTATCAGGCACACCAACAGGAGCACGGCCCTGAACAACAAGGAATGGTGCCCGATAGTACTCAATTGTACAGTTGAATCCCTCAAATTTGAAGATCAAGAAGCCATTGTGCTTTGTGATTGGACTCCCATTGACTTCGTAGATTGACTTCTTATCAGTTACAGATGACGAAAGCATGCACAAGAGGGACTCCCATTGGTTTCTCCCGATTGAGTCCCCGATAAATGCCAGTCTTCTGTTTCTCAAACTCTCTAGCATCATCTTTCCATTGAATCTTCACATATAGAGAGAGAGACAATTAGAAAGAGAAAGAGAGTCAACTGGAGGCAATACTGGAGCAAAGCATGAAAAACAGTTTCAATAAAGAACAATAATTCCTCACTGTTTTAAGGAGACTAAACCTTTTAAGGGAAATTAAATCTATTTTTACCACTCAATAAAAATTTAGCGTAAGACTCAAAAAAGGGAGGGGAGAGCTTGGGATATAGGGATAGAGAGGAATAGAGATAGGTGAAAAGAAAGATATAGAGAGAGAAAGACGGAGGGACAGGGCGAAAAGAGAGTGTATGAGAGAAAGAAAGAGAGTGATGAGAGATTGACAGAGAAAGAGAGGAATGAGAGACTGATAGAAATAAACAGACGAGAGATTGACAGAGAGAAAGAGAGACAGCGATGAGAGATGACAGAGAGAGAAAGGAGGATGAGAGATTGAGATTTAGAAAGAGAGTGATGAGAGATGATAAAGGGAGAGGGATGAGATTGATAGAAAGAGTGTGATGAGAAATTGCCACAGAGAGAGAGGGAAGAGAGAAAGAGAGTGATGGGACATGTACACATAGAAAGTGATGAGAAATTGACAGAAAAACGGTAATGAGAGAGAGAGAGACATATATAGGAAGGAATAAAGAATTATTGATAAAGAAAGAAAGAGAGTGATGGGAGATTATGAGAGAGGGAAGAGAGATTGAGAGAGTGGGATGAGAGATAAGGAGAAATAAAGAGAGCTATGGGAGATGGACACAGAGAGAGAAAGAGAGAGAGATAAACCTAGGAAGATTGCAATGGGCGGGCTGCCACCGCCACTTAGTGTAGAAGTCATCAGGGCGGCCGTTCTCCTCACACCTAAAACCCTTATCCAAGAAGGAGCAATCTTTAGCCTCGTATAACGGATACCCATCATCCCAAACCCACTTCCCATCAAATAAATCACATTCACTCTCCTCCACCATCGGACCCTCCTTCCCAATCTCCACCATCAGCTTCTCCTCCCCGTGTCGGAGCCAAAAAATTCCTCTAAACCTTTCTCTCCCGACAGATTCCAGACCGTAATCAGTGTAAAGAAAGCAGAACAAGAAGCAAACTAGAGAAAGAAATAGAACGGCAGATACCACTCCCGGATCGGCCGTCTTCGACCTCAAAAACTTTCTCAGAGCTTCCGCTGAAGCTCGCGGGCTCGCGATTCCTCTTCCTTCTACCATCGCAGAAACCCGAGGAAGTGAAAAATCTTGACGGGTCTTCAGTATTCATGGGGAGAAAGAAGGGGGGGAGCTCTTTTTCTTCATTGGCGCTTTTTGTCTTCTAAAGGTATAGAGTATGTAGAGCAAGCAGAAGGAAGAGGGCAAAGTAAGATTCAAATGCTGCGCCGGTAAGGCGGTATTTACTCCCTCGCCTGCTTCCACGAGGTTCTGGAGTCGCGTTGAATGATGAGAGAGAGAGAGAGAATATTGCGGAGTGTGCAAGAAAGTGGGTTTACTGGGCGTGGGTTCAGGCAAAGCGTGGGAATCATGGAAACCCGCACTCGTTTTTCAAAGGCCAGTAACGTCGGTAACGCACCGAGAGGGTTCTACTTTTGTGATGCTGTTTCCGAGCAACACGTCTGCCATCTCTCTCTCTCTAGCACATACACAAAACAAAGAAGTGTAACCGATAAGATCATCAGCAAAATAAAGAGAAAGAGGAAAATGTTGAATTATTTGCATTAGAGTGCAAATTCAATGAAGGTCAGGGACAACTTTTCACAAAATTCATTGAAGAACAATAGTTCAAAAATCAACTGCTCCACAAACTCTCAAGTGGTAAAAGAGTACAAAGGGCTAAGTCTCATTGATGATCTGATGAAAATAAATGGAAGCCAAGCCCTGATGGGTTGGAGTTGTACTGGTTTGATGATCTTATGAAATTTAACTCCGACAAGTTTTTCTAATGGGCAGGTTGTGTTGGTTTGCTCGATACCGATTGAGGTGAATAATGATTCGATCGGGTTCAAAGATATGCCGATAGGCTCAAGAGAGACCGACCGGCTCATTGGGTCACATAAATCCCTATTCCGACATTCACACTCCTCACATGTAGAGTATAAAGTGTCAACCATGCCCGACTCATTAAATAAAGTGTAAATCATGCCCTCCTCACTATATAGAATTTTAATACATCCCACTTGAGCTCTTAGTGAATAAGTATTGCGAGGGTAACTTTGAGCACCTTGTCATGAAAATTGTGACAATCCACTTTATAAATCAAAATTCTTGGTTTTTTAAAATCAAAACTTTAATCGTGATCATAAAATCCCTAAAGAATCTAATCAAGTCTTGATTGTACTCATCAAGAACAGTATAGATCTACCTATACGCTCCATTTTTAAAGGGTGAAAATCATGGGTTAAGCGTGATTTAAGAAGATAAAAAACTAAGATTTATGCCATCCACAAAAACCATTGGAGATTGGTGTAAGTAAAAACTATTTACAAATACATATATTCATTAAAAATTTCCATGAAATTCAAATCACATCGAGATGATTAAACCCATATCTCTACATAGGACAAGTACCTCGATGGAGACAAGGACAATACTTTAATAAACCTCCATAAAATAGGCTTCCACAAAAACATGAGTTTCAAGCAAAACATAATTCAACAATTAGCATAAAACAGGCCAAGCATCAACTTTCGTAAGAGCTTAGTTCCTTCACGAAGATACAATAGCACAACCAATGGCAATCCGTGGAAAAAAATGAAAGTCATTCAAAATGATATCCAATTCAAGATCCTTTACAATAGTTTTCATCCTAAAAAATCTCTAGAAAAATCTTCTTTGTGGTATAGCAGAAAAGATAGAAATCAATCTAATTCGACCAATTCACTAATTCTTGACCACACAAATCCATCACCGAAATCAATCTCCATGAATTATAACTAAAAAAATCATAAAATTTTATGAAAACCAAATATCACAAAAATTACCAAAATTACTCATGTCAAGAAAAAACTGAAGTCAATCACCCAAGTCAATCATCAAAATCAATAATCAATCTTGTTGAAAGAAAAATGCCTAATTCCCCCAAAATGGTGTATAATTTCCCCAAAAAGTTGTGCAACATATGGTTGTTAAATCATATATTAAGGTACACATATCGCATAAAAAAATCAAATTCATTAAAATGATGTTTCAATTGAAGTAAGATGGTGAATACTAGTCGAATCCACAAGGAATTGTGTTGAATGCCAACAATACAAGAAAATAGTAAAATTTTGTCAAATAGAGGATGAAAAGAGTTGAGAATCTATAATACTGAAAAACTTAGAAGAGGGAAAAGAAAGGAATCTGGTGCAAAACTAAACTGAGTGTCAATTGAATTTGAAATGAGGGAGATATCAAAAATTATCATCACAATCATTAAAGAAAGAAAAGGGATAAACCTTCAAAAACTGAATAAAACCTAAATAATCAAAATAAATTATAAAAAAATTAAGAAAAATGTACAAAAGTTAATAATAAAATTCTAAAATTTTCCTAAACTTTTAATTTTTTTTTTCTTTCAATATATCAAGTCCATTTTGGATGAAATTTTGACCTGTGTGCTCTATTTTCAGTATTCTTTCTTTCTTATAAACCAAAATTGTGAAAGGATAAAGAAATTTTTCTTTCATAACTAATTACTTTTTTAGGAATGCACAAAACCACCATCATAATTTACTAAAGCTAAGCCCTTGAACAATGCCATCTATTAAAAATATGGTTAGTTTTGTATTACTTGACTTACACAAGAGTGAAACATGTATATTACCCCATTTTTGATCCAATATATACAAAATGGGCAACAGATTGCTTAAACATGATAAAGGCCAAAATTTTCAAAAAAAAGTGATGATGTACATGATTAATCCATTAAATGGTTTATCATTACAAGAATGATTGTAGAAATGACATGTTATTAGAAACCCACTTGATCCTTGTTGGTGATGGATATTATATTGATCAATTGATCTATATGTTGATACTGATAGTTAATAAGGTTAACCAATAAGGGTTGTTGGGTTTATAGAGATATTGATTTCAAGATATATGAACCTAGAGGGTCACATACATAGGACATCAATAAATATATACATAGTTTTGAGGGTTTTTGTGAAAACTTTAGATACCCAATGTATATAAATAAGGAGAGAACGAATGTAACTCAAGGTGCCTATATAAACCTTATGAAAAATCTTTCCCTTTGTATCTTTCTCTCTTGGTGAAGAGCATTGAAGAGAAGAGCATGATGACATGCGATGATTTTGTGGATACTACTAGAGTTTGGACCCTTGAACATGTTCAAGAACTCCAACAAGTCTTATAAGTATGGATTTAATCTATACTAGATGGTAGGATTATCTATTCTTGGTGCCTCAGTGTTTTAAATACTTGAGTCAATTGATTTTATTTTATTTGATATTTTTATCAAAATTTTGAGAGCCTATAGAGTATCAAATCCCAAAAGTTGAGATGCCCCATTGGGTCTATCTTCCTTTCTCTATGTCTTTGTTTCTTACTATGTGCATGACTTTACACCTTTTCATTTTCTTTTGTCTACCTTCCTCTTATGTGTCTCTTTGTTTATCCTCTCATCTCTCATTTCTTGTGCCGATCCATGAATGCCTTGAGATAATATCTTGATTCCAAAAAATGGATCACAATTGTCTTGATAAAGTAATGAGTGGGTTATGACAAGGCCTTTGAGAACCTTTTTCCATATATAATTGCAGTCCACCTCAATCAGTTTGGTGCCAGATTACTTCTTTGAAGAGGTAAAAGATGAAAAGATAAGGTCTTTCATCCATGATTTCAAGGGAAAACTACATCAATTCTTGCATTAAAACAGCATCAAACTTAACTAACACTCTTAATCATTTTAAAGCATAAGTCCAAAGTCAATACCAATATTCTCTAGGATTTCATTTATTCATGAGATATTTTTTATTGAAACTAATCTATATTTCTAAATTTTTACCAAGGTGTATCACTTTGAGAATCCATTTAATTATCTCATGAACATTTTTGTGAATCTTTGAAATTTTTTGCCATATATTTAAATTGATATGGAATTTCAAAGGGACACACTATGCTTGAAAAAAGAGGGATGCAAATGTTAATGTCTAAAAAATCAATGTTGGGCCTAGCTTAAATTCAACTTGGTAAAACAGATGAGCTCCAAGAAAATTTGATATTTTGAAGCCTCTAGATGGATCAGTTTCTGGGCTTCATTCTATCTACTGTAAGGTCCACTTCTGCATACTTTTCTTCCAAGTCTGAACAAAATAGAAAGGAGTTTGATCTAGCCCTATGGAGTAGGATTTTCAATCAGAAAATGTCCCTTCATAAAGATGATGAAGTCAGGAATTTGTGTATGCATTTGGGGCATATTTTTACTTAGTTAGCTCTCTCTCTCTCTCAACCTCTATCTAACTTATAATTTTCTCCCTCCTCCTTTGGGCTTTGTTTAGATCCAAGAATGCAGTATAAAGATCTCCCCATAATTTGTAGAAAACTAGTTGAAGTCTCTCAATAATTCCTTAGAAACTTTCAATATTTCTTCTATGGAAATTTTGTGAGTTTTATTAAATGCTTTGAGTAGATTAGTTTAATTATTTCTTTCTATGTATTGGCATGGACCCCACAACAAGAAGTATCAAGAGAAATTTGTTTTACCATTGGAAAGTATTACCTTTTTCACATTTTTGGTGATTTTAATGTTCTCTCTAAAAATTTATAATCCTGTAGAATATCCAGAGTGAGATCAACAAACTTTATTATTCGAGTTCGTATAACTTCTCACCCAACTCCCATCACATTTATTTTTTAAAGAGAATATGATGAAGATTAATTAATCTCATTTGCATGGTCATGATTTCACAATAATGAGAATCCATATTAAGTCAAAAATCATTCATCATAAATATCTTTATATTTCTCAAATTCTAATCACGAATTTCTGCCAATCAATCAACATGTTCGTTGTCCACGGTCTAGCTTGAGGAGTTTGAAAGCCAAAAAACTCTTGCTCGTTCTCTCTCTCTCTCTCTCAGCCCAACTTTAATTGCAGCACTCTCATTCCCTAAAAATTTCTTCTCTCTAAGTAGCAAAGAGACATGATTTTTTTAACCCTATGTCATGTCTCTGTCAAGCCAAGAAAACCTAACATGTTCTAAATTGCATCTATTGTCATTAGAAAAAAATTTCTCACATTTTAAGTATATGATTTGATTTTCAATTTTTTATTTATGATTTTATTAATATTTACCTGATTTTATGTAAATGAAGAAACTAATGCTTGGTTTTTTTTTCTGAAAAGAGCAAGTTTTCTTTTTCTAATTCAGATCTTTTCGTCTTCTTTCATCATTATCCCATTTGAACTTTAATCACTACATTTTTCAGATCATAGGGGTTTGTTAATGGGCATGTTGCCTATCAACCATTGTACATATGCACAATGACATGGGTTCATCATGTCCATGCATCTTGTCAAAACCTTAACATGTTAGAGGACTACCCATTGATGCAACCTCAAGAAAAAACATAACATCATTGTCACACCCATATCATGGTTGGGAAATGATTGCTAAAAAATAATAGTTCTTCTCACATTTGGTAAATATTTAAATTTTAACTAGAAAAAAAATGTCTAATGTCAAGGAAACAACAGAAAGAGGTGGTTTGGCAAAAATAATGTCCCAAGGGAACATGAGATGGCCAAAGCAATCTTGAAGAGGGAGTTTGGAATTTTGGGTAACCATTTGCATTTGGAAAATCAATGGAACTCCCAAGAGAAATTTGAGTATATTTGAGGAGAAGCAGCTTAAAGACTTCATATTGATTTATTCATGATAATTTCAAAATTATATTAAAAATCAATGTATTTCTTCTTGATAGTAAAACTTCAGTTTGTAAGTCTGACTTATCAAGAGCAGTGGACTGCAAGGACATGGACTTAGACATCTAGGAAACTAAACATTATTTTAAAGAAAAAAATTGATGGAGGTTTCTCCATCTCAGCAGGGTGAGACTATTTTCCATCACTTACATTAAGATAAAAAAATCCATTGAACAGAGATTTGGTTATGATATCTTCAGCTTCAAAAGAAGACTTCTCTAAAATCATATGATTAAAATCTGTTGAACAGTACCATAAATAATTGTTATATTTCCAAAAAACTAAAATCAAATAAAGAAAATTTCAATAGACTTCTCTAATTTGTAACTTATGAATCTCTTTAATATATGTAATGATCATTAGAACTCAATACATATTAAAATGAAGTAGTTAAGAATATCTTATCTTTTCATCAGAAAAATTGGTAAGTCTGTATCCATGCACATATTGTTCATACACAATAAATTCATGTCATTGAACAAATAATGGATATGTATGTACATACATACAAACACATCATGCATGCATGCGTACGTACTACATACATACATACATACATACATACATACATCCATAGGATCTTGTCTTGAAATGTTGGGCTCACAAGAATGATACCTTGCTGTGAATTGTATAGGAACTCACTCTTTCTGAATATTCAAAATATTCTGTTTCTTTGTAAAGCTTTGAAACTTACATTTAAGGCAAAATATTTCTGATTATAAGCTCTAAATCACGGTTTCCTTTATTATCATAGTGATGTTTCTGTGGTATCCTATGTTCACTAAGCATTCTAGTGTCAAGGACGGAAATTATCAGTCCATTCGTTCTTGTAACCGGGCATGACCATAACCGCCACTGAACCAAAGTTCAGTAGGGGAGAGCAAGAAATAGAGAGAGAGAGAGAGAGAGAGAGAGAGAGAGAGAGAGAGAGAGAGAGAGAGAGAGAGAGAGAGAGAGAGAGAGAGGAACATGTCCAGAGGACTGTCACATTTGGGCTATAAACCTGATAGAGAGGGAAAGGTATGCTGACGAAAAAAGAAAATGGGTTAGAGAGAGTATGCAAGAGAAGTTGACAGGGGCATAGAAAAAGATAGACGAAGATATCAGGAAAGAAGGCAGAGAGCGAGATAAAGAGTTCCCGTAAGGTGTCTGATGGTCATGGCCGGGATAGGTCGCCAAAAAAGCTCGACACTCTGCTAGTGACTTGGTTCTCAAAACAAAATACCCGCACTTGACGGCAATCTCATTTTTCTCTTCTTTTGCCTCACCTCACATGCCATGGATAGCTAAAGCTCACCCTCTGTCTCTCTTCCCCCACTCTCTTTGAGTCTATCTCTACGTCTCTCTCTACCACTACAGTCAGCTAGAAAAGCCCTTTAGGGTTTGTATAGGTATCCGCTAAATCTCTTCGTGGAGATTGCCGTTTGGTAAAACAACTGGTCGAAACCGCCAGTCAGCTAGAAAAGCCTTCACTTTCTTTCTCTATCTCTCTTTCTCTCTCTAGAACTCTCTTCGCAGTCTCCCGCTTTTCGAAAAAAACTAGCTCACAGCACAAGATCGGCGAGAAGAATGTTGACCCACCAAATTGACGACGACGAACTCGCCTGCAGCTTCAGCTCTTCTCTCTGGCAGATGCTTCAGCTGTCTGTTCAGAGTCTTCAGTGGACTTACAGCCTCTTCTGGCAGCTCTGTCCTCAACAAGGGTTTTGTTCATCATCATCATCATCATCATCTTATTTTTCATCTTTCCTCTTTTTTCATCGTTACCATCATCATCAATCATCCGCATGATGAATCTGTCTGTTCATGATGTTTTCCAGGGCACTGATTTTGGATGACGGGGTTCTTCTTTAACATCATCATCTGACTAAACCCTTCGACATGATATTGAACTTATCCTTATCATCTTAGACATCGTTTTTTATCTTCTCCAACACGACCACCATCACAACCATCATCTTTCTCATTTCTATCATCCTGGTCGCCACCAGCTTCCTCTTCTAACCCGAATTCATCATCGCGATGATGAGTTCATCATCACCATAATCATCAATCATCATCTGATGAATCTGTCATTTATCATCATGAAGGTCGAGCGATAATTTGTTGGTCTTCTTCTTCTTCTAACCCAAAGTCATCATCATAATGATGAATTTATCATCACCATCATCATCAGTCGTCTCCGCAATGATTCACTTCTTGCTGGTTATCCTTCGTCATCATGAAGGGGTATCATGATGTATGCTAGGGCACTGGTATGGGCCGATGGGTATTACAACGGCCCTATAAAAACGAGGAAGCTGGTGCAGCCAGTGGAGACTACGGTGGAGGAAGCGTCTTTACAAAGGAGCCTTCAGCTGAGAGAGCTATACGAGTCGCTTTCCGCGGGAGAGGAAAGTCAATCGTCACGTCGGCCTTGCGCTGCACTCTCGCCGGAGGATCTCACAGAGTCCGAGTGGTTCTACCTGATGTGTATTTCCTTCGTGTTTCCCCCCGGAGAAGGGTAAGTTTTTTACCTTTGCAGTTTTTTTATCATCTGAGTTATCATTGTCGTTGTCGTCAATCTCTCTCTCTATCTCTCTCCCCCCAAGCGACCGAGTCACGATCGTGGTTTTTTATCTTTCCGTTTCGGGTTGTCGATAATTCTCCGTCTTCCCTTCATCTCTCTCTCATCACGATGAGGATTTGTATCGTGCCGGCTTCCATAAATCATTCTACTTCATCTTCACTTCATCGTTACCGTCATCGTCTATCTCTGCCTCTTACATCATCTTGGTTTATCCCCATCTTCTTATTCTCTAGTTCACTTATAGTTTCTACACTTTGTCGGCATGTCCGCTCCTTCTTCCTCGATATGGAATTCCACTGGGTCATCTTCTTCCTCTATTCATCCGTTTCTCTCTCTTCCCCTGATACGTGAAAATGACCCGTTTCCTCACTCTCTCTCTCTGAAACGATTTCTAAATGAAGTTCATGCGCCCGTTTCCTCTTATCTACAAGGATGAGATTTCATAGGGAATAGGTGGAGAATCTCCTCTTTGATGCTATGATACCCTTTGCCGGCACGATCTGAGTACTCTCACTAGATATGAGCCTGCGTCCTGCCTCACTAGATCTAGAGAGAGAGAAAGTGAGGAACCGAGAAAGGGAAACGATCTTTGTAGACGGAGGGGAAAAAGATAGAGAGATAGAGAGACAGTTTATTATATAGAGAGGAAGCGGGTGGCCCGAGTGATTAATGATTTATGTATTTAGAATATCTATGAGAGGGAAAAGCACTAGCTCTTTCCTTCATCGACAATTGCTAATTTTAGTAGTAACATGAATGAATGCTGAAGATGAGCGAAAAAGATGGAAAGGAAGAATGTCTTTGATGACCGTTTTCCTATTCTGAAATTGAAGAAAAAAACGAGGAGAAAGGAAGCGGTTTAGAGAAAAATCTGAGTCCCTAGGTCTCTAATGGTGATTAACTAATGGGGAGAGAAAGAGAGAGAGAGAGTATAGGTTTCGATTTTTCTGCTTCCGCTCTGGAGAAGAAATGAAAAGGGAGGGAGGGAGGGACAGAGAGGAATAAGGGTTTTGATTTTTCCTACTTCCGCTCTAGTGAATAAATGAAAACGGAAGAACACGAGAGCGAGCCGGAAAGATAAGGAGAGGGAGAGGGATTTCGCTCTTCCTGCTCTGGTGAAGGAATACTACGAGAAAAGAGGGAGAGAGAGAGAGAGAGAGAGCATGGGGATTATGATTTTGCCACTTTCGCTCTGGTGCAGGCTTCCGGGAAGGGCGTTCGAGAAGCAGCAGACTGTATGGCTTTCTGGGGCCAACGATGTCGACAGCAACGTGTTCCGCAGGGCCATTCTTGCCAAGGTTCTCTCTCTCTCTATATGCATATATTGACATATATGTATCTTTCTCTATCAATCTCTTTTCCTCCAGCTCTCCGTCTCTTCTTCTATTTCATTTCTTCACCAGCGCGTAAGTAGCAAAATTTAACCCTATTTCTCCCCAATTCTTCTTGTCTTCTTCTCTTCCTCTCATACTCCGTTTCCAACAATTTTCCACACCATGAAATCCAGGGAGCTCAAATCCAGGTAACCCTCCTCTTAATCTTCCATCTCCCTGAACAGATCTTCTAAACTCTCTCCCACAAATTCCAGACCGTCGTTTGCATCCCCATCGCCGACGGAGTCCTCGAACTTGGCACCACCAGCAAGGCAACTTCTCTCTCCGCCGCCTGCAAAAACTTTCTCTCTCTAAATTCCATTCTTTCTCTCTCTCCCCCCCTTATCCAGATCGAAGAAGACGAAAACCTAATCAAGCTGATGAAGAGCTTCTTCTCCGAGCACTCCGCCTCCAAGTCGCCGGTCAACGACGAAGACGAAGACGAAGCAGATCTGAGCTCCCAGACGGAGATAACAGAAGAAATATTTCTCGCAATGTCTCAGGAAGAAGAGCTCTACTCTCAAACAGTTTCGGCCGTTCTCCAGCAAAACCCTAGCCCTTGGGCACAAAACCCTGACCACTTTGACCAGATCCGCCAATCCGCATTCACCACGTGGACTAGTGGGTTCACCGTTGACCGGCGGCAGGACGATCAGTGGATGCTTAAGAATGCCCTAAAATGGAGGTTCACGAGGACAGAGGATCTGAGCGCCAGCCATGTAATGGCGGAGAGGAGGAGGAGAGAGAAACTGAACGAAAGGTTCGTCACTCTCAGATCCATGGTTCCCTGCGTTACGAAGGTACCAGAATCCATATTGAGCATGAGTTTATCACAACGGTCAGAACCCTAGTACGCCTTGAATCCGCCATTAATTGCAGAACTTCGCGCAGATGGACAAAGCTTCGATTCTTGGGGATACCATCGAGTACCTGAAGAAGCTGCTTAAGAGAATACAGGAAATGGAGGAGAAGATTGAAGCTATGGAGGCGTGGGGAGAGCCGGAGAGGAAGAGAATGAAGGGGATGGGTGAGGAGTTAGGGTTTTCAGAGGAGACGAGCCTGCAGGTGTCCGTTATTGAGGCTGATGCTTTGCTGGACTTTCAGTGTGAGAACAAAGATGGACTGTTGTTGAGAATGATCCAGAAGATCCATGAATTAGGGTTTGAGTGCATTGCTGTTCAGTCATCCGTGAACGCTGGCTTGCTCGTCGCGCAGATCAGAGCCAAGGTATGGATATTTTTAGAGAGAGAGAGAGACGATATAAAGGTTAACGGATAGAGAAATAGATACACAGGGATAGATAGATTGATTGAGCCGCAGAGAGAGATGATAAAAAAAGTTAACCGATAGATACATAAGTCAGTAAAAAGATACATGCCTATTTATGTCGATAGAGACTAGTTTGCATGAATACAGAAGATTGATAGACAAGAGTCGTAGAGAGAGAGAGAGAGAGAGAGAGAGAGAGAGAGAGAGAGAGAGAGAGAGAGAGAGAGAGAGAGAGATGACCTCTGAGGAAAGGATTAATGTCATGGGCAGGTGAAAGGAGCGATAGAAGGAATATCGAGCATGGTGGAGGTGAAGAAGGCGCTCCACCGTCTGACCCTGCCATAGACACGAGCATGCATGGTATTCATGCATACTCAGTGGTACTCAGTACTCATCTTCTGGACCAGATCTTGCTCACTAGTCGTTTGCTGTGGATGAGATATACTTTGTAAAACATAAGAGATAGAGATATAGACAAGAAAAGACAGAGATATACATAGAGGGAGGGAAGACAACTAGAGAGTGAGAGATAAGGGAGAGAGAGAGAGATAGAAATGAGGGAACACCGATAAACAAAAAGAGAGAGGAGAAAAGAAACTAGGTAACACCAAAAAACATAAAGAGATAAGAGCGAGAGGGGAAGACGAGAGAGAGAGAGAGAGAGAGAGAGAGAGAGAGAGAGAGAGAGAGAGATTGAAGAAAGAGAAACTTAGAGAGGGATGGAGGAAAAATACAAAATAAAGAAAAGGTGGGGGGGGGATGTTGGAGAAAGTTAGCCTTACAAACCTTTAATCACTTGAAGTCTAACATCGCTCATTGGGAGGAAATCCACCAAATTAGAACCAAGCCGATGGAAAAAGAAACAAGTCAATAAAGTGAAAATTCTCTTTGGGCTTTTATTATTTGGAGATGATCTAAGGAATTTATTTTAATTAATACTAAGTCAAACTCTTGAATCAACTAAGCATTGCAAGAAAGTCAAAAAATAATCAGAATATAACTCGAGGGATTTTTCTACCCTTATCCCTCAATGGACTTAGATATATATGTTAATTTTATTAGTTATAAATCCATAACAGATAACAAATAGTCTATTGTAAGACTCTTGTAGATTGAATACTAGCTCACTCATATGATGAGTATAGTAGATCTTGTGGAGAGTAATGATAGGTAGTGTGAACTCTTTAGAAAAAGAGTTCATAGAATTGATCAATATGAAACCTTAAATGGAACTATACATAACTGCAAGTCAAGTTGATTCATGTTTTGATAGTGTAAATGATCCTTAGACTTGAGACACTAAAGATATATTACAGATGGATGTGCGTGTTTTTACTTTGACTTAAGAATCCTTAGCCATATGATCTCCAAAAATCATAGATTAGATATGACATGAAATCCTCAAAAGTGATTGAGTGGTTAAGATCAAATCATACACCCTTAATAAAAGAGGATATTGACTCAAGAAATGAGATTCAACTAGATCCATAGCTAAATGAGACTCAATAATATTGGAGAAGGTGTTCTGAATGACTTCCTTCAAGCATTAGTACTAATTAGAAAGTCTAATTAGGGTTTGATAGTTGAACATACCTTAGTCATTCAAGAGTTTTACCAAGATGAAGGATTGTATGCACCCAATAATTGACAACAGTAAAGGTTCCACAATAGTGTTCAAGTATGCTTTATATCTTCTAGATCACATGTTGTAGCTTGGCACCTAGAAAGTTGATAGCTAGACCTACAGATTGGGTAAAAATGATTGTTGATTAATTAATCTATATATAATTACTTAATTAATAAGTTTGACTAGTAAATATAGTGAATACATTAGTAACCAAACAAATATAGGAGCCTAAAGGTTCACACATAAATGGTCAATAAACATTAGAAGATATATATATATATATATATATATATATATATATATATATATATATATATATATATATATATATATATGAGGGTTTTAATAAAAAAATTTCCAAAATTAAAGAGTTTATAAATTGATGGTGGGCTCTCACTGATAACATGAAACTTGTGAGGGTTGACTTGGTCAACTCTCTATTCTAGAAGCTTTCTAATTTGAATCATATGATGAGTATAGTTGATCATGTGGCCTTTGGTGTGGAGACACTAAGAATAGATAGAGGTTGCTCTTTGAGGAAAGAGTTCATTAAATTAATTCATATGAATTCTTAAATTATATTATACCTAAAAATCAATCATGGTCATTCATGTCATAGCTATGTATGTGGTCTTTTGATCTAAGACACCGAAGACATCTGGTGGATAGATAATTGTGTTTTGAATATGACCTAAAAATTCATAACCATGGGTTCTATAAAATGTTATTGATTAGATAAAACATGAAGTCCTTAAAGGTGATTATGTATTCAAGATGAGATCATCTACCCTTAGTATTAAAGGATATTGATTTCAGGAATGAGATGTGGTTAAATCCTTAGGCAAGGTACTACAATATCAAAAAGGTGTTATTGATGATTTCCTCCATCTAATAAAAAAAACTTGAGTGAACAATTTGGGTTTGATAATTGACCATAACTCTAAGTCATTCATGAGTCTCGCGTATATGAAATATTATACATGCATGGTTATTGATGACAATAAGGTCTATATGTATGATTATACGTACACCTTATTGAGCATGTGATGTAGCTTGACACCCCATTGGCTGGTAGCTTAACTTGTTGATTGAGTTAAATTGATCATTGATTAATTAATCAATATGTTAATATAATTAATCGATAACGTTGACCAATAAGTATCATTGCGTCCATAGAGTTAACTAGAGAGATACATGGACCTAGAGGGTCATACCCATAAGGTCTATGGATATTGGTAGATATAGACATAATTTTTAGGGTATTTTATGAAAATTTTACTTATACAATGTCTATACATAATGTGAGACAATAAGAGTACGCATATAAAAATTGACGAAAACTCTATCCTTTCTTCTCTCTCTCTCTTGGTGAAGAGCATTGAAGAGGAGATCTAATTATCTATTGATCATGTGAGTATTGCTAGAGGTTGAAAACTTGCACACCTTCAAGGACTCTTTGAATTACTCTTATAAATATAAATTTTTATCGATACTAGATGACATCATGACATTCAAGCCTCATCATTTAGAATATTTTTAATGTCTTCTGCTTCATTCTAAGTTTTGATTAAATTTTTGAAAAATTATTGAGCATTAGATCCAAACACATGTGTAGATATCCATAAGGATACTTCCCTGTTAGTTATTTTAGCTAATTCTAAATATATTTTTAGAATCTATTATGATTTTATAATTTCATACCATTCATAGAAGGGCAGAAATAGAAGGGTGCATAAGAGTTTTTGTTTTCCTCCTTTAACTTCATTGGAGAATCATGGTTTCATCTAATAATTGAAGGTTACTCCTAAGCATTACCAACATTTTTGAACTACTCTCCAAGCATTCCAGTGGCATATTCAAGCAGCCAAGTATTTTTATAAACTCTTCGAATGCCTCTCTAAATGCTTAGTACCATCTTTTTCATCACTTCATCCTTCTATCAATTTTTCAATCAATAAAACATCATAAAGTCATCTATTCATTCTTCTATCAACAAAAAATCATATAGTCATTCATTCATCCTTCTATCAATAGAGAAGCTTGTGGATATTTCTAAAAGCTTGTGAATCTTTCTAAATGTTCTAGAAAGTTATGGTCATCTTCTAGAGAGAGAGTCTCTAGAAGCTTCTAAGGAGCTCTATAAAAGGAGGAGCTTACCCCAAGCTTAGAGCAACCTAAAGGAAGAAAATCAAAATCATCCTAAGAGAGTGAAACCCTCATGAAGGAAGGGTCAAGCTACTTTGATAGTTGAAGAAAAGAGAGGGCCCGGCATAGCATCTTTGAAAGAAGCTTTGTGAAGAGGTGATACTAAGTGTGGCTCTTCTTGTTGGATAGTCCCTTTGGTGAACTTGTTCTCTTTCCTCCTTTTGTCCTAGCTGTTTTGGACCTCTATTGTGAAAATTTGACATCCCATTTAAGAAGGTTGTCTTTCTCTCATTTTTTTGTGAGCTTCATCTAATCTCATTCCTAGACTCTTGGTGGATACTTGAGCTTAGTTGGATACATACTTTAGACTCCTTTATCGATAAGATCCTCAACAAAAATTATACTAGTAATTACATGATTATTAACGTAAATTAAGGCATAAAACATTGTATTCTTATGTATGTTATCATATTTTGAGTGCATAATCATCATTGTATGTCATTTAAATTATAAAGATCAAAAATGCATTATTTTGAGGGATAATCATACACAATTAAAGTTAAAAATTTGAAAGTAGATTATTCCTATTTATATTTGATATTAGAATTGAGTTTTAAATCCAAATGATGAGCAAAAATATTTTCATACACTCACATTTATTTTCCAAAGAAAATTATTTTTTAGTTAGAAATTTATTTTTTGGTTATTTTTTAAATTAAAATGCATAGAATGATAGATTATTTAATTTTTGATAAAAAAAATTAGATTTTGAAGGAGTTATATTTTGAAAGTTATGATTTTTTTTTAATTTTTAGGGACTTTTGTAAAAACTTTCTAATTTTTTTAATTTATTTTAAATTTCTTTCAATTAAGATATTTTAAAAAAAAGAGTTTTATAGCGTGCGATGACATGACAAATAATGTGGCATGCACACTTACATATTGTCACATGGCGCCATATGTGTGTGCCACATGGTGCACATGTGGCACACGAGTGTACACGTCATTAGTGATTAAGTGCCCTATAACGACATAAACTAGACACTAAGCCCTTCATTTTGATAATGTGGGACTATGTTTTTATTTACTTAAGTAGGCGACATGGCGCAATGAGAAGCGTTCGATTGCACCATTTAATCATCACCATTGATTTTCACTTATAGATTGGGGTACGTGGTGCATCATGATCTAAGTCATTCATTAAAAGAGTTATAACGGCTGAGAGTAATCATGTCCGATGGATTCCAGTGGACACGTGTATGCATCTAGAGCGCTCGATAAAGATCAAACGGTGGTGGTTACACAATGATTCTTGTACGCATTATAATGTGGCCAAATCTAGATGCTTTGATGAAGATCTGACGGCCACAACTTAAAGATACTGATTTGCCTCCCCTCTTTTAATCACAATCATTGATCAAAGATATAGAGATGATCAAATGGTCACACCCAAATTTAACCCTATTTATATCCCCCTTTCTTTGAATGGTGTACTCATTCTCAAATTTTTATTGATCGAATGATTTAGATAGCATAATCGTTTAATTTATTATTTTTATCATCTTTTAGACTGATTTCCATATCTAAAGAGTATCTAAAATCAAGATTTCATTGAGAGAATACGAATAATTTGTCGTTTGAACTCTGAATTTTTAATTTTCAAAACAAAGAATGAAAAGCCTTGACATGACAATTAATTGGATCATTTCGAGCGGGATTTTGGGTTAAGATTACATTTTTCTTAATCTTTCATCTTATAACGTTAAATTTTAATTTTGATGCATAGATTAGTTTAATAATTTGATCATTTTCTCTCTCTTTGCGATAGATTTTTCTCACCTTATTTCGCTCTTTGATTTCTTTGCGGATATTAATCCAAATTTAGTGATTTTTGATTTCATGGATTCTTCTTGGAGTCTTCTTTCTAAAAATGTCAATTTCCTTGATATCTCAAGTCATTATTTAATTTGACCAAACTTTAAAGATATCTTAATTTTTATAATTTTCTGTGGATTTTTACTCTTACTCACCATTATGCTAATCAATTTGTGATTAATTATCTAAATAAGTGAGTTTGGAAATTATTTTGAAGCGTAGACATGTGTTTTCAGCAATACATGATCTCACTCCGTTACTTACCTTAATGGGATTGGATACCTATGCAAGCCTTGGTGAGCACCCACCCCTCTCTTCTATTCCTCCATTGATGATATAGTTGACTAGATGGTGAGGAAATCTTCAAGGAGCATAAAAAAGAGGTGCATAAGGATATCCAAATATCTGGATATTATGTGAAAACCGTTCAATGATAGATATTTGAAAATCTTTGAAGAGCTCTCATAGGGAATATTGTAAGTTTATAATTTGATCTTCTCTAGTTCATAGGATCATCATTATGTTGTGTGATAACGTGCATTTTTTTCATGTTCTTTCATTATTCTTTGATGATTATTAAGAGATAACTTTCATCACTATTACGCGTGTTATCATGTTTTGATGAAATCTTTGTATTCATTGTATCATATTATCCATGAGCTGAAATTGCATTAAAATATGGCTAATTTTATGCATTATTGAATTTGAACTTTTCAACATCAAACAACAGTGAATTAGTTGTATTTGCATGAATTTCATGATTGTAGGTTATGAATGAAGGACGAGACACACAAAGACATGGAGAAAACAAGTTGCTTTTAATAATGAATAAAATATTTTTTCTTCTTTACCCCTTAATTTTAGGTTCTATGATGAAAAAGGAGACAGAAATACAATCAAAATGGTGAAATATCTAAATATGAGTTTTCTATGAAAAGATATGGTTATTTTGAATTTTAGTAGTTTTATATAATTTTTTTCTATTTTTCATATTTTTTACAATTTGTTTTCATTTTCCTGAAATTTTCTAAAAATTTTCTCTTTTTGAAAATTTTAATGATTTTCAAGTATTAAAAAGAATAAAAATAGGGTTTTTATTTGTGCTTGTTGTTGTGGCATGCTGATGTGGCATCGTGGATGTCTAGCACAATGAGGCTGCGCCTCTTGGCGCCTAGCCTGCGCCTTTGTGGCGTTGATAAGGAGAGTATTAGTTCTGTAATGATTTATTTTTTTAATAGTCTTAATGGTCTGATTATTTAAAAAGTGAAATATTTTTTTAATAAATATCATATGGGAATAAAGTTGTGTTTTATGCAAGACATGTGGCATTCATCAAGAAACTTCGATCTGGTGGACTAGTCCATTGGATCAGCTATTTATGGGCATGGTGCATGACGACAAAAGAATTGCTGGACGAAGTGACCACTAGATCAACACACGAGAGTTATTCTAGTAGACCCTCTTTTCATAGCGAATAAGATGCTGACACGTGGCTCCATGCAATGCAGTTGATCATGAGACCACTGAATCCAGTGCTCTCTAAATTATTCGCTTTTCTCTTTCCTCGAGGCGAATATGGAGGTGACATGAGACACAATCTGAATCACTTGTTGAGATGAATTTAGTGGCTAGCGATACTCCCGTATTTTCTCTCTCTTCCCATTAAATAAAAACATGGCATGATCTGGTGGCTTTTGACTTTCATCAAGATTAAAATAAGTGCTTGAGATTAACTTAAACAATTTTTGAGGAAAAATCAATGACCATACATGCTACAAAATGAAATCATGCAATCTCATGATCTCGATAAATTTAGGGGCTGAAATTTTGTGGGCATGGTTGTCATTTCATGCCCTACGTCTTCATAGATGCTGATTTAATTTTTGACACAAAAAAAATAAGTTTTTTATGTTTCATTGTTGGCTTTTTCTTATTGGCTAGCTAGAGGAAGGAGAACATCAAGTGATCGTTCATTGTGTAGTAGACATCATTTGTAGTGAGTTTCTTGTCATTTTTACTCATTCCTCATGTTCGATGCAAGGGGCCAAGTCTAAAGGAGATTTATAAGCTGTTGACGGAGTGTTTGATGAGAGAGTAGAACTAGAGTATGTTTTGATTGTGAACTTTTAGATGAAGGTTTATTCTTTTCAATCTTCTCCATTTTCTCTATATTTTCCAAATATATTTACATATTTTTAACCCTAAATAAACATTCCACCATCTGATCATGAATTTTTGATCTTCAAAAGGAGATCAAAAGTGTTTGATTGGATCATCCCATCCTTGCATATATCTCCCTTCTTTTCAACAATCATTTCTCTTTCTTAATAAAAAAACCAAAAATATTTCTTCACTTCAATATTTTAATCATTCACCTTGTGAATTCAATCTTGACTCACCACTATTCTAAATTTTAAGATCAAATTTGAAGAGTTGAGTATAGTTTTTGATATGTGAATTTTCCTTCTCATCGATCGTGGTTCTACATATATAAGGTGTTTTATACTTTGAATCCTTGATCCCAATGTCTTTTCCTATACTCAAAATTTGTAATTGGATTTTGAGGACTTATCTCGCTAAAGATCCCTACAGGCCCTATATATATACATATATTTAAAACAACATAAATCACAGGATATTCCCTTTTCAAGATTCAAATCGCTTCAAGCTCCAAATATTCATAAAGATCCCCAAATAGGATCCTTGGCACAGCCCATTTATTAAAATTTCCTTGATTCATAATATACTTCTAATGCAAGAAATGCATAAACTATGTGTATAATGAGGTATTTTATTGGGTTTGAATCAAATTGATGGAGTCAATCGACTGTCGAGTGCAAAATTCATACAATGCAGCACTCAAGTTAACACCATAAGAGAGTTGGAATAATATGTTTTTTCATCTTTTTGGAGTCCTCTCTCATTAATGGTCAACACTCAACCCTTGAGACGATCCACAAAGGTTGGAGTCATCAATGAGAATTAGTTGGTCAACATCAATCAAAGGAGACTAGTAAATTTATAGAAGTTTTAGAGTCCCTTAAGTGTCCTACATTGTTAAAGATTGGCCTTCCTTGACAAAGAGAGACAAATATCTCCTATTTCAAGATATTTTTGGAAATGCCACTGCAACCTCCTTCCTCTTTCAATTATTTTTGTAACTATTTATTTAATAACCTCAAAATGTGATCATCCATCTCTTGAAGGCACTCCTTATCCCATGTAATTCTTGTGAAGGGTAAACCTTGGGGATGGAGCATAAGACACACTATAAAGGCTGATTGAAGAAGGGAATTATGGAGTGCACCCATGGAATGATGCCTATCATGAAAGGGTAATAGCCGCAGGTAGGCATGATCTTCCACTATCTTCACTGACTTATACACCATCAATATCTATGGTGAGCCTTTATCCATGTACTCTTCACTTAGGAAATTTTCATTGTCATCATCATCATCATCATCATCATCTTCTATCGATGTTGGAGAGAGGGGGTTAACTCTACCACATCTCTCATCATTTGCACTTCACTTAAGCCATCATCACAGACTCCATTGAGCTTCCACCATCATTTTCTTGGTGGAAACTCTTGGTTGTCTTCTCGGATGACTCGTGCACGTGTATCCCATGTAGCATCTTCTTTAGAGTAGCTGTCTCCTCCACTGCCTACTCAAGATGTTGTCTCCTTGGCAGAACACTCCAGCTCATCATATTTACCAACTTGCATGCATAAACCCCATGATGGCTCTTATTTAGAGGAAATGTTTCAATTGCCTACTAAAGTCACCATCTCCTTGGTAGACCACTTATAGTCATCTCTTGGGCTGTTCACATGCATGTACCTTGGGTTGCATCTCCTTCACAACAATCATCTCCTATCCTTCCTACTCGAGCGCTGGTCTCCTTGGAGGACCACTCCAAGTCATCTCCTTAACCAATTTTCTAGTGCATCTCTCGTGTTGCACATTCTTCATAGAAGTCTTCTCGATGGCTACCTAATCGAGTCATCATATCCTCGGTCGACCGCTAATAGCATCACTCTATGACATTTACTAAAAACATTTTATCTTACCGTTCTATGTTCCAAGCTGAACATGCACATATCCATGCGCCAACTTGAAGGGGAATATGAGAGCCCATAAAGGCCCAACACTTATCTTTGTCTTCTCTCTCTATCTCTCATGCAGCCCTATACAAAGGCCTTCAGCATAATCTATTTAATATTCTTTTCTGCTTGTCTCATTTTTTTTTCAGTCCCAACAATTATACTAAGTTTTCTCCTTAGTTCGGTGGCCTTTCGAGGAGCGTCAGACGACGATATCATCCTCAATTAGCTTCACTCAACTACGTCCCTTATCACAATCTTTTCATAGACCTGGTCAAACCAGGATGTCATAACTTTGACAATTTTGAAGAGAAATTCAATTGGAGAAGTGAAGACCACTACTCACACAAAGCTTTTCAGTTGGGACTGAGTGGGCTTGTAGTGAGAAAATCAGTAAGGAGTGTGTCTACATCTAGGGAGTTCACTTTGCTATCCTCAATATGGAAGTAATCTTTAGAATCCTTATGTTTCTTGAATCTACTATTCAGAGAGAAGATGGAAGGTGACACAATACCTTAACCTTTGCCAGGAATTCAAAAGTCCACGCCGGGACAGAAATTTCGCTGAAAGACCGACTCGTCCCGCCATCTTTTGATGTAAAACAATTTGTCAACCTTCTAGTTCATATAATTATTTGGGCTTTGATTGAGCCTCCTGAATCTGGGAAAATGTACCCCAAGATGGGCCACAACATCAATTCTGATTTGATCAATGAATGATTCAATGATTGGAAAATAATCTTTGTAGTATGATGATAGCAAAAGGACTAACAGATCTTGGCCTGAAGTTCTTCTATGAACATGACATTTACAGATTGCAAAGTAGAAATGGATTCAGAGAGGGTGAATTATATGGACAGAAGCGTTCACCAAAGGAAAGTCAAACATTTGAAGAGGGGGCAGGTTATTTTGGCCTGCGGGAATCAGACTTAATGAAGCGGTTGTACTCCTCTTGCAGCATCTCTCCCCCATTGACTGGGTCAAAGCTGCACCTGTAGAAACTGACAATGGAAGAGAAAAGATGAGGAGGATGATCATTATATACGAATTCATTCTGAAATTTGAGAGATTGCTCTATACATAAACAGAGAGGAGAAAAATAGACTGGCACAGAGAAGAGAGGAGAGAGAGAGAAAGAGAAAGCAGACAAGCAGACAAAGACACGTGTGCACAGAGGGAAATAGACACGAAAGGATGTGGTGACATATAGAGGAAAGAGAGAGATAAGAAGAGATGATGGGTGTTACCTGCCGTCCAGACCAACAATTAGAACGGCATTTTGGGAGCCAAAAGCTGTTAGGAAGCGAGTAATCTCTGGAACGTGGAACTGGGCGAAGGACCATTCTGAACTGAAGTATTTGGGAAGAACTCCTGCGAATTAGAGACCAAAGTTTGTTAATTTTCCTTTCAGATTTTTATGCATTTTAGCAATCCTGTTCTTCAGTTTTTGTGACAAAAAACACTCAGCATCTCTCTCTAGAAATCAATATTTATTTACATTTGTACAATTCTATCTTTATCTATCTATCTCTCTCTCCCTCACACATTCAGATGTTTCCATGATAATCGTTCATAGCCACTCAAATTAAGAAAGCTTAAAACAAAGGATCTTACAAGTAAGAAAAAAAAAGGATCATTCCCATCAGTTCTTTCTAAGACTTCTGAGATACACTAAGCCCAATAATTCACGAATCAAAAGTGGGCAGGAAAAATCAAGAAAACTTTTTTTTTTGTGGAGAAAATCAGGATTAAATAAAAAATTGTCTTTCTTAAACAAACAGAAGAAAGGCTGGGAAACTTAACCTTTCAGGAAAGACAAGGAAGAACTAGCGTTTGCTCCTGAGGTTGGAGATATCAGAGGATCAATAGAGCTCGACGAATTCTGATGAACCAATGCGGCCGCTTGAGAAGGGGCCTTCTCACTGAGCAAATCATCCCCCAAAACACGAACCCTGAGGCTAAACACATGAACAGTTCCCTTGTCGCTGGAGACTCCAAGCCACTGGGCGTTTGGTGAGAGGGCAATACTGTAAATTTCTGCCCTATCCACCCCCCTTCGAACCTGCATTTACAGTCATCCCATCAAATCTTTCTTCACGATTTCCAAAGCAAAATTACAATAAAAACTTTAAATTTCACCTCTTGAAGAAGGGTACCATCCATTGTGTTGAAAATTCTGACTAGGGTTCCCTTTGTGCTAGCCGTTGCAAGAAGTAACCCATCCATGGATAAGGTGATACAGGAAATGCTGGATTCATGAGCACTGATAAATTTGGTAACCTTCAAACCAAAGTGTTCAACTCGAATTTGCCCACGATGTAACCCAGGGCAAACTAAAACTGATGTATTGGAATTGTGTGAAAGGCAGCATAAGCCCTTGGGATTAGATAATGTCTCAATTTGGTGGAGAAGCTTCAGATCTGTGAAATTATAGACATAGATTCGGTGCTCTAGGATTACTACTATGCAATCACGGCGTAATCTCACGCCACGAACATCAGATCGGAATGCGAATTCACCAATGCAACGGCTCTGATGATCATCCCAAATCATGACTTTGTTCGATGGATATTGTGGATTTGTTCCACTACCCACAAGGGCGAGTATATTGCATCTGAACAGCATCTCCACTATTGAAAAGCCCCCACTTTTGAGGTCTCTTCTGAAGGTTTCCTTGAAGGGATCACAGTTGTAGATTCTGAACCCACGACTTGTTCCAGCAGCAATGCATCCGTGATCTTGATTCCAAGAGATGGAAAGAAGCTCTGAATCATCGGTTTCATTTAGAGTAGTCTCAGAATTTCCCAAAGCCTCCAAAGACATTGTCTCTGAGCGTGATCCCCGAGTTGGAGAAACTGTAGAACTCATGAGGGGCAAATTTAGAAGTTTTTGGGAGTTTAACTGGCTAGACTTTTGAACAGGCAATACTTGCTGCAATTTAGTGTGGATGGATAAAGATGATCAGTTAATCAGAATTACAAAAACTAGATCTAAATTCTTCTAAACAAAAGGCTTCACAAGAGTCTGAAATGTATAATTTTTGTACCCTTTAGAAAGACAAGCACAAACACGAATTCAGCAATTGAGTATCTGTAGGGTTCTACAGTCCTGGTCACCGTCCAGTTTTTGGCACACCACTTGGTCTAGACCTTAATTTGGTCTCAGCCTCAGTCAAGCTTGGCCACAGTTCAGTTTGGTCTTAATTTCAGTCTTCTTGACTCAATCTTCACTTATGCCAACTATCAATAACATTACATCAGATAAAATTTTGTTTTAGAATATTTGGTTGTAAACAAATAGCAAGAATTAAAACTAGAAAAATAAAATAGCCTTAAATTTCAATTCAAAAACAGAAATAGAATAATCGCTAAAATGAAGAAAAGCAAACTGATCCGAGATATCTAAATCATAGATTATAAGAACAATGAATAGATATGTAAGGAGATGATGGAGAACTACACTGTGGGAGAGAAGAGTTTACACAGAACAACAAATAGGAGATAATGGATTTTTCTGCAGAAAAAATGAATCGATGACTAAAACAGAAATAAAAGCATTTAAATTAGCAAGTCAACTAACGATCGCCCGAGATGAAAATATCAGGGCGAAGAAAATAAAAAATTTAAATAAACAACGCCATTCAAGGAAAATTTATGTAAAATACAGTATCCGAGGTAACCAACAGGGATGAGGATTCAAGAGAAAAAAATCTAAGAAATTCCGGATCGAGCATTTCATCAAATTCCCGGTTAGAAAATTTTCATATCGATGCGCACTTTTGAAGCGGATTGTAACTAAAACGAAATACGGAATAAACAAAGAAGATTTTCATCAAGAAAACGAAACATTCAAGAAGATATTGAGAAAATAGAAAATAACCAGGGGAAAGCGTAATCAAACCGCAGCGGGGAGAAAGAAGGCGGAACAGCGGGATAAAGACAGTCGGAGGATACCAGACGGCTCCCCTGCTATTGAAGGAAGAAAATAACTGCCGCGAGTTCCGCAGATTGAAATCATGAATGTTGAACCGTTGCAGAGAGAAAGATAATCAAAGATCAAATTCGGAGAGTTACCTATCCGGAGAGTTGTCGGACCGCGATGAGAGAGAGGGGAGGTCAGCAGGAGGAAACGGGCAGACGGCGAGAGCAGTGCGAGGTCAGCGAATCACAGGGCTCAAATCTATGGTTTGAAGCAACAAACTTGATGTATATAAACGAGACTGGGCCTGAAGTTTCGGTACGGAATTGCGCAGATTCAGGAGGATTTGCCCGTCTCGGTTACGGTCTCCGGTACCGGGGTAGCATCGGTATCCGACATCCGATATCCGATATCCGAGTCTGTCATCCGGATTGGATCTTCTATCGTCCGTCCATCCGGTGTGATTATCGGATATCCTAAATTTTAAAATATTCGAAGCTATAAAATTTGAATCCCAAATAATAAAGTTTATACTCATCAAAGTTTTAAGCCTAAAACCTTTAATAAAACTATACAACTTGAACTTTATAAAGTTTAGACTTTATAAAGTAAATGGAAAACCCTTTATTGACCCCGATGACGATGAGTCAAGTAGGCGATAAGGATGATGAAGTGGTGATTTTCGGTGGACGAGGCAATGAATTCTACAAAGATATTTTTGAAAGTCATTCTTCAAGTCTTAATTCCAAATTCTTCAATTTATTAATTACTTGAATTAAATTCAAAGTCAATTCAAATTTTGAGACTTTGAAAATTTTATTCCTCGAATTTCTTGAATTAAATTCAATATCTGCATTGAAATATTTTTTAAAGATGGTATTGTTAAATACCTTAATTCATTAATTTCTTGAATTAATTTCAAAATAAAAAAGTCAATTCAAGATTTGCAACTTTGAAAAATTTATCTGAAAATATGAAATTAAAACTAATTTAACCTTACATGTTGAAAAATTAATAAAATTCTTTTCATGGAGTAACCAATGAATAATTTGAATAATTAATTTCTTGAGTTAAATTCAAAATCAAAATCAATTCCAAATTTGAAGCTTTGACAAATATATCCCTATTATCCAACTAAAATTAATTTGATTTTTATATGTTAAAAAATTAATACAATTGCTTTAATGGATTAACTATTTAAATCAATTGTACATGGCATCTATTTTTACAATAATTCTAATTTAGTTATTACTTTGATTTGTGGTATTGATTTGAATATCATTCCTCTACATTGAGAATTTTTTCAGCCTAAATTATGCTAAATTACTCAAATTCTTCAATGTTTGATTAAATTTTTTATTTCAGAGTTAGTTATCAATTCCCACCAATTTCTTGTCAAATTTCATTGTTTAAATTTCATACATCATTAATTTGAGATGTATGGCTCAATATGGAGTAGGGGGTAATATCGAATCGAAACCAAGTCAACTGACTAAGGGTTCAGAAGAGGTTCATGTTAAAAAATGAGGAATCAAGGATGAATGATACCTCAGTTGGTCCTCCAGTCCTCCACAAAGCAGAAAATTTGATTATGAAAGCTTTATCCATGAATTCGGAACAAAGGGGCATTATCACGAGGTCATGGTATGCTTGGCGGTGTAGTGGTGCATTTCATGCATGTTGTGGGCATTGCGACGTCACGACATGCTTGGGTACGCTGTGGTGCCTGTACTAGAGGTGTTGGAGTTGTAGGAAATATTGACGACTTGGATAGTGACAGTGTGAATGGATGTTGAGGGCGTGCTGGGTGGCGCTAGCAATAGGTGATGGATCATGCAGAGTAGACCTCACGATGGCTTCTAGTGAACAAGAAAATGACAAATCAGCTCAATGGAGGGGAGGCGCCCACTCCTCCCATTGGCAATGGCAGTGGCCCTCTACAGTATCAGCAATGATTGGGAGAAGTGGAGGAGGGATTCTTCTTATTGGCAACTTCATGGACAAGGTGAACCCAAAAAATTTCTCTTAATTTCCCCGAATCGATTTCATACCCATTTATAGGCCCAATAGTTTTCAAAGGACAAAATGAAGAAAAATCTGCAACATAGCCTCTAGATTTGGCCACATCATCACTTGAATGAGAATTTTTGTTTAGCTATCACTGTAAAACTACAATCTGATGCCTTAGATTTTGCCACGTATGCAAGGGGAGTCCATTGAGAGCATCAAATCGTGGCCATTATAACTCCCCAGATCAAAAATCTTGATTCATTGAGAATAAGAAAAAAATATCATTGAATGAGCTTGTACCACTAACGAATCGAGACCCCAAGGTCATTGAAAACACACGGTCAAGAGTCAAAACAATTACCAAACTCACCAATTTTATCAAATAATCACGAATGAAGGAGTATAGTGGTGAATAATGGTTGAATCCATAGATAATTAAGGTACTTTCGAGGGACCTTTTGAAATTTGATCAAATCAGATGATGAAATGTGGATAGAAATTAGGCGTTTTGATATTTTTTTGAAAGAAGACTCGAAGACGAATCCACGGAATCAAAAATCACTAAATTTGGATCAAGATTCGCGAAGAAATCATCAAATGAACAAGTGAGAAATTTCAGAAAAATAAAATCGCAAAAAACCAAAATCGAAATTGAAAGTAACTAAAATTACAATTCGAAATTGAAATCTAAAGCTATACAAAGGAAGATTAGGGTGAAATATGATGCCTAACCGAAGATTGCGCTCGAATTGATCCAATTAGTTTCCGGATCAAAAGCTTTTCATTCTCGAATTCAAAAACACGATCGTTGATGTTCAAACGCCGGTTTCTTCCTCCTCTCTCAACGAAATCTTACTCTCAAGCACTCCGGGGATGCAAAAATGAGTCTAGAAGCGATTGGAATAAGAGATTGAAGGGATTTAGTGTCTAAAAAGTTCAATTACTCGAATTGCCCTGGAATGCTTTACAATGTCGAAAAACATCTGAATTAATAGGATGAATTGGGCGTAACCGTCCGATTGAGATTTAATCTTCGATCAACGGCTTTGATGAAACCCATGATTGCTAATCGTTACGATTAAGTCGTGACCATTAGTTCTCCGATGGACCGTCGAGATGATGCCACGTCGCTCGCGTTATAAGTAACGAATTGAACCGCCGCAGTTTGATCTCGATCGGATGCTCCACATGCTTTTTGTCGGTTTTAATCTCAGCCGTTATAACTCCTCAGATCAACGGCTGAGATTAAATCATTTAAAAATGATTCATCAGCGAATGAGACGATCAACGATCAACGATTAAATGCGCTATTGGACGCTCCAGATTGTGCCACGTCACCTGTGTACTTATAAAATCGATTTTAAATTAAATAAATCAATTTTAAATTCAAAAAAATCTCAAAAAATCCTGAAAAATAAATTTAGAAAAATCTCAAAAAATCCCTAGGAATAAGAAAATTCATAACTGGAAAAATATAACTCCAAATTAATCCAAATTTATTTCATTGGATCATAAATTAAATTATCTATCATTCTAAAAAGTCAAATTTAATAAATAACAAGAGAATAAATTTTATTTAAAAAATACACTCATTTATTTTAGATTTTAAAACTTAGAAAAATATATGAATGTATATAAAATGATTTCTCTTATTATTCAACTTTAAAAACTCATTATAATCTCAAGTAAAGATGGGTTATGAAAATATTATCCTTAATTCATCATAGTTTCTTAATTGAACATGTATTTCCAAGATTAGCTCTAGAGATCCACATTACCTGTGTAAAGGTAAAACACTTTAGTCCCATATTGAAAAAGTAAGAGATATTTATTATTATACTTTGGGATATGATTGAGTTAGTTTAGTTGGCCCTTAGGGCATTAAACAAAACCATTAATCCTTTAAACTACGTTTATCAAGGTGGTACTTGTGCACCACGTGGTGCTCGTCGATGATAGTGTGTGTCGCCAAACACGCACATGCTACCACTTCAGCTCCGCCACTTTAGCGCGCATCAAAACTCCCTTTTTGCATATTTTAAATAAAAGAAAAAAAAATCATAAAAATTAGAAAATTCATATATTTCTAAATAAAACTCCTTTTTAATCCAAATTATTTCATTAAATTATAAATTAAATAGTCTATCATTCTATGCAATTTAATTTAAATATAATAAGAGAAGAAAATATTTAACTCTAAAATTCACTAAATTCACTTAAAAAGTAAATATAGATACTTCCAAAGTTTATTTGAAAATTTTTTGTCTCACTATTTTCATGTAAAGCTTAAAGTCTCAAATAAAATGAGGATAATCTAGGGGAATTTTTAAAATTGGAAATTCAAACTTATACATTGTGCAAAATTAGCCTTTAAAATGATACATTTTGAGATTTTGTTTAGATAATGTGCATAGAATGATAAAAAAAGCACTCTAATCAAACCATAAAAAAAATGTATAGACAATGACATTCAATTTACTAATAATCAGGTAATTGTGAGTGAATATTACATATTACCAAAGATTACGAAAGATGACCAAAGGTTACATATTAATCTTAAGACACATGATTATGGAGCAATTATAATTTCTAACTCACATAATTAGATGATTAAAGTATAGTTGCAAGTAAGGGTCGAATCCAGGAAGAATTACATTAAAGCACTAGAATCTTCAACAATTGAAAAGAAAAAGGTTTCATTTTACCATAAATTAATTTTAGATTTAGGAAAATAATATATTGGACTGATAGTTCTAAGATTTTCCAATAAATCAAATATCTCGTAATTCAGACATAAAATGGAGAAATCAAAGAGTGAAGCTAGAGAGTGAAAATTACATATTATAAGAGAGGAATTGATGAAAAATGATGAAAATTTCTTATTCCAATATTATAAATAACCATATAACCATTTATTAGATTAGAGAAAATAAGTCCTAAATGTTATGAAACTACCAAAAAACTTAGTCAAAATTACTTTCAAGATTGAGGGATGTTCATTCCAAAAATTCTTGGAGGAAGTTTAGCATTCAAGTGTACAATTTTCTTTGATTTCTTATCCTAATCTTGATATCCTGGGCTCCATAGAAGTGAAAAGGAATGTATAATACAATAGAGTAAAGAGATTCAAGGAAACAATGTCTTTTCAATAATAACATTAGCAAGAGGAGAGAAAGGTACCTATAGGAATTATATAGGTGATTAAGTCCCAACTATCAGATTTCATTAATGGGTCAAATGCATCCATGTCATGATGCGATGAGTGGTGCATTGATTTGACTCATTAATGAGTCAAATGCTTCCATCAATCCAATTTTTGATCATTTTTTATGAAGATCCACCACACTAATTTTGCAGTGTAACCCACATTGTGGAGCTTGTGGCCCTTGTGGCCCTTGTTGTCACCCATTTAGTACTGATAACACATCAACAACGAGATGAATGTTATAAAAAACACTCGATCTAATGATTGAAATTGCTCATCATCAATTTAAACTTTCGCCCTTGAGATCATTGATAAGAACATAAAATATAGTTATAAGCACCTATGAATTGCTCTTATGTAACTCTATTAAACTCTTAAACACAACATCTCCTCTATTATCACACAACTTGAAGTTTCTAGAATATTAGTGTATTGAGAGGAATTTCTTTTACATGAATTTTGTCTTTTCATTTTCAGGAAGTTACCAGAAGAATGGCAGCAAGATCCTCTAATAGAAGTGTTTAAAGGGCTTAGTGGGCTGTCGAAGACAAGTAATTGAAAGCCCGGTCAAACAATGTGAGCCCACCCGAAGTGGAGAATAAAAGGGGAAAAAGCTTTCTCGGGAGCTTCTGCTTCCTTTTTGGTTGTTGTTTTCTTCTTCCTTCTTCGACTGCTGTTCTTTCTCTCTGCTAGGTTTAGATTTCTTCCGGCGTTCTTCCCGTCGGAATGTAGTGTAAAATACTGAACGCGATCTTTCTTTAATTTTAATCTTGTTCTTCTTTTTCACCTTCTCAGGAATATTTTCTTCCCTCGTCGATCTCTCATTCTCTTCTATCCTATCTTCCGCATGCGTATTCTCTCTTTCTTCGTCTGATTTCTTTCCTCATCTTTCTTGCGGTTCTCTCCTTTTCTTTCCTCTATTCTGAAATCACCTCTACGTCCTTCTTCCGATTTTTTTTCTCCCTCTTCTTTCGCTATTTCCGAAATCATCGCAACTGCAATCTCTCTCCCTCGTTTTCTTTCCTTCCTCTTTCTTTCCCTCTCACACTTCCGCGCGATCGCTCTCTCCCTCTCTCCCGTCTCTCTCGTAACCGCATTCCCCCTCTACCTGTAGTCATCTTGTCCCCTTCTTTCTTTCCTTTCTTCTGCTCTTCTCGTTCTCTTTCTCCTGGAATTTTTCCGATCTTCCTCTCGCGCGATCTCACATCCTTTTCCTCTCTCCGTTTTCATCTTTCCGTCGCACTCTCATCCGATATTTTGCTCCCTCTCTTTTTCTTGGATTTCTCTCTTCTCTCTCCTGTGACTGCTCTCTCCCTTTTCCGCCCTCTCTCCCATATTCCGTTCATTCCTCGTTAATTTCTATTTGCATTTCTTTCCTATTTTCTATCGTCATCACGCTCCTTTCCCCTTTCATTGCATCTCTCCGGAGTTCCTGTTTTCCTTCTTCTCGCTCTCTCTTTTCCGTCCTCTTCCTTCCCATCTCATTCTCACGTTCCCGTCCCATTCTTCAGCTATTCTCTCTCTAACAACCGCTGTTTCTTTTTCTCTGTCTCCCTCAGTTCTTTTTTCCTTTTTCTCTCTCTTCCGATTCATCTCTCAATTCTCTCTTCCGACTCGTCTTCCGATCGTCCTTCTCGCTTTCTCTGACGTCGTCTCGTATTTTTTTTATTTCCCAGTATTTCCTTCCCGTCGGCTCGTATTCTTCTCTTCTTAATCTCTCGTCTTCTCCCTCTTAATAGCGTTCTTTCTCTCTCTCTGTCTTTCGATTTCTTTCTTACCTCTCTCTCTCGCAATCTCCTTTTATTTTCACCGAATGCCCACTCACACAAACTCTCTCTTTCTCTCATCTTCGGTAATCTCTCTCGTTCCCTCTAATTTCAATCTTCATTCTGTCATTCCCAAATTTTCGTCATTCTCTCGTTTTCGTCTTTTCGTTTCTCCCGAATTTCAACATTCCGTTTCTCTCCTCTTCCGCCGCATCTTCCCTTCTCTCTCACACGATCTCTCACCCCCTCACGTCGTCCCTCTCTTCCTCATATTTCCGAACCCAGTCATCTTCTTTCTCTGTCATTTTTCTTCCCCTCTGTCATTATTTCCGACACCTCTGGATCTCTCCCTCATTCTCTCTCATCAATTCCGCTCTTCCTCAAAACCGGTACACGAACTTTCTCTCTCCCTCACGTCTTCTCTTTCTATCTTCTCTCTCCCTATCTCTCTCGCGATTTGGCTTTCTCTCTCCGAACATCCCTTCACGCGCTCTCTCTCTTCCTCTCATTTCCGAACCCTCTTCTGTACTTATGCGTCTCCGCTTCTCCCCATGCATTTCCCATATCTTCCCTCCACCCTAAATGATTCTCTTTCTCTCTCCTATTCTTTCTAATCTCTCTATCGGCCTGAGTAATCTCCTGAGTTTCTCTCTTCCGTCACACACCCTCTCGCATTTATCTTTCTCGATTTATTTATCTATTTTATTAATCTTTCTCTCTATTTATTTCCCATTAAAAGGTTCTATATCTAACTCTTTATTTCTCCCATTTCTCCCTTTGATCTCCCAAACTCTCAACTCATTCTCTCTTTATTCTCCTCTCCTAATTTCTTTCTTTCTCCACAATCTAGATTTCTTTAATTATGCCTTCCATTACTCTTTGTATTCTGAAATTATAGGTTTGCTTAAATTATCTTCAATCCATAAAAAAAAATCTACCCCTCTCCTGGTCAACTCGAAGGGTTGACCACCAAAACATTCTCCATCACTCTCATCTTAACCCTCAATATTGATACTGTTGTGCCCTAGAATCTCTGTGGATCGACCTAGAAAGCTATACACCCTACATAAATATATCATTCATAGCTTCCTAGCTTATAAATAGTAAATTTTTTAGGCTTGAACACACGACGACCTCGAGCCTATCAATCATTGCCTTAAGCAAAGAGCAATGCTTCTTTTGCCTCAATGTTACTTAAAATAAAATAAATATGAATAGTATAGAAACTTCAGAGGGTTAGGTTACATGTGGTGACACACATGGGCAGCTTAGACGCATGCCAACGAATAGTGCATTCTTGTATGGTGTTGTGGCCACATCAATGTGTCATATTACCACACTAATGAACCTATAAAGATTCCAATTTCAAGACACTAAAATTTCAAAAATTTCGATAAAATTAATAAAAAGTGAGACAAACTTAGAAAATGCATAATTTTCAGAATATAAGGCCTTTTAATGTAATTTTTGGAATTAGATCATAAATTTAAATTTAGAATTTATCATTTATCATTTCATTTATAAGATGGAAATAGGAACAAAAAAAAAAGAGAAGAACAAGAAAGTGGGGGTAGATATTTGGGAAATTTGTATTGAGGAGAGTTAATAGAGGTGAGAATCGTACAATACATCTTGGGGATGTCAAAGGATCACATGTTGAACCATGTTGTGAGCTGTTGAGATACAGCCACGAAGCTGTTGCATGGTGTCAATGCAGTTTTCTTGATGAATCTAAGTTGAGTTCAATGGCCAAACCTGCTTCATCTACAACAAGGGCTAAGGCTCTTACTCTCACTTCTTACATAATTTACTTTCATGAGCTCATCACTCTATGGTGAACTTTTCAAATTTTTCCTTCATGTATATTCATTCCTCTATAATGGAAAATACAAATAACAACACCACTCAATGAAAGTGGAATGGCTCAAGTGCATGAGCAAGATTTTCCTCTTATACCATCCATGAAAACTTATCAATATATTCATATCAACTAAGATTATCAAGTGTGGTATCTCCAAAACCAACAAGTCCTTCATTTCCACTCTTAATTACTCTGGATAATTGTGCACTGGTAATGTAAAAGTTTTCAAAGTCAATTATTTTGGCTCATTCACTCTCGAATTCTTGATGTCAATTAGTGAGAGATTTACTTGCTTTTCTCTAAGGAATAAATGTAATATCTTAGTTGTGTGCAGATGTATGTGATTGAACACTCCCTTTAGAGGCTAGTGATGGATATTATGTGGCCTGCAAGCCAATCACACTTTCATCTTTTGTTTATATTTACTAAAATGAACTTCTATTCATTGTCATTCTTGTGTGGTGTTTGCAATGAAGTCCATGAGCATATACAATGACTGAGTCAAGTATTATTAGATCATAATATAATGATAACTAGTCTTTAAACATATGCTCTAAACATTCCTATTCGTGGGATATTCTAGAAGGACATCAAATTATCTGGAAAGAATAGCATTATTTGATCTGACTCATATGATGAGTATGGTTGATCCTTTGGCCATCAGTGTAGAGACATCAATGATAGATAGTGAGTGCTCTTCGGAGAAAGAGTTCACTGAATTAATTTGTATGAAACCCGGAATGTTATTATGCCAAAATATCAATCAAGTTGATTCATGTTACGATTGTGTATGTGGTCCTTTGACCTGAGACACCAAAGATATCTCGTGGATGGACGATTGTGTTTTGACTATGACTTACGAATCTCTAGTCATATGATCTCCAAAATGTCATAGATTGGATATGACATGAATTCCTCGAAGATGATTGAGTGATCAAGATGAGATCATCCGCCCTTCGTATAAGAGGAGATCAACTCAAGAAATGAGATATAGTTAAATCCTCGGCCAAGGTAGTAGAAATATTAGAGAAGTTTTTCTTGATGATTTTCTACTTGCATAAGTACTAAATTGAGTGACTGATTAGGGTTTGATAATTAGCCATGCCCTATGTCATGGTGACCGTGGTGTAGCTTGGCACCCACCAGGCTGGCAACTCAACTTGTCGATTAGGTTAAATTAATCCTTAGCCAATTATTCTATATCTTGATATAGTTAATTGATAAGGAAGACTGATAAGTGTTATTGGGTTGATAGAATCATTAACTTGAGATAAATGGACCCAGAGGGTCACACACATAAGGTCAATAGATGTCGGTGGATATAAACATAATAATAAGGGTTTTTGTAAAAATTTCACGCTCCCAAACTCTATAAATAGGGAGAGAAAAACCATACTACAGGTGCCCATGAAAGCCTAGTAGAACTTCTCCCCTCTCTTCTCTTCCTCTCATGGTGACAAGTGTTCAAGAGGAGATCCAATCATTTGGAGACTGTGTGGATATCGTTAGAGGCTGGATAATAACATGAAATTTATACCTATAATTATGTGATTATTAATGAAAATTTAGGCATATATTATTCTATTCTTATGCATGTTATCATACTTTGAGTGCATATCTATCATTTCATGCAATTTTAAGTTATAATCTCAAAGTGCACTATTTTAGTGATAAATAGGCATAATTCAAAGAATATATTTTAAAATAAATTATTCCCATATATATTTGAGATTATAATTGGGGTTTAATGTTAAATAATAAGAGAAAATACTTTTTATACACTCGCTTATTTTTTAAGTTTTAATTACTAAGAGAAATGATTATATTTTTGAAATAAAAATTTATTCTCTTGTCATTTATTAAATTTGACTATTTAAAATGATATGTTATTTAATTTCTGATCCAACAAAAAAATGGAGTAATTTAGAGTTGTATTTTAAGAGTTATGAGTTTTCTAATTTTTAGGGATTTTTCTAGAATTTTTTTGAAATTTTTTTGAATTTAATTCAATTTATTTGGAATTAAATTGAATAAAAATAATATTTTTATCATATGATGACGTGGTGGGAGTGAAAATGCGTCGTATCGTGGCAGTGTATGCACACGCCATGTGGCACATGAGTATGCATGTGTGCATTTGCGTGCGTACGAGCATATGCGCATGTGTGTGCACCCATGTGTGTGCATGTGTGATTAGTGAGGTAGCACCCTTTTCAAGATTTTTGGTGATTCACTATTCGCATAGCACTTATATACTCATCGCTCCACTATTATTTTTGTCATGTGGGACTGTTTGTGTTTATTGTTAAGTGCAAGTGATGTGGGGAATGTGAAGCGTCCGATCATGTGATATAATCACGATTGTTGATCTTCACTTAAGTGTGGGGTTATGCGGCGCATTCTAATTGGGTGATGATTTTTTATAAACCATTTTAATCTTAGTTGTTCATCTGAAGAGTTATAACAACTGAGATTAAATACGCTCAATGGACTTCTATGGATGCATGGGGACATTTCACACGTCGATTCCCGATCAGACGGACGTGATCGTGTGACGATTCTTCTTCACGCGCGACGTGACAAAATTTAGCGCTCCATCTTTGATCGAACGGACTCAACTTAATGGCAATGATTTGCACCCAAGAGTTTCATGTGAGCTGTTGATCGAAGATGAAGAGCCAAATCAATGGCAACACCCAATTTTGCCTTTAAATTAATATGTTCTTTGACGATGTAAACCATTCGTGGATGTTTTGAGTAAATTTAACTGTTTAGGCAACTCAATCCTTGAATCTCTTGATTTCTTCTTCTTCTAGACTCATTTCCACATCCAGGGAGTGTTTGAAATCAGGATTTTGTCAAAAGAATAGGGAGAAATCGCCTCTTGAATGCCGAATTGGATCAATTCGAGTGTGACTTCAGGTTAGATTATGCGTTTTCATCCTAATCTTTTGTCTTGTATCATTATCTTATAATTTGGAATCGTAGATTAGGATAATTTTAAATTAATTTTGAGTTTCTCTGTATTCGCGTTCGGAAATTTTATCTGATTTTTGCTCTTTGATTTCTCTACGAATATTGATCCAAATCAAGTGATTTTTGATTCCATGGATTCGTCTTTGTGGTATCTTTCTAAATTTATCAGAATCCCTAACTTCTCACCTCAGTTAATTGTCCGATTTTGATCAAATGTTGAAAAACACCTCAAAAATACCTTAATTCTATGTATATTTGACCCTTATTCACATCTATACTATCTAATTTGTGATTATTTATCAAAATGGATGAGTTTGGAACTTGTTTTGACACATATCTATGTGTATTCAATGACCTCATGGATTCATATTGTCACCGGATGCTTGATCGGTTGAAGAACTCTTTCAAATGATCCTTGTAAGTATGAATTTTATTCTATACTTGATGATACGATCATCTAGAATGGATGATAATATCATCTATTCTTGGTGCTTCAACTTTTTTGAGTGTTTTGATTCAACATCTTCTGCTGCAATCATTGTTTTGGTCAAAAATTTGGAGAGCTTGTCGATCCTTAGATCCCAGCAGCTAGGGAGGGGAAGTTAGGAAAGGTTGGGAAAATAGTCATAGATAAAGAAATCAAAACTGCAATTACAAGGATCCAAGGAGAGGGGGTTAAGGAAAATGGGACGAAGATGAGGGAGAGACAATGTAGGGGAACTTTGCTGCCTAAATAAGGATGTTAGGCAATTGAGAAGATAAATGATGATGATAAGATCAATGAGAAAATGGGGGCATCAATTTTCACCCAAAGTGTGAGAGTTATGACAAGTAATTGATGATTTTAGTGTTTGGAAATACCATTTTGATTTGGTGCATGGGAGTATGAGGTTTTATGGAGAATCTCTAGGGACACATATTGATCTTTTAAGGGGTTTGATAAAATTTGACTACATGGCATGTGCAAAGGACCTTGAGTATAATTAGGTGTAAAAATAAATTTATTGAAGGAGGTGACAAACCAAGGTAAAAAGTTGGCGTAGTCATAAAGAAAGGCCTACAAGGTACAATAATTTTCATCTATGAATATAATTCAATCGATAAAGGTGACCCAAGAGTGATCCCAAACATCAAAATGAAACAAATCAAATGGTTTTGAAGTAAGAAAAAAAGATATTATAGGCCAAATAATGGTGCTTAATAACGTGACTTGACTCACACTTAAAATGGAAATGGTGGTCCAAGGAAGGACTAACATAGCTTGAATATGCCAGGGTGTCCAACATATTGATTATGTCGTAAGGAGGCATTGTCCTTCTAACGACAAAGAAAAGTCTCATAAGTGACTAATGTAAAACTAGAGTCATTGAAAATAAAAAATATTGGACATCAAAGAAATTTCTCAAGTCATTCAAATAGAAACATGATCAAATTTGACACACAAAAGAATTTTGGTAAAATGAATGAAATTTTTTTATTAGACCATAAAGGTAATTACTAATTCAAAATATAGACCAAATAAACTTTTTGTCAAGCCTAAAGTCATAGATGGAAGTTAGAGAGAGCAGAGATGAGAGTGGAGTGAGAAAAGGATTATTAAAACTAATAAAAAATCTAAAAGAGGAAAAATTGAAACTAAATTGGAAACCTTTTGGCAAGTTTATCATTCTTAAGATGGAGAAGATAACATATTGATCCTTTTGACACTGAAAAGGGCAAGGAATAGGATACACACACACACACACACACACACACACAGAGAGAGAGAGAGAGAGAGAGAGAGAGAGAGAGAGAGAGAGAGAGAGAGAGAGAGAGAGAGAGAGAGAGAGAGAGAGAGAGAGAGAGAGAGAGAGAGAGAGAGTGATGGAGAATTATCTCAACACAAGAACACAAGGGTTCCAAGTGAACCTAGGTATGAACTAAGAGAAATCATTCTCAACAGCAACAAAATGGCATACTCCTCCTTATTCACAAGTTTGAGAAATTATCCATTCATGAAATGAATGAAGGAAGCCTCTCTAAAATATTGAAAGAGAGTGTAGATCCAAAGGGAATTATCTTCCCTCCTCCTCCATTTACATACTGATCCAAAGATTGACTTGGTCAAAAGAAATTAAACCCTTATCCTTAGATAAGAATTCTTTGAATGGACCAAGTCAACCAGCCTTACCTTGGTATAGGTTCCTTAATATCCTAGCCATATCCACTATATCATAGGTACCTTGTATAATTATAATTACTAATCTCAAGAAAAATCAGTAGGATTATCTTTGTTATTAAATTCCCTTCTCTCTTTGAATGCCACCTATAGTTAGACTTATAGGAGAGATCTAAATATTATTATTATCTTCGGCTTCTACTTTAACACAAAGCCAATGCATGAATAAAACCATGCAATTATGAAGTCAGCTTATATGATGATAATCAGCATGGAGAAAGCTCCTAACAAAGAGGACTACCTCCCATTTAAACAAGGCCTTTACGGTTAATGAAGAGGATGACAATTCAGTTAAAGGACAGTCATCATACTATTATCAAGCTCACACTTCTCATCCTTAGATCATCAGAGGAGTATTGAATACACATGAAGCCTCTCCCTCATAAATGATGTGGATTCCAAGTGAAATCAAACTTCATAAATGAAGATTATCAAACTTACAAGCAACTCAAATAAACAAGAAGACTGCTAAGCTCCCTCTCTAGTCAAAGCTCTGCGCGAGCACAGAGATTGCTCAAAGAAGACTAGTCAAAGACAAGAAAGGAGAAGACAACGCTCGAATAGAATTGAAGCGTCTCGAGAATGAACACGAGAGAATTGAAGAAAAGGAAGCTTTTCATCACTGCCACCGCCCGTCTCTGCCTTCTCTTCACCTCATCCAAGGGAATTTCTTGACATCAAAGGTTAAACTACCAACATTATCGTCACCGACCATTCCTTGCCCTCTATTCACCTTACCTTGGTGATCCGCAAGAAGACTAGAAGCAAAGTCAAAGCCCGTCGACCCCTTATCACCAAGTAAAGTGACTACCTATTCTTACGATTACAACAATTAAAAGCTCAGACGATAAGAGGATATCGAAACGTCTCAAACACGACCAGAATTCCGAAGGCATCATATAAACCCCTCAAACACCAACGTCATCACAAGATCGACGAGTTATTCCTCTCATCTTTGGAACATCACGGGAGCAATGAAGATCTATAAAATCGATCACGACAGTATTCTCGCCATCGGCTCTTCACCTGAGACTCTATTCATCCTGCTATGCTGATCGATCCTGCATTCGTCTCCAACAACTTCACAGTAAAGAAGTGACGACGCTTGCTGAATTGAATTTATTAATGGAACCACTATCACCTTCAGCTATCTGTCTTCTCGTCATCTCGCTCAATGAATATTAAAGGACGGGTCAACCCAGTCCACCCCGATCCTTCAATAACGTCATTGACTTTCTTCTTATGACTACAACCTAGTTGACGCTCACACGATCAAAGCGAACAAAGAGTCAAATGGACGGTCATCACGGGATCCTGCAAAATTTAAATAAAACTCTCCAAGAATTGCATAACTGTTCATACGCGAACGATAATTACCACGATGCGACGTCTCCCCGTAATTGCCCTTCTTTTATTTCTATAAAACGAAAACTTGTAAGAGAAAAAAGACAGTTGTTGTTGTTTATTGATGAATGAATTGTTTTCCTTGTTTGAAAAATTTTTGTATTCTTGTGAGTTCCAGTATCTCTCCCGCAACCTCTCACTTCGAAATTCTACCTCCCTTCCTGTTTCCCCTCCCCCCCCCCCCCCATTCTGTCACTTTCAACCATTATCTGTCAGAGAATAACCGAGGACTTCTATTACCATTTGGCGATTCAGGAACATCGTCTTCATCTCCCATTCAGGTACTCATCCTCCCTCTTTTCAAAGTGAATAAGATTTTAAAATTTAGATCAATAAGTCCAACATTGGTCAATGTTCCTATCTGTTCTCTTTCACACTTCTATTAACCGATATCCCATTTAGATAAGCCCCGATTTCAGTAATATCTATTCTAAATATCCTCCACATTTTTCTTCCTTTTCATCACATAAACCATTTAACATCTTATCCATTCTTCTTCTCATCACATTCCCACTCATTATCGCTATTATTCATTCATCTATTCGCATTATCCTTATTCATATATTCACTGATATATATTTTAATCCTCATATTCTCAATCTTATAACCTCTCCACATTATAGAAAATATAATAAGAACCACTCCTAATCACTACATAATATATATTATATTCTCATTCTTTTCTCTTCTCCACGCATTTATAAACTTCATCCTCACTGGTATTCCTATAATTCCGAATTATCCTATACGATATCTTCCCTGAATGAATACATTTATTCCTTAGTGATATCATTCATAGGTCCTTCTTAAAACTGTAGGATTAATTCATGATTAATACCAGTAGTTATTCATCTCATAATTCAGTCATCTCTTCCTCACATATTCACACTTACATTCTCATCTTCATACATATCATTTTCCTCAAAATATCCTACATCAGAGAGAGAGAATCAATTTGAGCACATATTTTAGAACTTTTGTAATAAAGAATCTCATAGCCTTCTTTGTATTCTAGATCTTCTCTTTGACAAATCTTGATAATTTAGAACAGGCAGCCGATTAGAAAATAGGAAGGAGAATAGAGGGAGGAAAAAGGATCAACAGATTCTTTTTCATTCGATCATGGGCCGGCCATCCTATACCTTCACGAGGTGTTTCACATGGTGCTTTTTGATTCGCCCAAAAAAGATAAGGTGGGTCTATTTGATTTTTTTGTGATTTACTAGACAATAAGAAAACTTGGTGGCTCATTATAGTGCACCATGCATCTCCCTTTTGAGCCTTCAATTAGTTCTCATTGATTTGGCGATGCTTTTGAAAGGGCTCATGAATTCCCCCACATGTCCCTTCTTCATCCCCAAATGGAAGAAATACTGAGAAATAAACCCTATCAAACATATTTGGCAATCTTCAATTGAATTAAATCTCCCCTATTATGACCCAAGTGTAGGCTCAAGATTGGTTAGGAAGAGAGAAACAATGAACTCCTTCTAATATCCGGGTGTTTGGTGGGAAAATACATAGGAAATTATTTTAGTGAGAAGACTTCTAATGATCTCCTTTTGAGAATAAATTAGTTTGATGTTGTAAAAATGTGTAAGGGTTTATCTAGAGAGGGCCAATGCAATGGATTATCTTTAATAACATAAAGATAATTCTAGAGAAACGTTTGATATGTTTCTAGTGATGGAGAATTATTTATTAAATATTTGAATATTTTATGGATATATATATTTGCATAAACGAGATTTTTAATAGTTTATATATATTTATACAGGATTAATGGCCCCATAGGGGTTTCAGCAAACACTTTGAGGTCATATAGATATGTAGATGCTAGAGAGGAGAAATCAGTGTGGTTATAGAGATAAAATGGAGAGATTATGGTGAATTATTATTAGATATTTTATTATATGTTATTTCTTCTATTTCTATAAAATCATATATCAGATAACAGGGAATTAACCCAGAAATAAAAATATAAGAAGAAAGATAGCAAATGAGAGAGTAAGATGAAGGAGAAAGATGAAAATTCTGAGGCAAATAATGAGGATGAGATAGATACAAGAAAGAGCACGGGTAGATGAGAGCAGTGGATGGAGAATGGATATGTAGATTTATATTAATGTATTAGAGATTCACATAAAAATTTAAACAGACATCAAATGAGCATTGGAATAAGGGGCTCGTTAGAGCATAATGAGATTAAAATGAGAGGAGAAAATGATAATTAATGATGGGAAGTGAATGAGATTGGTTTATGATATTATGTTTTCCTATTATATATGTGTATATATATATATATATGATCAGTGTTATTTATGTATATATATGTGTGTGTGTGTATGAGAACATGACACTCACAATTCGAGAATAAGAAGCTATAAAAAGGATGAGAAATGAGAAATGAGAAATGAAGAAGAATAAGATTGAGCACAAATTTAAGAAAAGGATGAGGGATGATGAAAAAAATATGAAAAAGATTAAAAACAAAAATCCATGCTATCAATAAAAAGAGGTTTCCAGATCCAAATCTTGCATAAACCTCATTTTATCTTTCTTCTTAGGAAGAGTGATGCTTCATTCTTGACGATATTGAACACACTTGTTTTCTACTCTGATAGAACTTTGAGCATGAACACACATGATTGGTCCATAATTTCTCCCCGTTTCCTTCATCCATCCACTGATAGAGAGAGAAAGAGAGCCAAAAATCAGCCTTCAAGAGTGGGAAGAAAAGTTTTAAACCAATAAAATGTGGCACCCTCCATTGGATGCTTGAGATTCAACTTACACACCTTAATGGATAGGCGACCCAAATTTCATGACGTTTTCTCCATAAAAGATGGTAAGTGAAAGTGAACCAATTAATAAAAAACCTTAGTCATTAATCAACACCCTAAAGTCAGTAGACTATATTGTTGGTCTTTTATGGTATCTTAACTTGTTGGATATGGACCTATCTTCTTGAAATAAAAATGTTTTGGCCTTTTCTTCACTATGGTACAATGTCCAAGTCACAGAAGTGGGAAATTCATCACTGGTACTTAAAAAAGAAGGAATGATTTACATAAGAGAGAATAAGGGGCACACCATTTTAGATAATGTGTTGGGGCACATGCTACACGACTCGCATGCATGATGTTGATGATGCATTGATCCTCCAAGAACAAGACATGAGAGAGGATGCTCTCAATATTTGGATTCCGTGTGTGCCGAAATATATTTGGAAACAAGATTTTGGCATCATTTTGTTATGGTCTTGGTTGGGATAATGCTTGTGATCTTGGTGTGCATAAGGCTAGGCAAAATTCCTTGCAAGTTACTCCTTTTTAAGGGAGGGAGATGGTAAGTTCAATTTTACACTTTTAAATATATTTTGTTGGTAAACTAGAATCATGCAGTAATGTTATAATATTTCATCTCAATCACAAATTATCATATATAGAGTGAACCAGGGGTTAAATCATTAAGGGGAAGATTATTAGATATGAATTTTAATATTATTAGATATGAATTTTAATATTTCCTAAAGGAAGATTTTGATGAGAAAGCAAATGAAACTGATGAAGGAAAAAAAATCCTATGGGACGATCTAGAATAACCAAATCCTCTTTTGAAAAATATTTTAAGATCAAGAAGGAAAATGATGTTTTATTGGTAGAAAAAAATAATATATTATTCTCTAATAATAAAGTATTAAGTTTAATTAAAATTTCTAATGTATGTAATTTTTTGTGTTGTGATTGAAGTTTCACTCTAGAGATGCTCCTATTTTGATCATTCACTCAAATATGCGTAAATTTTGCCCATGAAAGGTATCTTGTATCCAACAAGAAGAATGAAGAAAAAGAAGAAAGATTAGAATAATAGATGTTCCTAACAGAACTGATGACTTGTTATGGTGTCTTTCCTCCAGCTAGCCAATTCTAGAGGCATACATTAAAATTGAAAAATCCCCTAATTCCAGCATCCTTTTCATGATCAAAGATGGATGCATAGAGGATGCAAGGATGGATATTGTTCGTCTTAGTCTCTCTCTCTCTCGCTCTATCCTTATCAACAGCGTTAAAGTCATATCTATTGCACTTCATCATTAAATCTGAAAAAGGAGGAATAATTGGCACAGAATCCAGCACCCATCATGACCATGTTTTCAAAATTAAAATAGGAAATTCCGATATTGAAAAAATTGGGATTCTCCACTTTACTTTTGTGGCAGCCAATCCAAACATGCAACTTCAACATGAACATATGATGAAAAAGGTCATAATTTTCTGATTGGTAACCATTATTCTTGAAGTCAATGCATCAAGTCCTGAAATAAGGAAGCCAAAAATGGTTGTAAGAATGAGGGTGCCCATCATTGGAGGTGGTTGATTCTTGGTGCTTCAAAGAAAATGCTTGATCGTGCCACTCAAAGGTGTTATTGTAAATCATTTTAAAAATTAAAATAATATATCTTTTAATTATAAATAAAAAAATTAATTTATATCCCCACTTGAAAACTTAACATCTTGATCATTTTGACGTCAAAAAATAGAAAAAAATATAGACAATAAGAGTATTCTTTAGTAATAAAATGAAACATTTTAAATCTTAATCAAATATATTTATGAATTATATTTTCATGAAAATAAGTGCATAAAATAAGTTATAATAATGTAGTAATTAGAATGTTATTATGGGGGATTACTCATCAAATTTCTCCTCAATTTTCATCTATTGTGGAGGGGAAATTTCCTCCCCCTACCCAACCGTTTTTGTCCTTTTGCTGGAAGATTCTTTCTTTCATGGGAGGATCTTGATGAAGTCAATTATAATGATTCCAAATATATAAGATAGATTTTCCGAGGAAGATTAAATTTCAACTAGATGAGACCTAGAAAACCCTAGAGCTCTAACATCAAGTGGAAATCTCAAGAGAAATAGAGAGAGAGTTAAGGAAGATGCATCTACCCCGAGTAGGGGGAGCGGGAGAGGAGAACTCATTCCCGCTCATACACCCCGTCCTCTCGTTTTTACCCTCTCCTTTTCCTTGTCCTAAGTTTATATCTCTTCAAGAACTCTATGCTGAAATCAAAGTATACCCCCTTGCACCCGAAAAATCCTCCAAATACTCTCTACCCCATTGCTGTGCTTCCACCCTGGGAGTTGATGTCGAGCCCACCAACTATCCTGCAAACATTCAAAAACCCACTAAGGCTTCTAGCCATCTCTCTTGTGCAATCAGTCTAGGGCTCTCATTCCTCACCCTCCCTTTACACGTTATCAAAGGCCAATAGATTTTTGGCTCATACACATGGAAAGTGGTGAAATTCATTGTCCAAAGAACATTTAGCTATGAAAGGATTCAATCAATAAGCTGGTCATGACTTCCTAGACATGTTCAATCTTGACATTAAAATCATAAAGCTTCGCCTTTTGCTTGTTTAAGCCATCAATAAAATGATGGCAGATTCCTCAAATTGATGTATTTGATGTCTTTTGATTTGGTGACCTTTATGAAGCCAGCTAAATGGAGCAAGCACTAGGATTCACTCTATCTATTTCCAGTGTGTCTGTCGAGTTCATAAATCCCTATGTGGGTTGAAGCAAGCTCCTTAAGCCTTGGTTTCAAAACCCTAAAATTCATAGCCTCCAATTCTGATCACTAATTCATATAATCATGATCAGACCAATCCTATGTTCATCCTTATAGATGATAATGGTATTCGCATCATGACATCTGAAATCACCTGCATTCAAGGTCTCACCAGCTCCGACTACTCGCTTTTTATTTGGAGGCCCTCAATCCAACCAATATTCTAAAGCATCGCTCTTGTCAACTTGTCTCTCAATCTTGACATCTCAACTTTCTTTGAAGAAATCAAGCATGGAAATTGCAAACGATTCTTAAAACTCTAGAACATCGTTGCTTCTCTATTGTGAAACTTTGACACTGCCTTTGCACAGAACTAAGAGTGCTAGACTTTGACACAACCCTCGTGGACTACATAAAGAGAAGTATCCTCCATGGCCTGTTACCTTATCACTGCTCTGATGTTACTCATCGAGCTTTCAGTGACATTGATAGGCCTGGTTCAAACACTAATCGATGCTCGACTGAAGGCTTCCTCATCTACATCGTTTCCATCCCTCTATGTGGAAGATGTAAGAAAAACTCCCTGTTTCCTCTTTAGAAACTGAGGTGGAATACAAGTCCCTCACCAATGCCACAGCAAAACTCATGTGACTAGATTCTCTTCTTGGTGACATCAACCTTCTTCTCCCCTGCCTCCTACAGTGCACTGCAACAACATCCCTGGGACTTACCTGGCGGTAAATCTGATTTTTAGTGCACAGACCGAACGTATAGAAATCGACTACCATTTTGTTTGGGAGGAAGTAACTGAGAATCAATGATGAGTCTTATTTGTCTCCATCAAAGACCAACTAATTAACATCCCTCACAAAAAAGCCCTACCCAGGCCTTGCTTCCATTGCCTCTATGGCAAGCTCATTGTTATTCCACCGCCAAGCTTACAGGGAGTTTTAAGGAAGACAACTCAGGCCAAACAAGCAGATCCCCTCCAACCAATCTGAGTCAATTCCATTTGAATCACAACCTCACATCAAGTCCAACGCAACAGTCGAAATAAATGGCATCCTATAATCACCCATCTCGCGTGTTCTAACATAGTTCTCTTAAATACACTCTCTCTATGATGCAGCATGGAGGGGGAGAAGGTGAAGCTCAGGGTACGAAACAACAGGCTCGCCATTGCAACGAGCTTCAAGAACTCACAGGAACTCGGATTTTGGGTACCCCGCATGGTGTAATCGGGACGTAGTCCTTCAAAAATTCATATTCAGTATAATTCAAAACACAAGCAAATTGCTATATCTATGGGGGCTTACAAGCAATAGACCTAGAAGGCCTTATGGGTCTCATTAACCTACTTGACCTAGCTTCTAAACCTCGACTTCGCCAGCGGGCCTTGAGGGAGACACCAAAACAAGGGGCTCCTTCCCCATCACTCTATATCTCTCATTCTCTCTCTTTCTCTCGTCTCTCGCCAGTCTTTATTCGCCGCCCCTTTCAGGTTTATAAGGCGGATGCTCGGAGGTGACAAGCAATAATTTGCTTTGGTGGAAAGGCAGCCAACATATTCGATGAATAATAAAACCAATTGATGAACACTGGGCAATTGAGATTAAAAAAAACACCCACTTGCCCCTAATTTCTGAGTGAAATTTCTCATTGAAACAAATGCTGGGAAGAACGCACATTCAACAGCATTTACGAAGCGATTCTTGGTTGGCGCGAAGGCCGCAGGCATTCGAATCGAGAAGCGTGTCTCGGCTTCATGGGACATGCTCCCCCGGATTACGGTGTCCACGGTCAAAGCGCCGGATTTTACGAATTTGAGCCTTCCCTGAATTTATCAGTGAGCGATAAAATAACATGCCAGTATCGACTTACCCGGGAAGTCACCTCTTACTCCGTGTCTATGGCAAAGGATGAGACGCTAAGTCGGTTAAGTTCCGGCACGAACTGCATGTGTGCGGTTCTTCCAAAGTGGTGGGCTATTATAGTATAATTTCTCCCGTCTTTGCATTCCACTCTCTCCCTCCCTCCCCCCCCCTCTCTCTCCACTGAGGAGCGAATGGAGTACTTTAAAAGCCATTCATGTCGGATGAGAGTGGGAGAATGTGCGCATATTAGGGGTCTCAGATGCCATTTCCCGAACATTCTTCTTTTAACTGACGATGCATTGGTGACCGAGATGCGCCATCTCTCGCAGAAGAAAAAAACCAAGTGCTGCCATGCCCACAGAGAAATGATTGTTTAATACCCTGGATACAGAAGAGTTCTCATACCGAGAATAGGAATTCCTTGAAAGGAATATTTTACTTCGTCCGTCTCGTTCCTTTCGCCCTATTCTCCCTTTTTAAGCCCAGGAACCTCTGCTCTCAAGTGGGCAACTCTAGATACAATTGCCGAGCCGTCCTTTTCCCAATTGAGAGACCGACGCTATCAGCGAGCTTCATTTTCGCCATTGCCGAGCCATCCTTTTTCCAATTGAGAGACCGACGCTATCAGCGAGCTTCATTTTCGCCATTGCCAAGTCTACGACTGCGACATGACTAAGGGCCACCCAGTCTCTCTTCAGGTTCGTCTGTGATAGACCCGAGGTTACGACTCTCCGATTCTTTCTCTCGCACTCACACTCACACTCGCTCTCTATCTCTATCTCTCTCTCTCCGGCTTTCTCTCTTACTACCTCCCCCATCCCTTTCTCCCTCTATATCTCACTACCTCTCTATCTCCATCTCTCTTTCTTTCTCTACATCTATCACTCTCTCTCTCTCTCTCTTTCTCTCTTACTCCCTCTCTCTATTTCTCAATCCCTCTCTATCTATCGCCTTCTCTATTACTCTCTTTCTCTCTCCATCTATCTCTCTAGCTCTTTCTTTACGTTACCCTCACGCACTCTGTTTCTCTCCTTCAATCTTTCTCTGACTCACTCTCTCACTTGTAGGATTTAGACTTCAACATCACTATCTCTCAGAGCCACCCTATCTCTAAATCTCTCACAATCTCTGTCATTCTTTCACCCATTCGCTTTCTATCAATCGATATATCTACCGATCTATCTATCTATCTATATTTCTCTCTATTTATCTATCTATCTATCTATTTACACACTATCTATCTATCTATCTTTATACACTCCATCTATCTATCTATCTATCTATCTATCTATCTATCTATATTGCTCATTAAACATGTGCGTGCGTGTCACGGATTCTCTATTTCCAAATTGTGAGCTGTAGCTCAGAGTTCCTGTTACAGATTGTTGATCTCAAGGTAAGGATGTGCTGCGAGGGCTGTGAGAAAGTTGTCAGGAACAGTCTTCTGAAGCTTAAAGGTAAGCAAATAAGCGCGAAATACTTGTATTCGAGAATATTGAGTCCAATCATATTCTTCGCTGGCTTAGGCGTCGACTCAGTGGAGGTGGACTTGCCCATGGAGAGGGTGACAGTAACAGGTTACGTTGATAGGAACAAGGTGCTCAAGACCGTGAGGAGAAGCGGAAAGAAAGCGGAGTTCTGGCCGAACCCGGACCTGCCTCTTCAGTTCACATCGGCCAGTGACTATTTCCAGGACGAGGAGTCATTTAGGGAGAGCTACAACTACTGGCGGCATGGCTACAACGGTGAAAAGCACGGCCAGGTTCCAATAGCCCGTAGGGGAGACGACCGCGTCAGCAACATGTTCAACGATGATGACGTCCATGCCTGCTCCATCATGTGACGGACCCTCAGCATTAGCACCGGTCTTTTGTCCCACTTATTCGCCATGTCCATGAGAACGTTTGTTTGAGTTGGAAAAGGGTTTTTGGCCGTTGGTTTTTGTGGATATCTCTGACCACTGAACAAGAATGCTCCTCGTCTAGTTGCCGTGGATGAGGAGCTATAATCTTTCTTGGATTTCAGCTTGTCCAAGCTCCTCCAAACAGGACTTTTGGACCTATTGCCATTATCAAGAGCCCTTCTAAACTGTCAGTAAGAAAACAAAAGAAAGTGGATGATCAAGTTTCTTCTCTTAATCTCTAGTCAATGAATGAAAGAATAGAAGTTGAAGATTTAATCAACTCAAAGGATACTACAAATGAGATTAGAAAGGATGAACCCTCACAATTTAATGCAAGATAGAAACTAGACAAGCAAGGAAAATAAAAATACATCTTAATGAAATAATTTCAAATGGCAGAGAATGGCTTGATTATAGGCTACTATTCGCACTGGAAGCCTCTAAGATCATTCCTTAGGACCTTTTTTTCTTGTACTCACAACCTTTGAGAGCCATTTGTAACCTCTAACCTCCCCATTGGAGGAGTATTATATCCATTGCTCCTCATGAGGTAATATGAAAGCATAATTTATACCTATTAAGATAATAATATGTAATGTTATTTTTAGATCTAGCCCATTAGAGGGCTTACCCCAACATTACGACTGTCTCATGGGTAATATTTATGTTTCTCTCTCTTTCTCAATTAGAGAATAGAGGCTTGTCCTCTCTTCTTTAATTTTCTATTATAATCTAACTTATCCTTTTCATGATATCAAAACTAGGTTATCGATCATAAATCTTTATAACCCTAGAAAACTAGGTTCTTCGTGCCACCACTATTGCTCTATTGCAGACATTTCCCTTCTCCACTACATTCACACTGCCATCATCACTAACAACCCTCGAGGTCCAAAGGTATCTCACCTCTTTCCTCCTTCCTTTATTTTTACGACCACTACCTCTCAATATTGCTACCACAACCCCTCAAGCCTACTACTATCTCCCCTCAGGCTTGTAGTTGTCGACACTACCCCTCAAGTTCATAACCTCTGCCCCTCGAGGCCTCTAGAAAGGTCATCTCCCCTTCCAAGGCAGTGGCCACCACTTTTTTAAGGTCATAGTCACCCTAATCAGGGCTCCAATCTATATCTTGTGATAGCTTTTTCCAACCCAGCTCAAATCACCCTAAAGTAGACTAGTTGGTCCAAGCTAGCCCAAGAAAGTTGAGCTGGTCAAGCCAGTCCAATCTAACCCAAGCCACTTGAGTCAATCAAGCCAGTCAAAGCTAGAAAAGCTAGGACAAGTATTGATGGTTTGGGACAAGACAAGATGAATCAAAAAAATTCAAGACAAGAAAATGGAACATAGGACAACCGAGGGACTCCTCGAGACCACTTGGACAGGTTAAGGATTGTTATTCGACTGTTGTTTTCTGCCCTACCTAATGCCTCTAGGTTAATGATGTTATTTGGGTCTAATGATTCACTGTCAAGGTCTAGGCCACCATCAATCCCTATCATTTTTCTAATAATATCTCCTCTGGTAGAAGCATTGTTTATAGTGCACCATTCCATCACAATCCAAATTACTTGCCCATCATATAACTTAAATGGTCACAATTATGCTTCATGAACCATAGGCTTTGATGATTTTCCCATAGCCCATCACTTAGCACATCATCTGAAGGAACCTTCTCTTGCATTTACTACTATAATTTATCACACTTGGACTCAAGTTAACTCCAATGTTTGCTCTTGGGTATGTTAGAGCATTCTTTTGCCTATTGCTCAACCTCTCTCATGTATCAAGCCTACAAGCCCACTATGATGTACCTTGGAGACTATGTGAGCAAACAAAAATACCAACATTACCCCCACTATGAAAAATTTTGAATCTATGTTTGTATGCAAAGAAGCTAATCAATCATTTCTTGATCACTTTAGTCGTTTAAAGCTCTTTTGCAAGAGTTGTCTCTCCATTAACCACCCATGATTGATTATTGACAAAGCGTTTTGTGCGGTCGTTAAAACACACAAACGTCAGTCAAACAAAATTTAAAAGTCTGAACTCACAATGACAAAGATATAAAATCATGTAAAGTGTAAGTAGTGGGTCGATCTACAAAGAACAAGGTTGACTTTTATTGCAGAGTTGACTTGGTCAAACTTAGGTATAATTCAAGATTTTAAGAAGTGGAAATGAGATTTTATAAATAGAAATGATATAAATATATTAGATAGGATATTTTAAGATTTAAGATTTTTGTTTTGACAAAGAAAGGCAAAAGTCAAAGTCAAAACGTTAACTTTAACCAACAGTCAACTTTCTTTAAAATCAGAGAATCAAAAGAGATCAAAAGATTACGAAAATTATATATTCAGAATTTATAGAGAAAGTGGAATTTATTCATATAAAATTCGTGATTTTTTGATAAGAAATGGATTTATTATAAATTATTAAAAATCAAAGATCAGAAACATATTGAAATGAACACTTCAGAGAAAATCTTCAAATTGACTTATCAAATGATATCTAAATCTTGGAAATTATATACGAAAAAAAAAGATAACAACCAAAGGATTCCAAAGAGACCAAAATTTTCAAATTCCAATTTATATTTTAAGAGTAGTTGATCTTGCAAGTCCACGCTCAAATTCGGATTGAAAATGAGTAGTGGTTGGTCAAACATTAAATTGAGGGGTCAAATGATCTTGGAATTTTACGAATTTTCCAAATCCACGGAAAGCTGATGAAATAAGGAATCTAATGAAATTAAAATCAAGTGATTCAGAGTTAAGATCAAATAGATATACTATTTTAAAAATCAACAAAAGTTCGAGTCAAAATTGGGAAAAATTGAAGAACAAAACGACTTAAAATGCAAATTTAACTATGGAAATCTAATCTAAATACAAATTACCGTCGGATGATTGATTGAATCTCACTGTTAACCCGATTGCCACGAAGATTTGGCTTCAATTCATGCGGATTGAAGAGTATTGGCTTGATTTCTTCCTCAACGGACATTCGGCGTTCAAGGGGAAAATTCTATCAAATCCGATGATTAATCATGACGAACCCTGCCTTAATCGGATCGCGATCAAGTCTAAACTCAGCAGAATTATGATGAACTCAAGATCTTCCTTCAAATTCACTTAATTGCTTTAAGAATTGATCAAAAGTTAAGAGAAGAAGAGAATACATTGGTTTTTATAAAGAACTTTCCCGTGAGAAATTCGGGCCGTTTGATGCGGTGAAGACCGATTGATGGTCACAATCGCATGATGATCGTGGGCCATCAATTGCGCGGTGATCCTGAGCGATGATCTCACTTGAGATTATTTCCGCCATCCGATAGCCATCATCAGGTCGAGGTGAGTCTATATGTGTCCACGTGTCTCCCCACGATGCGCCTTACTCACGATTAGTCGCGACTGTCCGATGAAGCCACGTGGTACAAGGGGATGTGACGATCGCGTTTACTTAAATCCCGTAAAGCGCACGTTCTTGATTGATGATCGCGTGGACTTGAGTCCACGCGATGGATGCTTTGAGATCATATCCGATGCCCACTGTGCATCCACGTTGCCTACAAAAGAAGGATCCGTGGGAACATAGTCCCACACGGACTAAAACGCGGGATTTTGCAAGTATATAAGCTGGGGCGAAACAACGCCCTTGCGTTACCGCCCCAATATACTCACCAGGGCCCACTAACTCATGGGCCCTCCAAATGCCAGCCTCTTGACTCGCCACGTGGCGCCCCATCGGGCATCCGCGTTAGCTCGGGCCACCTAGGCTCCCCGCGTGCGCCATACATGGCTTTGCCACATGGCCTTGCGTGCCGCGTCGCATCCGCGCAGGTCGCGCGCTCCATGTCAGCCCAGCGGTCCTACGTGAATAAAAACCCCCTTTTTGCAAATTTAAAAATAGATTGAATATCAAAATAAATTCTAGAAAAATCTAAAATATTCAGAACTCCATATCTTTAAAATTATAACTCGTTTTAATCTCAAATTTTCTCCATTGGATCACCATTCTCTTTCTTTTTAATATCATGCCATTTAAAATATAATTTCAAAGAAGAATATAAGATGAATTAAAAATAACACTAAGGCATTCATTAAGATTTAGATCTTTTAATCATCCAATCGTTAATTCTTTAAATAGAATTAATCCTTTAAATCATCTACTAAAGTCAAAGTAAGGTAATTAATTTCTATTTATTTAACTTTGTAAAAGATTAAACATTCATAAAGCACATAATTAACCCTAAATTATGCATAAATATGAAACTTTAGTAGAATGGCATACCAATGGAGAAAATTCATAAAATTAAGATAACATGCATCATAATTTCATAAAATAAGCATGAATATGAGTTAAATAAAATAAGAATTTAAGTTATAAATGCATGTTATCAATCGTCCAGAGTGGTTTGCACACATTGGAATGATATTGCAAGGAGGGTATCGTCGAGGTTTATCTCGATGGCCTTTGACCTCCTCTTGCTTCGCAAATTCATTGTCAGACACTCTCGAGTACCCAATTTCTAAATATGGCATCTATATTCTCCTCAAATCTTTCAATTAGAACTAGAGTCCCTTCAAATACTAAACTTAATTCATCTCTTGGACTATCTTCATTACCAAATCCTTCTCCCTTGGAAGCACCCAATACTCATGATTCAGATAGAGGTTGCAGCTTGAAGCCTCCTATTTTATGTGGCGGATGCCCTTTTGCTAAGGGTAAGCCAAAAATTTATGCCCGAAACTTATTATGGCTAGTCCACTCATGCCTCGAAGAAGTGTTTGAAGGAATTTAAAAAGCATGTATGTTCTCCATGACTGCGAGTCCAATTCTCCCTAATGTATTTGTAATACGTAGAAGCCAATCACACTTTGATGTATCTCATTTCTGTTAACTGAAATAAAATTTATTCATTGTTATTCTTGTGTAATATTCGTAATGAAGTCCATGAGCATATGCAATGACCAAGTGACTTATGATGAGATCATAATATAATGATCATTGGTCTTTAAACATATGTTCTAAACATTTCTATTCATGGGATATTTGAGAAGGACATCAAATTATCCAAAAATAATAACACTATCTGATCAGACTCATATGATGAGTAGGGCTGATCGTATAGCCATTGGTGTAGAGACTATGAGGATAGATAGTGGGTATCCTTGGAGAAAGAGTTCACTGAATTGAACCATATGAATCCTTGAATAGTAGTATATCTAATTATCAATCAGGTTGATTCATGTCACAATTGTGTATTTAGTCCTTTAACTTGAGACACCTAAGACATTTTGTAGATGAATGACCATATTTTGATTATGACTTATGAATCCCTAGCCACGGTATCTCTTTGAATATATTGGATACACCATGAAGTTCTTGAAGATGATTGTGGGGTTAAGATAGGATCATCCGCCCTCGGTATTTGAGGAGATTGACTCAAGGAATGAGATATGATGAAATCCTCGACCAAGGTAGTAGAAGTATCATAGAAATAGTTCTTAATGATTTCCTACACATATCATTACTAACTTAGATGATCGATTAGGGTTTGATAGTTAACCATACCCCAAGTTATTGATGAGTCTCATGTGGATGAAGGATTATATATATATCGTAACCGATAATGGAAAGGTTCCATAAGAGAGTTCTTATATATTTCATATCTCTTAGAGTATGTAACATATCTTGACACCTAGCGGCTTAGCAGCTCAACCTATCGATTGATTTAAATCGATTCTTGATTAATTAATTTATATAGTGATATAGACAATTAATTAAGGTTGACTAATAAGGTGTTATTGGGTCTATAGAGTTATTAACTAGTGTGATATATGGATCTAGAGGGTCACACACGTAAGATCTATAGATGTTGGTGGATATAGATATAATTATGAGGGTTTTTATGAAAATTTTGTTAGGTCTAATCTCTGTTAAGTGGACATATTTATGTATTATTGTGGATTAACTATCATTTAATCCCATTAAGTGATTCAATTATGTTTAATGTGAGGATTACGACATTCATTTATGTGTGTGGAGGTTAATTATGTGTAGAGGCAATAAATCAATCATTAGTCATTAATAGGCTGACTAATGGTTGATTAGAGGCTTAAGCTTCCCTCATCTCTGTAAATAAGAGGTCATAGTCCACTTGGATAACTTGATGCTCATAATACTCTAGAGAGAATCACATTCCCTCTAGAGATTAGGAGGTTACATTGGGAACATTCAAGAATGCTATTCTCCTTTTCAAAAATCTACTTTGATGAAGATTATTTTGGCGAATCTAGGTACGAGTTTAATTCCGTTTTATGAATTTGATTATTCTGATGAATCATGATGCATATTTGAAGTTCTATCAAATTTTACATACCAAATGTCTATAAATAGGAGGAGAACAACCATAACTCAAGGTGCCCTTGCAAGACTTGTAAGAATTCTCTCATTTCTTTTTTTTTCTTTCTTGATGAAGAGCTTTAAAGAGGAGATCTAACCATCCAGAGACCATGTGGATAGCGCTAGAGACTAGACACTTGAAAGCTTTAAGAACTCCTTCAAGAAAACCCTATAAGTATGTTTTTATCATACATATTAGATGATATGATCATTTTTTTCTTCGTGCATGTGTTTTGAATATCCGATTCAATGTATTCCGCTACACTCAATGTTTTGATCAAAATTTTTAAAGGATTATCAATCTTAAAACTTAACATCTCAGATATGAGACACTAAATATGGATGATTGACAAGACGGGACCGTGAGGTCATCGATTTCACACGGTCTCGTGTCAAAAATATTTCCGAATGTACCAATTTAAGGATTTAATAACAAATAGAGGGGTATAATGGTAAATAAGGGCTGAAATCTACAGGGAATTAAGGTATTTTTGAGAGATCTTTTAGAAATTGATCAAATTGGACGATGAATTGAGGTGAGAAATTAGGGAAAATGGTAGATTTAGAAAGATAACTCAAAGATGTATCCACGGAATAAAAAATCACTCGATTTGGTTTAGTAATCATGGAGAAATCAAAGAGCGAAGTGAGATGAAATTTCCGAAAATCGGAAGATTGAAAACCGAAATTAAAGACTAAATTAAGCTAAATTACGGTCCTGAATTACAAATTGATGGTACATGACGATAGATTAGAGGGAAAATCAAGTATTCTAACCTGAGATAACAATCGAATCGATCCAATTAATCGCCGGATCGATGGCTATTCATTCCGCGAATTCGAACGTGAGCATCGGTATTCAAGAGATAGATTCTCCTTGATCGATCGACGAAATCTCACTTTTAATCACTCCGTGGACGTGGAATTGAGTCTAGAAGAGATTAGAAGAAAGAGATTCAAGGATGGAGGGGTGTAGATAGATCAATTTGATGAATACATCCGAGAATATCTTACAAAATTGAAGAACGCCTCAATTTATAGGCGAATTGGGCGTAACCATCCGATGGATGCGTTTAATCCTCATCAACGGTCCGGATTAAACACATCAAGACAAACTCTTATGAACATATCGTGGTCGTTAGATCGCGGATGGACGCTACGGATGCAGCATGCGTTTATGCGTTATGAAACCCATGAAAACGCGTCCATTGGATCGCGATCTAACGCTTGGGATGCGTTTGATCGCGTGAAAGCTAGACCGTTATAATTCCGCTTTTAAAACACGTGCGCGATTGATGATTTGGTGGACTTTTGGTTCACGGGATCCATGCGTGTCAATCGTCGCGCCCTTGATCCGATGCCTCGCGTTGATCCACGTCGCCTGCATTTAAAACAAAACGTGGAACATAGTCCCACACGGTAAAAATAAGAGGAAAACTCTAGGGTATATAAGGGGCGACGAATAAGTGGGTTAATAATTTTGTCTTCCGATAATCAGAAGACCTATATATATTAGAAAACTATATGTGATAAATATAAATATTGCCCACATGTCACCTCCGCGCCATGCAGGCGCTCGCGTGGGCCCGCGTGGCTCTGCCACATGGCCTTGCATGCCACGTCGCACCCACGTGGGACCCGCGCAAAAATAAATCCCCTTTTTATTTTATTTTTAATTATTTTAAACGATTTAAATCGAAAATAAATTTAGAAAATTCCAGAAAAATCCCTAAAAATTAGAAAATTCATAACTTTCAAAATACAACTCCAAATTAATCCAGATTTTTTTTCATAGGCTCTGAAATTCAATTATCTATCATCATAAAAAGTAAAATTATTTAAATAAAAAGAGATTTAATTTTTATCTAACAAATATATATATTTCTTTAAGAATTTAACTTTAGAAAATTAAATGAATGTTCATAAAAATGATTTCTCTCATTATTTAACTTTAAAACCACTTATAATCTCAAGTAAAGATAGGTTATGAAATCATTTATCTTTAATTCATCATAGTTAACCCTAAATTAAAGCATTTTGAGATTATAACTTAAAATTGCATGAAATGATAGAAATTAACTCAAAGTATGATAACATGCATATAAATAGAATGTTTTATGCCTTAATTTGCATTAATAATCATGTTTTATCATGTTAAGATTGCATGTTATCAATGATCATGTTTTGACTATGACTTATGACTCCCTAGACACAAAATCTCCAAAACACATAGATTGGAGATGCTATAAAGTTATAAGATGAGATTGTGTAGTTAAGATGAGATAATATATCCTCAGTGTTTGAAGAAATTGACTCAATAAATGAAATGCAGTTAAATCCTTTGCCAAGGTTGTAAAAATATTGTTGAAATCACTCTTGATGATTTCCTCAACATCAATACTAGAGTGGTTGATTAAGGTTTGACAGTTCACCACACCCTAAGTTATTCATGAGTTATGTACGTATGAAGAATTATATATACACGGTAATAGATGATGTCAAGGTTCATAAGGAAGTTCATGTGCACTCCATATCTCTTCAAGCATATTTTTTGAGTTTATAGAGTTATTAAGTAACGAGATATATGAACCTAGATGGTCACAAAGATAAGATTGATTGATGTGGGTTGATATAGACATAAATTTTGTGAAATGCTCACATACCTATTATTTATAAATAAAAAGACAAATGATTTTTGTTGATACTCTTGATGGGATCTGAGGTCGATAACTTTATGAAATTTTGATCAAAACATCAAATGTAGCAGAATTCAAATCATTGAGGCACCAAGAACAGATGATCCTATCATCTAGTATGGATGAGAAAACATACTTACATGGTTTCCTTGAAGGAGTTCTTAAAGCTATTCAAGTGTCTAGCCTCTAGCGGTATCCGCATGGTCTCCGGATGGTTGGATCTCCTCTTCAAAACTCTTCACCAACAGAGAAAGAGAAGAATGGAGAGAATTCCTATAAGGCTTGCATGGACACCTTTAGTTGTGGCTGTTCTCCCCTTATTTATAGACATTTGGTATGAGGTTTTTTCATAAAAACCTTCATAATTATGTCTATATCCACCAACATCCATAAACCTTATGTGTGTGACCCTCTAGGTCCATATATCTCACTAGTTAATAACACTTTGGACCAAATAAAACCTTATTGGTCAAACTTAATTAATTATCTACATCCACATGTATATTAATTAATCAAGAATCGATTTAACCCAATTGATAGGTTGAGTTGCTAGTCCGTTGGGTGCCAAGCTACACCACGTACACTAGGAGATATGGAGTATGTAAGAACTCACTTATGGAACCTTCCCGTCATCGATTACCATGTATGTATAATCCTTCATTCACATTAGACTCATGAATGACTTAGGGTATGGTCAACTGTCAAACCCTAATCGGTCACTCAAGTTAGTACTGATGCATGTAGAAATTATCAAGAACTCCTTCTTCGATATTTCTATTACCTTGGCCAAGGATTTCATCGCATCTCATTCCTTGAGTAAATCTCCTCAAATATCAAGGGTGGATGATCCCATCTTGATCACACAATCATCTTCGCGGACTTCATGTCGTATCCAATATATGACGTTTTAGATATCTAGTGACTAGGGATTTGTAAGTCATAATCAAAACACGATCATTCATCCACAAGATGTCTTTGGTGTCTCAAGTCAAAGGGCCACATACACAACCATGACATGAATCAACCTGATTGATAGTTAGATATAATACCATTCATACGGATCAATTCAGTGAACTCTTTCTTCAAAGAGCACCCACTATCTATCCTTAGTGTCTCCACACCGATGCCTATAGGATCAGCCATACTCATCATATGAGTTGGATTAGATAGTGCTATTCTTTCCGGATAATTTCGACGTCCTTCTAGAATATCCCACGAATAGGAATGTTTAGAACATATATTTAAAGACTAGTGATCACTATATTATGATCTCATTATAATTCACTTAGTCATTGCACATGCTCATGGACTTCATTGCAAACATCACACAAGAATGATAATGAATAAATATCATTTCAATGAACATAAACAAGATACATGAAAGTGTGATTGGCTTATAGGCCACATAATATCCATCAACTCTCCCCTTTATTGTCTTTCTCTTTTGATGAAGTTGAAAAATTGAACTTTAAAAACTCCTTAAACAAATCATGTAGTGTAGATTTTAATCTATACTAGAAAATTTAATCCTTATTTCTTGGTTGCTCGATGGTTTGAATGTTGAATTCAATATCTTCTACTATAGTAGATGTTTTTTATAGAAATAATGAGGGCTTTTCAAATCTTAGATCCTTGCATATTTCACTCTTAAGGATTAGCCAATTTTTTTAATAATTAAGTTCGGTTATTTAGGCCCTTCTAAATAGTTTGTTTAGGCCAATTTTAAATAAATCCCATAAGTTTAAGTTATACTAAGATTTGAAGTCAATGAGTGAAATGAATGTTTTAACAATCAAGTATCATTCTCTTTGTTTGCTTTCAATTTTCATTATTCAATGAGTTTTTCAAATTTTCATGTGGATATAAAATGATGCTAATTAGGAAATGATAATTCTTCAAGGAGTATAAGGGTACTTACAATACTTTTCATATACTAATGTTAATGCATGTTGCTATCATCAAAAGATTGCATTCTAATGCTAATCGGCAAGAGCGGGGAATGACGATCATTGATCGAGCTCAAATACTCGGATCAGATCGTTGTGATCGAATGTGATCCGATCAGCTAACACATTAAGTTGGCTTTCGATAGATCAATGGCAAAAGTCGGCTATTCGATCAAGGGAGTGATCGATTTTGCAATCTACAGGCGATCGCTCCCTTAAAATAGCAATCTCATATCTAAAGTGATCGAAGTCCATCGATAGCAAGGAACAATCATGATCACGACAATCATGGCCGAATCGCCATTCCCGAGGCTGGATCCTCCCTGCCCTATGTTCTACCTTTTGAGTTTTCCTAATTTTGAATTAAACAGCATAAGAATTTAGGGTTCTTAATTCTTTCATTTTATCGTAGACATTTGGGCCATTTGAACAAGCACCAACTTGGTCTGGCCTATAACGGCTATCTGATCTGATCACCCCGATGATGATAAAAAGTCGTCGATCGGACGATCGATCAACCAATATAGATTGACCGCTGCCGACGACTAAGACAACCAGAGAGAGATCAAGTCAACGGTCGATCATAGAACCTGGTCGAATCGATCGGAGGTTCTATTATTCCTCATCTGATCGCTTGCATCGATTTATTTAGTCCGGTTCTTATCAAATACGAATGGACACGCGTATCTCGTTCCGGAAAACGCAAAGAACGTCTGGTCGTGACGGCGGGGTAAGAAGCAGATGAAGAAATTTGCATAGAGGAAGGATTCAATTCCGAACAGTAACAAAAGTAAATTAATTTAGAAGAAGAAGAATCTTCCGAGCTGTAATGGCTAGCAGCTCCCCAGATTATTTCAGAGCTCACAAATCTTACCATCTAAGCTGCCTCGGCGGTGGCCGGCGGCGATGGTGGAACGGCTTGCCGGCGCCGCTGCTGGGCTTTGGCTTATCGGAATGACACGCGGCAGGACCGCCGCTGACTTTACTCTTCTTTAAGAGGTCGGCGCTGCTCTTCTTGGGGAGGAGAGACAGAGGAATGAAGACGCCCGTGCCCTTCATTCCTCTTTGGCTCCACGTCAGCTCTTGAAACTGAGGCGGCATCGCCATTGCCTGAGAAATCTCGGACTACCCATACTTTTAGTTCTGTAGTTCTTCAATTTTTTTCAGGACAAGAAGAAGGAGAGAGAGAGAGAGAGAGAGAGTTTTCACCTGGATAATTTCTTCTTCTTCCTCCACAATCAGAAGGGCGATTCTTTTGCTGAGTTCTGCGAAGAACGCATCGTCTTCCATCTCCATACCCATCTCCATTCTCTCTCAAGAATTGGAGAATACGGAGTTCGGGATGCAGCCTTTCTCTCTCTTTTTCTCTAGAATGGGAGACAAGGCGTTGGTATGCTCTCTCCCTCCGGAGATTGAAAGGTGGGGATTCTCTCCCCCTCCTTCCCCCTAGGATTGCAGATTGAGCGCAGGGAAAGCTCTCTCTCTCTAGAACGAAAGCTAGAGCAAGAGAGTCGAGGGTGCTCCTGCCCGTCTCTTTCTCTCTCTCACCTGTCCAGACGGGGAGATAGTTAAAGGGGAGGAACGAAGAGGGCGGATGTGCTTGCGTGGCAGGAACTGACGTGGCTGACGTTATCTGGTCAGAACGCGGGCCCCACTAAAAGACAACCATTCCATTCTCTTGGAGGAGAATCCCGCCCACTACATTCCACATTTATCTATTTCTGAAATATCGTTATCTTGCGAATTGAATCTTTCTCCTTTTCCTGGCCATTAGCATGGCGACACGTGTTAAATCTGGCGGTTCTGGATCCACCAGTTAAGGATCCCGTGGGCCCGGGGGATCCGATGGACCATGGAGTAGCTCGGGCAGAGACGACTGTTAGCCGTTGATGAAAATTTTCCGCGTTGACTCCGGCCAAAAGTCCTTGATTACCCAAATTAGGTGATAGCTTTTGATAATAAAAGCCGCAGCACCCAGAGAGTAATGGTTGGTGAAAGCGTTGACCTCGGTTGACTCTTGCATTAGACTGTATTCTCCGAGAGTTGACTCGTGTTACGGGTCAATCTGGACTATGACGTTAGGTTTGACTTGCGGGTCTATGTGAATCAGAGTAAACAGTTTATTTCACTAGAAATTGTATTTCTTATTTCATCTCTCTCTCTTAGTTTCTATTTCATCTCTCTCTCTCTCTCTCAATCCATCAGACACACTATCATCATGCCTCTCAATTTTTATGTATAATAATCACGTGTAAAAAAATATCATATTTTTTTAATTTAATGCTTGAGAATTTAATGAATTTCCCAGGTTTCAATCTCTAGATAAATGCATGTTTTCAGCATGTTTCATCATTCATATGATTCGAGTTCACTTATCATGCGCGTTGCCCAGATGCAACAAATTCCAAGGTCAACGTTTTAAACAACATTGAGCCCTGACGGATTGCTGACAAGCGTACGTCTCAGAAATCACGTTCCTCATTGGCCACATGAACCAGCCATTAAAACCATCCGAGATCTTTTTAATGCAACACGTTTTATGAAATATTGCACAAAACTATGGAAAATAATCCCATTAATAATACTGTTCAGAATTGCAGAAAACAAATGTTCCTACTTTTGTCTCTCATTATTCATATAAAATAAACAAAGATGGTGATACAGAGGAATTTATCGAGAAAATATGTATAAAAAATCCTCGTTAATTTGGGATACAAATTTCCTGACCTTGTCCTCCAACTTCTGTTGAGAAGCATTGAAATCCATGGGATTCAAGATCTGTGATGACTTTCTCAACGATTTCACTGGGAAGGGCTGATTTTCATGTCAAGGGATACAGATCAACAGTAGGGATATGGATATGATGCCCATGAATTCATGACCTTTTCGCTCTCAATCTATAGAAACCATTAGAGCAAATAGATAGCATATGTACATTCATTTATGCATGAGAATTTATTTCACATACACAGAATCAAATGAAAGATGCATCCCACCTGAGCAATTTATCAAGGGCATATCTGATCATGCACCTCAGGGTAGTAGAAAAAAGGGGAAGTTTAAAGTAGTATGTATGAGGCTCCCTTTGGCTACTCAAGGCATACTTCTCTTGGATGAAGAGAACATTTTCTAGCCTGATTCCATGGCAGTGGGGACCACTCTGACGTCCTGGGAATCAGAATCAGGGGTGTATAATGCGTTAAATGTTATGTAAACTAAGGAATACTTGTCTTGAATGAAGAAAGAATTTTCTGCCCTGATTCCCAGGGAATTTTATTCCGGGCCTCTCAATTGTTCCAAAAGGTTTCCACACCAAAGAAACTCTCCATTCATGCATAACATGCACTGAATATACTGTTTGGAAGGAAGTGTCAGCATCTCCACATTTGATTGTGATGTTGAGATTGTTTTTTTTTTTAACAGTAAAGAAGATCACCCGAAATTGGTGATCTTCTTTCCACCCAGGAGGTCACCCATCTGTGGGCTGCCCTAGCCTGAGAACCCTTAACCCTGCAGTTCTTCTCACCCAGCTGTCCCTTTTCCCAGGAAGTCACACATCCTCGCACTGCCGAAGCCTGAGCACGCACATCATGTAGGGATATTTGAAAGCGAAGGGAATCAAATGAGGTAGGGCTGTGGGGAAGGAGCCCCAATGGTGTTGGCAAGCTTACTATAGGCAGCTAGCTTAAATTTAAAATTACCAAACCTCCCTTAAACTCAAATACATAAGAGTTAATGGACTCTGTAATGTTTGTGTGATTTGTGTAAGGTTTCATATGACTGTTTGAGGCATAGTTCTCCAGAAAAAAGGTTGCATTTCCTGAAATAACCCCCAAAATGGTGAGAACCACCTACCTGGCCACCACTCACAATCACTCTGGCAACGTTTTTAATATAGTGAAGATCTTAGGTGGAGATACTCCAGAGAGGCGAGAACCTCTTGAATTCTTTCTGACCCTCAATTTGCTTTTTTGTTCTTCCTATTTTGCATCTTTGACGATTTTCTACAAATTTTTTCCTCACTTGACACTTCGTTTCTTATCAGCTGCCAAAAACATGCATATTCTGATGCATTATAAACATGCATGGTCTAAGACAAACTTAGCAGTAAAAGAGGGTGTGAATTCATGAACAAGTAACGATGCAAACAGCCAAGCCGGATATGAACATTGCAGATTTAAAATAACCAATATGGCAATAGGTAAATGAGAAAGAAAAAATGGAACAAAGGATACAAGTCGGCAGAAGAGTTAGAACACATCCCCCACCACCAGCCCCCGTAAGCTTGGAAGTTAGTTTATAATTTGATGTTATTCGAATTACATCTTCAATGGATGAATGACTGACGCCCATGCTCTGAAGCAAACCCTGATTAATTTCCATCAATTCCCTTATTTCATCTTCTTTTGATGCAACAGAGAGATCATTGAGATCGCCAAGAATTTCTGATAACTCCTTGCTGATCGAATCCACTGCTGTGAAGATAGAAGCCATTGCCTTTGGGTGCCGGCTAGATCTCAACCCAACAGCAGAAACTAGGGCTTTTGTATTCCTTCCAACTTTGGTGTTAGTTATCAGCATTCTTAGGGGCACCTTGGGTTCAATCTGAGTCAACTCTCCTGACCTAAACATGATCATGTTCCCTGTTGTGGAAACTTCAGCCTCAGTCTTGAACGCGAGAACAAATAAAACAATCTAAAGATAAAACACTAACCGAATGTACTGACAGTATTGTCTATCCCAGAAGGTTTCCCATGAATTATCTTCTCACCTTCGAATGCCCATTTATTGACCAACTCAAGATGATTCTTTCCCTGTCTGAACCAACACTTTTCTTCATTCGGAAGATCTACAGCACCAGAGAAAGCAAGAAGAGCACCACAAAGAGAGACACAAAAGGAAGCAGATGATCCTAAGCCCCCTCCCATAGGAAGATCAGAAGATACGGCCACTCTTCCTGACTTCAATCTGAGAAAAATAATTATCCAAAGAGAGAATATACTGAACTTTTAATGAAATAGAAATATAGATAAACTATATACCCATAAATTGAAGTGTACAGATAGATAAATGCTGAAACTCCTGAGGCCAAACAAGATTTATCCTCTGGAAGTTTCTGCTCTTCGTAAAGGACACAAATCAGTTCCATTTTCCCTTGGGAGCAAGGTTGAGGTGACAATGGAGCAGTAGAGTTTATTTCGGGGAAAATTTTCTTCAGTCTGTCCACTGTCCATGAAAGCACGATGTCCATGTCTTGAAGCTCAAGCTCAATCACTCCGTCATCACTCCCTGATTAAAAAAACAAAACCAGTGTCGATGGCGGTGAATATGCTCGAATCAAACTCAATGCTGTTCAGATCAGCACAATCTCAAGAATCACAAAGGATAATTTTATTCTAAAATCAAAAGAACAATTGGATATCAAATATTAAGGTTTCTTTTTTCTTTTACATTTTTCTTCTCACGTTAACTAACATAAACTCATTTTGACGAGCAATGACAGGAACCAAATCTAGCCTTTATACTATATGTTTTTCTTTTTTTCTTTGGGGGCGGGGACTTTTTACTTTATGTATGCATTATATACGCACTAATTCTGACCATATCGCACACTGCATCATTTGATCACCCAAGAAAAGCTCCTATCTCTTGTTCAGGTACAATCTTTCATCGAAGATTTCAAAGAGTATCAAGAAAAAGGTAGACAACAACACACCCGCTATCCACTCATCTCTTGTTCAAGAATAATTTTTCAAGGAAGAATTCAAAGGAGATTTACGGAAAAGGTAGATTTAAACAATAAAACTTCCTAACCCACTTATCTTTGGAGAGTAAAGAATATACCCAAAGAGGGACGGAAGGTAACGGTAGTGTAGAGATTAATGGAAGCGGCGACTGCAGTGGATCCATAAACGACCGCGTGCTCCCCGCAGAGAATAACCTTTCCTGGAGCTCGAGATCGGATCTCCATCATTCGGAAATTTGTCTGAAACTCATGAATACTGCGTAGATTTGAGTTTATTGGAACAAGTTGGCCGAGTTGGCCATGGTGGATGGGAAATTAGTGATAATTAATAGTATTTAATGTGGGCTGGTTAGGAGAAAGTGAGGGAGGCGATTCATTAGTCTGGGTTTGTTGGTTAGAAGGCATGCCGAAGCAGACCCCCCTGTGGAAGGGAAGAAGAAGGGCAGAAACAAAAATCAAATGCTTGACATTGAATGGCCTCTAGAAAGATGATCACCTTGGAGTGACAGAGGGGGGACGAGAATGAAATTGATCAAGGGATCATGATCAATTTTATGGTTGATCAATCCCTCCATTAGTTCATTAGGTAAGATCATTGGTCTGTCAAAGGGGTGTCGACCACTTCTTCGTCTGATCAGCATTAGGAACGAGACCTCTTGATTCGATCGTCTAGCATGATTGAAGAAGTTATCGATGAAATAATCGAGGGATTGATGACTTGCACATAAAAATACATTTAATTGAAAAAAAAATCACTAGAGTTTACACAACAATAACGCTCGATCTAATCTACGATCAAATCAATGATCAATATCTAGGCCACAATTCGTGATCAATTGAGGCTCACTTTTGGGAATTGACAATGGGATCAAGGAATTCGATGGTGTCAATCTGATCCAATTCCTTCTATATGATCACCAATCATGATTTCTACATGCTAGTGGGGAGGAAAAATTGTAACAGCTATTAGATTTAAGGGATACCATGTCATTCTTCATGTTTGCATGAATTAGAGGTTAAAACAAATGAATTTGCATGTTTGACCTTTACTAAGGTTAAGTAATCTTCTAATCATCTTTTCTTTAGTGTTCCAAAGAAACTCCAACGAAGAATGAAATGAGGACTATTATAGAGTAGAAAAGATAGAAGCAAATGCCTATTATTGGAATGATATTTAATTTCTTTCCTCTCTTACTTGTCAACTTTTGAATAATTATAGGAAAGAAGGCTAAAAGAAAGCGATTTGATGAAAGGGTCAACCAAATCAGATCAATGAATCAAAAGTTAAGGCGTTTTTAGTTTTATGAGAAACTCAAATGTGATTATGAGTTTTTCCATATATTTTAGATTCTTTATGATTTTTTATTTAAACGGGGGTATTTTTTCAAAAATGTTTTGCTAACATTTCTCTAGGTGTCCCTAGAGCAATGTTTGTGCCACCCATCGGCAAAAAAATGTATTGCCCATGTGCGACACGCACATGGATCTACCGTGTGGAGCCCAGGGTGGCACCATGTGCCCAGGGTGACACCATGTGGTGCATGCTTGCACATAGGTGTCACAATTGTGCCATGTAAGTGCAATACTAGAGTGTCTTATACCTAAAAGCTAAATACATTTTTCAATTACCTGAAATCTTTATGAGTTATATATGTGAGTTATTTCTTTATTTTTTTCCAATGGGGGATAAAAACCCGTATTCGGTGCAAGAATATGTGGCACATATTGAGTGCATTGATATGAAAAGATCTAATTCCCTTTGTCAATCTTCACTTAAGTCCCACGGGGGTTTGATCTATCTATCAGTGAATTAAAAATCACTGAATTTGGATTAGAATTCGCGGAGAAATCGATATTTGAAATCGAGAAATAAATTTGATTGCTAGTCTATGATTCAAAATATAAATCTAATACTAAAGGAAGATATATTAGGATAAAAATATGCAATATAACCCAAAGTCGCACTCGAAATGATCCAATTGATCGCCATATATAAGGCTTTTCAACCGTGATTTTGAAAATGAAGTTCGGCATTCAAGATGTGATTTCTTCCCATTCTTTTCACCAAATCTTGATTTCAAACGTTCCTTGGAGGTGGAAATTAGTTTAGAAGAGGAAGATTCAATAGATTCAAGGATTGTGATGTCTAAACAGTTCGAATTGCTCGAAAATCCAAGAACAGTCTTTCCGTCGAAGAACATTTTGATTTTATAGGCAAATTTGGGCGCGATCGTTGGATGCGTCATTTTGATTTGATCAAATGCTGAGGTTAAACATCGTTTGATGAATCGTCGTCTTTAAGTCATTTGTTCGATCTTCATCAAACGATTGCGATGAGTCCTTGTGTCCATCAGGCACATTTAATCTCGACCATTATAACTCCCCAGATGAATGGTTGAGATTAAATCATTTTTAAATCTAATCGTTGTCTAATCAGATACGGCCACGTACCCCCGCAAGTAAGTGACGTCCGATGATTGCCATTAAACCACGCGATCGGACGCTTGCCGTTACGCCACGTCACCTGCGAATACAAATAAAGGCACATAGTCCCGCATGATAAAAATTTATATTATTGAACGCGTATATAAGAAATGAGAAAATTCCAAAAAATTCTAAAAAATTATAAAATTCATAACTTTTAAAATAAAACTCTAAATTAATCCAAAATTGTTTTCTTAGATCAGAAATTGAATTATCTATCATTATAAAAATTTGAAATATTTAAATAATAAGAGAATTAATATTAATTTAAAAAATACACTCATTCCTCTTAGAAAATAAATTTAGAAAAATACATGAGTGTAAATACAAATATTTTCTTTTATCATTTAATCATGAAAATATAATTATGATCTCAAATATAAATAGGATTATCATGACATTATTTAATTATGCATAATTATCCATAAAATGATATATTTTTAGATCATAACCTAAAATTACATAAAATGATAGAAATGCACTCAAAATATGATAACATGCATACAAATAGAATATTTAATACCTTAAATTACATTAATAATAATGTAAATTCATGTATAAATTGCATGTTATCAGTGGGATATTTGAGAAGGATATCAAATTATCTAAAAAAAATAGCACTATTTGATCCAACTCATATGAAGAGTATGATTGATGCTCTGGCCATAATTTTGGAGACATTAAGGATTTATAATAGGTGCTCTTTGGAGAAAGCGTTTATTGAATTGATCTATATGAATCCATAAGTGGTATTATACCTAACTATCAATCAAGTTGATTCATGTCATAGTTGTGTATGTAGTCCTTTGACTTGAGACACCAAAGACATCTTTTGAAGGGATAACCATGTTTTTATTATGACTAAAATATCCCTTGCCACAAGATCCCAAAAAAATCATATATTGGACATGACATGACGTCCTTGAAAGTAATTGTGTAGTCAAGATGGTTCGTTTGCCCTCAATGTTTGAGATGATTAACTCAAAGAATAAGATTTGATAAAATTCTTAGCCAAGGTCATAGAAATGTTGGAGAAGGAGTTATCAATGATTTACTTCATGCATTAGTACTAACTTGAGTGACCCATTAGGGTTTGACAGTTGATCATATCCTAAGTCATTCATGAGTATTACGCAGACAAAGGATTCTATGTACATGATAACTAATGATAGGAAAGTTCTATACGGGAGTTTATATACACTCCATATTTCCTAGGGCATCTGGTATAGCTTGGGACCCAAGGAGCTAACAACTTGACATGTTGATGATCTTAGATCAATCATTAATTAATTAATTTATAATTTGATATACATAAAGATTAATCTATCTATTGATTAATTGATACGTTGATTAAAATTATGAATAATATGCAAAAGTGGGCATCTAAAATGCTCATTCTTGTCATATTTCAGGCTTAAACTATCAAAATCATTCACTCTTCTTGCATGTTATCATGGATTTATGCCAAAATTGAAGATCTTCTTGATGAATGAGGTAAAAGAGTTATTTACAAATAATAAGAATGATTAAGAACTTCTAAAGAGGTTTAATGAGAGGATTTATAAAAATTTGAGAGGGTTTTAATTTTCTTAAGTGTTCCATTTTAACCAGATGAATAAATAAATAAATAAATGTCTTTCCTAATAAACGAATGTTTTTTAGCTGCAATTTTATTTTTACTATTTTTTTAGGAAAATTCTCAATATACATTAAGTTTTTCTGAAAAAATTACCCTTAATGGGCTAGTTGGAACTGACGGGCTTTAGAAGATGTTGGACAAGCTAAGGACACAAATATTGTTAACTAATCTAAGGTCCAGGCGTAAAGATGCATACAAAGCAATGTATACAGAAGAAGATCTCAGCTCACTTGATGGATGCGGCGAGCAGACACGCATGCAATCCTCCACCAATCGTGTTGGGCATAAAAAAATGACCCAAGTGACTAATACATGATAGCGTGCAAAGCGTCAAGTATCAAGGCAAATAACCAAATTCACAAATACTCTCATCGCGAGCTCAGTAAAGGACATAAAAGAAGGGATGAAGAGGGAGTCGGAGTGTTCTTGATTTCCCACCCAACTAACAATTGGACTAGATGACACAATGGGAAGAAGAGCCATAGCATTGATCGGGATGAATTTTGTTCTAAGCTTCTGCGTTGATAAACTCAATTTGGATGGGCAACAAGGTTTCTAAGGTTCAAGTAGGGTTTCAATTTTTTTAGGTCTTAAAAATTTGATTTTCTTCAGATTAATTTTTTGCTTTAGATCTCACTTTTCTATATTCTTGACGGAACAAATTGGTGCGATCATTAATTTCACACCGATTCGTGCCAAAAATACTACCAAACTCATCAATTTTATGATTAAATCACAAATTGAATAGCGTAGTGGTGAATAAGGGTCAAATCCACGAAGAAATAAGGGATTTTCAAGAGATCTTTGAAATTCAATCAAATCGGACAATAAATTGAGGTGAGATATTAGGGAAATTGATAGATTTGGAAAGAGAACTCAAAGACAAATCCACGGAATCAAAAATCAGTCGATTTGGATCAAGATTCGCGGAGAAATTGATGAGCGAATTAGAAAGAAATTTCCGAATGCGAGGAGAGAGAAATCTAAAATTATCTAAATTTATGATTCAAAATTAAAATCTAATGATACATGATGAAAGATTAGGATGAAAACACATAATCTAACCCAAGATACAGATCAAAATGATCCAATTAATTTCCGGATTCAAGGCTTTTCATTCCGCGATTTCAAAAATGATCTTTGATGTTTAAGAGGCAAATTCTCCCTATTCGAACGATCAAATCTCACTTCCAACCACTCCGTCAACGCGGAGATGAGTCAAGAAGCAATTGAAAGCAAGATATTCAATGATGGTAGTGTCTAGACAGTTCAATTCCTCGAAATCATCCAAGAATGCATTACAATGTCGAAGAACATCTCAATTTATAGCCAATTTTGGCGTAATCGTCCGATGAAACGCTTCATCTTCGATCAACGGCTCTAATGAAATGCATCAATGCGAATCATTATTGTTAAGTCGTGGTCGTCGGATCGGAGATGGACCACCAAGATTTTTCTACATCGCGAGCTTTAGAAGTAATGCGCAAAACGTCATCTGTTGGATCTTGACCTAATGCTTCGGATACACTTTCGTTGGTTTTAATCTCAGCCGTTATAACTCCTTTGATCAACGGCTGAGATTAAATCATTTTAAAAACAATTCACCGACGAATAGAATTGAGCGACGTACCCGCCTTAAGTGACGATCGACGATCGTGATTTAATCGCGCGATCGGATGCTCCACGTGCTGCCATGTCACCCCTCGCCTTGATCGACGATCGCGATTTGATCGGACGCTCCAGATTACGCCACATCACCTGCTCACTAATAATAATCCGAAAAATTGATTTTTTATTCAAAAAAATCCTGAAAAATTCATTAAAAATTCAAAAAAATTCAGAAAAAATCTGATAAAATCCCTAAAATTAGAAAATTCATAGCTTTCAAAATATAACTCCAAATTAATTCAAATTTGTTTCATTGGATCAGAGATTCAATTATCTATCATTATAAAAATCAAAATATTTATATAACAAGAGAATAAATTATTATTTAAAAAATACACTCATTTCTTCTTAAAAAACAAAACATAGAAAAATAAATGAGTGTAGAGAAATATTTTCTCTTATTATTTAACATTAAAACCTAATTATAATCTCAAATTTAGATGGTATCAATCTATTCTAAAATGTATTCTTAATTGTGCATAATTATCCCTAAAATAGTGCATTTTGAGATTATAACTTTAAATCGCATGAAATGATAGAAATGCACTCCAAGTATGATAGCATCCATTCGAATAGAATGTTTTATGTATTAATTTGCATTAATAATCATATAATTGCATTTATAAATTGCGTGTTACCAATTCTTAGATCTCCATTGATTGTCGTCAACATTGATTTTGCATAACATTAATAGGTTTCAATTTCTTGATGTGTATGCTTCAGCAATTGATAGAAGGTTTCAGGTTTAACTTTGGATTTACATTTTTAGGTTGATGAGTATTATGTATTTTTTGTTTGTCAATCTTCCTTGATCTTGATTAAAGCAAGTTGACCATAACTCATTGCTATTATCTTCATAAAAAGAGGTTTTCGATGAAAAAAAGAGGATTAGTGATTCTGAATAACCATGATCAAAATACCTAAAACCTAACATTTGATTTTATAAACTCGAATTTCTAAACTCGATGATTTTGTGATTTTCCTGTCCAACTCATATATTGAAAGGTTGTATTAAAGAAATATTAATAATAAATAAACCAAAACATGATAGGAACACTATGAGCTGCTACAGTTGCCTTTTCTATTTCATTTAACACAAAAAAGAGGAAGAAAACTATGTATGACCAGTACTAACAAACATAATAAGAAAGTAAACAGAAGAGCTGAAGATCTAATACATACTTGATTTGGTATGCGATCTGCACGTATAATGATCGATGGAGATCAATACATAGTTAATGAAAGATCAATACAATCATGGTTTCTTGTGCAAGATTTAGTTGTATCATCTACTAAAGTGATGGAATAAAAAAGAATTGACTGAATTAGCGTACATACTGAAGGAATTAATTCCCAAATTGTCCATGGAAGAGTTTGTTATATTAATCGACTTTGGTTTTTTTGAAGTCTAGCCAAATTCGTTCTATGGTTGAAGATGTTCAGTTTTACATAATCGAAACCTAAAATCGAGAAAAAAGAGATAATTGCCACCGCCTCCCATGGATTCGACCCCTTTACTGAGCCATATCTTTGAATAATTGGGAGATTAAAGGGAAAGTTTATAAATTCTATTTCAGAATTTCAATAAAAACCCTCACAACGATATACTTTAACTATTTTTGGACTTATCTAGTATCTTCTCCTCGTCTCTTTATTATAAGGTGTTATTGTGTCTATGGAGTTATTAATTAGTGAAATATATGGAGCAGGAGGGACACACACATAACATGTATAGAGGTTGGTATATAGAGACATAATTATGAGGGTTTTGTAAAAAATTCACCTACCCAATGTCTATAAATAATGGGAAAATGACCATACCTTAAGGTGCCCATGCAAGATATGTGAGAATTCTCTCCGTTTTTCACTTTCTCTCTAGGTAAAGAGCACTAAAGAGGAGGTCTAGCCATCCAATGATCATGTAGGTAGCGTTAGAGGCTAGACTCTTGAATAGCTATGGAAACTCCTTCAATGAATCCTATAAGTAGAGATTCTATTTTATACTTGCTGATACAATCATTCGTTCTTTTATGCTATGGTGATTTAAATGTTTGATTCAATGTATTCTGTTCCATTTGATGTTTTAATAAAATTTTTGATAACCTATGGAGTTTCAGATCTCATCAACGTTGTGGTCAATTCTAATTTGTCAATGATTTTGAAGAAACAAAAAGGTTGGACACTTGGCTAAAGTTTAGGTATTCACCTAAGACATTGAATCCTTGCCATTTATTATCACCTAAACCAATGGGGAGACATGGTAGACCATTATAATTTGAAATTATTTTGAATGAACTGCTATGGCTACTCCGGTTGCTCTTGACTCTCTATCTCTCCCTATCCTTCCTTTGCACAGCGATTGTTGCACTTGAACTTGATTTTTGGATGTTTTTAGTCATTTTTGTGTATTTCATTTAGATGAATTTTTGTTGTTATCTCACTTAGTATAGGGATTAAGTAATAGTCAACTCCTTGGGGAGCCTAAGTATAGAGATTACCCGCTTCTTGAAAGCATAGATACTTATATAGAGAAGATGGAAATAGAAGTTATCAAGAAATATAGAAGAAAGAGATGATGAATAGGGTATGAATGATAAACAATATATATATATATATATATATATATATAGTTTTATTAGAAGGATGAGAAGAATATTGATGATGAAATGATGGAATAAAGAGATGAGAAAGCTGTATAGGAAAAGGTGAGAAAAATTAGTGGATTGTGAAAGATATATGAGAAAAGAGAATAAAACAAAAACTAAGAAAGGGTTCTACGCTATCTATGAAGGGGATTGCAAGGGAAACTCATCTCAAAGCCTTAAAAAAAATCCAATTTTCTGACTAGTTCTTGGTTGGCTAAAGCTTGATCGATTTTAATCTTGATTATCCTCTAGATATCCACTTCATGAAGGTTGTGTATGATAACATGAAATTTATAGGGGTAATTACATGATTATTAATGCAAATTATAACATAAATATTTTAGTTTTATGTATGTTATCTTACTTTTAGTGCATATTTATCATTTTATACAATTTGAAGTTATAATATCAAAATGCATTATTTTAGGGATAATCATAAATAATTAAACAATATATTTTAGAGTAGATTATTCTCATCTTTATTTGAGATTATAATTAAGTTTTAATTGCATAAAGTAAGAGAAAATATTTCTATATATACTCATTTATTTTCTTGGTTTTATTTTCCAAATAAATGAGTATATTTTTTAGATAAAAAATTATTATCATGTATTAAATTTGATGTTAGAATGATAACTAATTGAAATTCTGATAAAAAATGGATTAAAAAGGAGCTTGATTATGAAAGTTATGAATTGTCTAATTTTTAAGGATTTTTATTTTTTTTAAAAATTTTTCTCAAATTTTAACGATTTATTTTTAATTTACTTATATTTGAAAACATTAGAAATTTGGTTTCTATGTGCACACTAACATGGCGAGCGTTACTCATGGACACGTGGCAACATATCTGTGCGACATGTGGCACACGTGCGCACGTCATTAGCGCATGTCATTAGTGGTTAAGCACCCCATGTGGGGTATGAGCTAATGACATAAGAACACACACCTAATAAATGCGTTATTTCACCTTTATTTTTTTCCATGTGGGAATACTTTTATTTTTATCTTTTCGCAGGTGATGTCGCCCAATACGAGACGTCCGATTCATGGAGTAGATCGTGGCCATTAAATTTTACTTACTCGAAGGGGTAATTGGTAGCATTTGAGTGGACACCGATTCGTTTTATTGAATGGATCAATCCTCATTGTTCATCTGAGGACTTATAATGGCCAGAATTTGAAGAGCCATATGAGATCTAAAATGTCGATTAATGATCAAACATACGAGATTTTGCAAGGTTGTCTCTTCACGCAATCATAGGGCGCAATCTTAACGTTTTGATGAAGATTCGATGATTGTGACTTAACCATAAGGATTTGCCTCTTTGGATTCCATCGTGACCATTGATCTCATCAAGGAGAAGATCTGACGGTCACGCTCAATTTCAAAACATTATAAATTCTCTCTCCTTGATGGAAAATTATTCTTAGATGTTTTGAGTAATATTTATTTTTGAAAATCTGGAATGAAAAGCCTTTGATTTTGGTGATCAATTGGATCATTTCGAACTCGATTTTGGGTTAGATTACATATTTCCTCTTAATATTTCATCATTTATCATTAGATTTTAATTTCAAAGCTTAGATTATATTAATTTTTAGAAATTTTATCGAATTCTGATCCAAATCAAGTGATTTTTTATTCAATGGATTCTTCTTGGAGTTATCTTTTCAAATATACTAAAATCCCTAATTTTTCACTTGAATTCGTCATTCGAATTGGTTAAACTTGAAAAACACCTATTTCTCCATGGATTCAACCCTTATTCACCATTACACTAACTAATTATTGATTAAAACTTTAAATTGGCGAGTTTGGTAATTTTTTGACATGCATTGGTGTGCTTTCAACGACCAGTTGAAAAGGTTTCGTGAGTGTACACCAAGCTATGTCAAGACTGGACGTTGATCTTCTCCTTGTTCATTATGGTAGTGACAAAATGAATTGATGCGGTCGTTGATTATACACCAATTCGTGTCAAAATTAATACCAAACTCACCAATTTTATCAAATACTCACGAAGTAAGGAGTATAGTGGTAAATAAGGGTCGAATCCATGGAGAATTAAGGTATTTTTAGATGATCTTTTGAAATTTGATCAAATCCAATGATAAATCATGACAAGAAATTAGGGAAATTGATATTTTTAGAAAGAGGACTTGAAAACGAATCCACGGAATAAAAAATCACTGAATTTGGATCAAGATTCGCAGAGAAATCATCAAGTGAATAAGAGAGAAATTTCCTGAATTGAAAATCGCGAAAAACCAAAATTGACTAAAATTATGATTCAAAATTGAAATCTAAAGCTATACGAAGGAAGATTGGGATGAAACACGATCTCTAACCAAAGATTGCGCTCAAATTGATCCAATTAGTCACCTAATCAAAGGCTTTTCATTCCCGAAGTCAAAAAACAATCGTTGATGTTCAAGAGACAATTTTTTCATATTCTCTCAACGAAATCTCACTTTCAAGCACTCAGTGGACGTAAAAATGAGTCTAGAAGCTATTGGAAGCAAGAGATTCAAGGGATTTGGTGTCTAAACAGTTCGATTACTCAAATTGCCTTGGAATGCGTTACAATGTCAAAGAACACCTCTATTTATAGGGTGAATTGGGCATAACTGTTCGATTGAGCCTGAAATCTTTGCTTAACGGCTTTGATGAAATGCACGGTTGCGAAGTCTTACGGTTAAGTTGTGATCGTTGGATCTCAGATGAACCATCGAGATGAAGCCACGTCGCGCGCGTTACAAGTAACGCACCAAACCGTCACCGCTTGTTCTTGATATGATGTTCTAGATGAGTTTCGTTGGTTTTAATCTCAGCTGTTATAACTCCTCAAATTAACGACTGAGATTAAATTGTTTTAAAATGATTCACCGGCGAATAGGATTACGCCACATATCCCTTGCCTGAAGTGACAATCGATTGTCCCAATTAATCACGCCATTGGCAGCTCCACGTGTTGCCACATCACCTACGTGGTTATGAAATTGATTTTAAATTAAATAAATAAATTTAAAATTCTGAAAAATTAAAAAAAATCAAAAAAAATTATTAAAAAAATCCAAAAAAATCCCAAAAATTAGAAAAATTTATATCTTTCAAAATACAACTATAAATTAGTCCAAATTTGTGTTATTGGATCAGAAATTAAATTATCTATCATTCTAATAAGTCAAATTTAATAAATAACAAGAGAATAAATTTCTATTTAAAAAACATGCTTGATAACAT
>CM044111.1:9121283-9144939 GCA_024174645.1 Lemna minuta
ATAATATCCATCAACTCTCCCCTTTATTGTCTTTCTCTTTTGATGAAGTTGAAAAATTGAACTTTAAAAACTCCTTAAACAAATCATGTAGTGTAGATTTTAATCTATACTAGAAAATTTAATCCTTATTTCTTGGTTGCTCGATGGTTTGAATGTTGAATTCAATATCTTCTACTATATTAGATGTTTTTTATAGAAATAATGAGGGCTTTTCAAATCTTAGATCCTTGCATATTTCACTCTTAAGGATTAGCCAATTTTTTTTATAATTAAGTTCGGTTATTTAGGCCCTTCTAAATAGTTTGTTTAGGCCAATTTTAAATAAATCCCATAAGTGTAAGTTATACTAAGATTTGAAGTCAATGAGTGAAATGAATGTTTTAACAATCAAGTATCATTCTCTTTGTTTGCTTTCAATTTTCATTATTCAATGAGTTTTTCAAATTTTCATGTGGATATAAAATGATGCTAATTAGGAAATGATAATTCTTCAAGGAGTATAAGGGTACTTACAATACTTTTCATATACTAATGTTAATGCATGTTGCTATCATCAAAAGATTGCATTCTGATGCTAATCGGCAAGAGCGGGGGAATGACGATCATTGATCGAGCTCAAATACTCGGATCAGATCGCTGTGATCGAATGTGATCCGATCAGCTAACACATTAAGTTGGCTTTCGATAGATCAATGGCAAAAGTCGGCTATTCGATCAAGGGAGTGATCGATTTTGCAATCTATAGGCGATCGCTCCCTTAAAATAGCAATCTCATATCTAAAGTGATCGAAGTCCATCGATAGCAAGGAACAATCATGATCACGACAATCATGGCCGAATCGCCATTCCCGAGGCTGGATCCTCCCTGCCCTATGTTCTACCTTTTGAGTTTTCCTAATTTTGAATTAAACAGCATAAGAATTTAGGGTTCTTAATTCTTTCATTTTATCGCAGACATTTGGGCCATTTGAACAAGCACCAACTTGGTCTGGCCTATAACGGCTATCTGATCTGATCACCCCGATGATGATAAAAAGTCGTCGATCGGACGATCGATCAACCAATTTAGATTGACAGCTGCCGACGACTAAGACAACCAGAGAGAGATCAAGTCAACGGTCGATCATAGAACCTGGTCAAATCGATCGGAGGTTCTATTATTCCTCATCTGATCGCTTGCATCGATTTATTTAGTCCGGTTCTTATCAAATACGAATGGGCACGGGTATCTCGTTCCGGAAAACGCAAAGAACGTTTGGTCGTGACGGCGGGGGAAGAAGCAGATGAAGAAATTTGCATAGAGGAAGGATTCAATTCCGAACAGTAACAAAAGTAAATTAATTTAGAAGAAGAAGAATCTTCCGAGCTGTAATGGCTAGCAGCTCCCCAGATTATTTCAGAGCTCACAAATCTTACCATCTAAGCTGCCTCGGCGGTGGCCGGCGGCGATGGTGGAACGGCTTGCCGGCGCCGCTGCTGGGCTTTGGCTTATCGGAATGACACGCGGCAGGACCGCCGCTGACTTTACTCTTCTTTAAGAGGTCGGCGCTGCTCTTCTTGGGGAGGAGAGACAGAGGAATGAAGACGCCCGTGCCCTTCATTCCTCTTTGGCTCCACGTCAGCTCTTGAAACTGAGGCGGCATCGCCATTGCCTGAGAAATCTCGGACTACCCATACTTTTAGTTCTGTAGTTCTTCAAATTTTTTCAGGACAAGAAGAAGAAGAGAGAGAGAGAGAGAGTTTTCACCTGGATAATTTCTTCTTCTTCCTCCACAATCAGAAGGGCGATTCTTTTGCTGAGCTCTGCGAAGAACGCATCGTCTTCCATCTCCATACCCATCTCCATTCTCTCTCAAGAATTGGAGAATACGGAGTTCGGGATGCAGCCTTTCTCTCTCTTTTTCTCTAGAATGGGAGACAAGGCGTTGGTATGCTCTCTCCCTCCGGAGATTGAAAGGTGGGGATTCTCTCCCCCTCCTTCCCCCTAGGATTGCAGATTGAGCGCAGGGAAAGCTCTCTCTCTCTAGAACGAAAGCTAGAGCAAGAGAGTCGAGGGTGCTCCTGCCCGTCTCTTTCTCTCTCTCACCTGTCCAGACGGGGAGATAGTTAAAGGGGAGGAACGAAGAGGGCGGATGTGCTTGCGTGGCAGGAACTGACGTGGCTGACGTTATCTGGTCAGAACGCGGGCCCCACTAAAAGACAACCATTCCATTCTCTTGGAGGAGAATCCCGCCCACTACATTCCACATTTATCTATTTCTGAAATATCGTTATCTTGCGAATTGAATCTTTCTCCTTTTCCTGGCCATTAGCATGGCGACACGTGTTAAATCTGGCGGTTCTGGATCCACCAGTTAAGGATCCCGTGGGCCCGGGGGATCCGATGGACCATGGAGTAGCTCGGGCAGAGACGACTGTTAGCCGTTGATGAAAATTTTCCGCGTTGACTCCGGCCAAAAGTCCTTGATCACCCAAATTAGGTGATAGCTTTTGAAAATAAAAGCCGCAGCACCCAGAGAGTAATGGTTGGTGAAAGCGTTGAGCTCGGTTGACTTTTGCATTAGACTGTGTTCTCCGAGAGTTGACTCGTGTTACGGGTTAATCTGGACTATGACGTTAGGTTTGACTTGCGGGTTTATGTGAATCAGAGTAAACAGTTTATTTCACTAGAAATTGTATTTCTTATTTCATCTCTCTCTCTTAGTTTCTATTTCATCTCTCTCTCTCTCTCAATCCATCAGACACACTATCATCATGCCTCTCAATTTTTATGTATAATAATCACGAGTAAAAATATCATATTTTTAATTTAATGCTTGAGAATTTAATGAATTTCCCAGGTTTCAATCTCTAGATATATGCATGTTTTCGGCATGTTTCATCATTCACATGATTCGAGTTCACTTATCATGCGCGTTGCCCAGATGCAACAAATTCCAAGGTCAACGTTTTAAACAACATTGAGCCCTGACGGATTGCTGACAAGCGTACGTCTCAGAAATCACGTGCCTCATTGGCCACATGAACCAGCCATTAAAACCATCCGAGATCTTTTTAATGCAACACGTTTTATGAAATATTACACAAAAATATGGAAAATAATCCCATTAATAATACTGTTCAGAATTGCAGAAAACAAATGTTCCTACTTTTGTCTCTCATTATTCATAGAAAATAAACAAAGATGGTGATACAGAGGAATTTATCGAGAAAATATGTATAAAAAATCCTCGTTAATTTGGGATACAAATTTCCTGACCTTGTCCTCCAACTTCTGTTGAGAAACATTGAAATCCATGGGATTCAAGATCTGTGATGACTTTCTCAACGATTTCACTGGGAAGGGCTGATTTTCATGTCAAGGGATACAGATCAACAGTAGGGATATGGATATGATGCCCATGAATTCATGACCTTTTCGCTCTCAACCTATAGAAACCATTAGAGCAAATAAATAGCATATGTACATTCATTTATGCATGAGAATTTATTTCACATACACAGAATCAAATGAAAGATGCATCCCACCTGAGCAATTTATCAAGGGCATATCTGATCATTCACCTCAGGGTAGTAGAAAAAAGGGGAAGTTTAAAGTAGTATGTATGAGGCTCCCTTTGGCTACTCAAGGCATACTTCTCTTGGATGAAGAGAACATTTTCTAGCCTGATTCCATGGCAGTGGGGACCACTCTGACGTCCTGGGAATCAGAATCAGGGGTGTATAATGCATTAAATGTTATGTAAACTAAGGAATACTTGTCTTGAATGAAGAAAGAATTTTCTGCCCTGATTCCCAGGGAATTTTATTCCGGGCCTCTCAATTGTTCCAAAAGGTTTCCACACCAAAGAAACTCTCCATTCATGCATAACATGCACTGAATCTACTGTTTGGAAGGAAGTATCAGCATCTCCACATTTGATTGTGATGTTTTTGATTGTGATGTTGAGATTGTTTTTTTTTTAACAGTAAAGAAGATCACCCGAAATTGGTGATCTTCTTTCCACCCAGGAGGTCACCCATCTGTGGGCTGCCCTAGCCTGAGAACCCTTAACCCTGCAGTTCTTCTCACCCAGCTGTCCCTTTTCCCAGGAAGTCACACATCCTCGCACTGCCGAAGCCTGAGCACGCACATCATGTAGGGATATTTGAAAGCGAAGGGAATCAAATGAGGTAGGGCTGTGGGGAAGGAGCCCCAATGGTGTTGGCAAGCTTACTATAGGCAGCTAGCTTAAATTTAAAATTACCAAACCTCCCTTAAACTCAAATACATAAGAGTTAATGGACTCTGTAATGTTTGTGTGATTTGTGTAAGGTTTCATATGACTGTTTGAGGCATAGTTCTCCAGAACAAAGGTTGCATTTCCTGAAATAACCCACAAAATGGTGAGAACCACCTACCTGGCCACCACTCACAATCACTCTGGCAACGTTTTTAATATAGTGAAGATCTTAGGTGGAGATACTCCAGAGAGGCGAGAACCTCTTGAATTCTTTCTGACCCTCAATTTGCTTTTTTGTTCTTCCTATTTTGCATCTTTGACGGTTTTCTACAAATTTTTTCCTCACTTGACACTTCGTTTCTTATAAGCTGCCAAAAACATGCATATTCTGATGCATTATAAACATGCATGGTCTAAGACAAACTTAGCAGTAAAAGAGGGTGTGAATGCATGAACAAGTAACGATGCAAACAGCCAAGCCGGATATGAACATTGCAGATTTAAAATAACCAATATGGCAATAGGTAAATGAGAAAGAAAAAATGGAACAAAGGATACAAGTCGGCAGAAGAGTTAGAACACATCCCCCACCACCAGCCCCCGTAAGCTTGGAAGTTAGTTTATAATTTGATGTTATTCGAATTACATCTTCAATGGATGAATGACTGACGCCCATGCTCTGAAGCAAACCCTGATTAATTTCCATCAATTCCCTTATTTCATCTTCTTTTTGATGCAACAGAGATCATTGAGATCGCCAAGAATTTCTGATAACTCCTTGCTGATCGAATCCACTGCTGTGAAGATAGAAGCCATTGCCTTTGGGTGCCGGCTAGATCTCAACCCAACAGCAGAAACTAGGGCTTTTGTATTCCTTCCAACTTTGGTGTTAGTTATCAGCATTCTTAGGGGCACCTTGGGTTCAATCTGAGTCAACTCTCCTGACCTAAACATGATCATGTTCCCTGTTGTGGAAACTTCAGCCTCAGTCTTGAAGGCGAGAACAAATAAAACAATCTAAAGATAAAACACTAACCGAATGTACTGACAGTATTGTCTATCCCAGAAGGTTTCCCATGAATTATCTTCTCACCTTCGAATGCCCATTTATTGACCAACTCAAGATGATTCTTTCCCTGTCTGAACCAACACTTTTCTTCGTTTGGAAGATCTACAGCACCAGAGAAAGCAAGAAGAGCACCACAAAGAGAGACACAAAAGGAAGCAGATGATCCTAAGCCCCCTCCCATAGGAAGATCAGAAGATACGGCCACTCTTCCTGACTTCAATCTGAGAAAAATAATTATCCAAAGAGAGAATATACTGAACTTTTAATGAAATAGAAATATAGATAAAATATATACCCATAAATTGAAGTGTACAGATAGATAAATGCTGAAACTCCTGAGGCCAAACAAGATTTATCCTCTGGAAGTTTCTGCTCTTCGTAAAGGCCACAAATCAGTTCCATTTTCCCTTGGGAGCAAGGTTGAGGTGACAATGGAGCAGTAGAGTTTATTTCGGGGAAAATTTTCTTCAGTCTGTCCACTGTCCATGAAAGCACGATGTCCATGTCTTGAAGCTCAAGCTCAATCACTCCGTCATCACTCCCTGATTAAAAAAACAAAACCAGTGTCGATGGCGGTGAATATGCTCGAATCAAACTCAATGCTGTTCAGATCAGCACAATCTCAAGAATCACAAAGGATAATTTTATTCTAAAATCAAAAGAACAATTGGATATCAAATATTAAGGTTTCTTTTTTCTTTTACATTTTTCTTCTCACGTTAACTAACATAAACTCATTTTGACGAGCAATGACAGGAACCAAATCTAGCCTTTATACTATCTGTTTTTCTTTTTTTCTTTGGGGGCGGGGACTTTTTACTTTATGTATGCATTATATACGCACTAATTCTAACCATATCGCACACAGCATCATTTGATCACACAAGAAAAGCTCCTATCTCTTGTTCAGCTACAATCTTTCATCGAAGATTTCAAAGAGTATCAAGAAAAAGGTAGACAATAACGTACCCGCTATCCACTTATCTCTTGTTCAAGAATAATTTTTAAAGGAAGAATTCAAAGAACATTTACGAAAAAGGTAGATTTAAACAATAAAACTTCCTAACCCACTCATCTTTGGAGAGTAAAGAATATACCCAAAGAGGGACGGAAGGTAACGGTAGTGTAGAGATTAATGGAAGCGGCGACTGCAGTGGATCCACAAACGACCGCGTGCTCCCCGCAGAGAATAACCTTTCCTGGAGCTCGAGATCGGATCTCCATCATTCGGAAATTTGACTGAAACTCATAAATGCTGCGTAGATTTGAGTTTATTGGAACAAGTTGGCCGAGTTGGCCATGGTGGATGGGAAATTAGTGATAATTAATAGTATTTAATGTGGGCTGGTTAGGAGAAAGTGAGGGAGGCGATTCATTAGTCTGGCTTTGTTGGTTAGAAGGCATGCCGAAGCAGACCCCCTTGGAAGGGAAGAAGAAGGGCAGAAACAAAAATCAAATGCTTGACATTGAATGGCCTCTAGAAAGATGATCACCTTGGAGTGACAGAGGGGGAACGAGAATTCAATTGACCAAGGGATCATTGGTCTGTCAAAGGGGTGTCGACAGCTTCTTCATCTGATCAACATTAGGAACGAGACCTCTCGATCGTCTAGCATGATAGAAGAAGTTATCATTGAAATGATCAAGGGATTGATGACTTCCGCATAAAAATACATTTAATTGACGAAAAATGACTAAAGTTTACAAAATAATAATGCTCGATCTAATCTACGATCAAATCAATGATCAATATCTAGGCCACAATTCGTGATCAATTGAGGCTCACTTTTGCAAATCGACAATGGGATCAAGGAATTCGATGGTGTCAATCTGATCCAATTCCCTCTATCTGATCACCGATCATCATTCCTTATATGCTAGTGGGGACAAAAAATTATAACACTTATTAGATTTAAGGGATACCATATCATTGGCCAAATTTGCATGAAATAGAGGTTAAAACAAATGAATGTGCATGTTTGACCTTTACTAAGATCAAATAATCTTCAATCATCTTTTCTTTAGTGTTTAGTGTTTCAAAGCTTAATTGAAAGAAACTACAAAGAACAATGAAATGAGGACTATTATAGAGTTGAAAAGATAGAAGCAAATGCCTATTATTGGAATGATTTTTAATTTCCTTCCTCTCGTACTTGTCAATTTTTTAATAATTATAGGAAAGAAGGCTAAAAGAAAGCGATTTGATGAAAGTTTCACCCAAATCAGATCAACGAACCAATTTTAAGTTTTAATCAAGAATTAATTAGTATAATAATAAATAAGGGTCGAATCCACGAAGAAATAGAATAATTTTTAGGTGTTCTTCAAATTTGATCAAATCAGATGATCAATTGGGGTGCCAACTTAGGGATTTAGTATATTTAAAAGGAAGAATCCAAGACGAATCCATAGAATAAAAAATCGCTCGATTTGGATAAGTATTCGTGGAGAAATCAATGAGTAAAATTTAGATTGTGAAGAGAGAGAAATTTCGTAAAATTTGACCAATCTACTATTCAAAATTAAAATCTAATGTTATAGGAAGAAAGATTCTTGAGAAAATACGTAATCTAACCCAAAATTGTGCTTGAAATGATCTAATTCATCACCGGATTAAGGATTTTCATTCGGCGTTTCGAAAATAAAAATCTGGTGTTCAAGAGGCAAATTTTCCCGATTCTCTCAAAGAAATCTCACTTTCAAAATACTCATCGGACGTAGAAATGAGTCTAAAAGAGGAAGTAAGCAAGCGATACAAGGATTGAGATGTCTAAACATTTGATTGTGATGCTATTTCTGTAGAAGAACATGGGTATAAATAGGTTAATTATGGGCATGACCGTTCAATTCGCCTCTTCAACTTCAATCATCGGCTCAGATGTAACGCAAGAATGCAAATCAATGCCGTTAAGTTGTGGCTGTTGCATTCGCGATGAAGTGCTGAGATTTTATCACGTCATCGTGTTAAGAAGAATCGTCACGTAACTGGCATCGTTTGATCTTCATCGAACGCTCTAGATGAGTACACGTGTCCACTGGAGTCCATGAAGCGGGATTTAATCTATGTCATTATAACTCCTCAGATGAACGACTAAGATTAAAACGTCTCAAAATGATTTATTGACGAAGCATTATGTGTCACATACCCTCTGCTCTAAGTGAAAATCGATGATCGCGATTGATTCACGTGATTGCACGATCCAGAATGCGCCACGAACCCCATGCTAACTTGGCACCATGGACACATGACACACCTAGATGGCTCCATGCGACATATACATAGCATTTGCATGGGGTGGCTAAGGGGAGTATTAGGGGATAATCATGTTCATTTGCGTAACGTGCTCATGAAAAGCCCTTAATGGGATTTTCTTTTAAAGACTCCATTCTTTTTGTTTTTGTGTGTGGGATAAAGGCTTTTCTTTTATGCAAGGACATGTGGCATCAATGGAGTGCTTTGATTGGTGTTGCTAGTTAGAGCCATTTGATCTTGTGGATTGGTCCACAAGATTTGCTGACACAAAAATGTTGACTTTTTCTCTATGACAAATCAACATGTGCCACATGGTGTGTGTTCAAGCGCTCCATGGTGGCCCACGAGATCAACAATTGCAATAATCTCTACCTTTTTGTTGAATTAGTGCGACACTGGAGAAAATCTGGTGCTCCTAACTGATAACATGCTAATTAGACATGATAATACATGATTATTGATGTATATTAAGGCATAAATGATTTCATTCCTATGCATGTTATCATATTTATAAGTATTTATCTATCATTCTATGAAAAAAGTCATTATAATCTCAAAATACTTTAAATTAGGGTTAATTATGATGAATTAAAGATAAATAATTTTATAATCTATCTGTACTTGAGATTATAAGTGGTTTTTAAAGTTAAATAATGAGAGAAGTCATTTTAATAAACATTCATTTAATTTTCTAAAGTTAAAATCTTAAAGAAATGAATGTATGTTTGAAATAGAAATTAAATATCTTGTTATTTCTTAATTTTAACTTTTTAGAATGATAGATAATTAAATTTTGGATCAAATGAAAGAAATTTGGATTAATTTGGAGTTATATTTTGAAAGTTATGAATTTTCTAATTTATAGGGATTTTTCTAAATTTTTCTGAATTTTAAATGAATTTCTAAGGATTTTCCAGAATTAAAAATCAAATTTTCTACATAAATATCGATTTTTCACAATATTTAAAGCGCGCAGGTGACGTAGCGCAATCATAACCATCAGATCGATCGTGATGAGGAGGCCACGTGGCAACGTGTGGGACGTCCGATCGCGCGTGCGAATCGTGGCCCTTATTTTCACTTAAAATCAATGCACACGTGGCTTAAATCGGGGTTCATTGGATCAATTTAATCTCGACCGTTGATCGGGAGAGTTATAACGGTCGAGATTAAATCGCGAAGGAACGCATCGGAGGCGTCAAATCGCGATCTAACGTCGACAGTTTTAAGGTGTTTTATAACGCGCATCGACGTGGCTTCATCTCGAGCGTCCATCAGTGATCCAACGGACAGGACTTAACGATTATGGTTTGCTTTGGACCGTTTCAGCAGAGCCGTTGATCGATTGAATCGGACGGTTACGCCCAAAATCCCTATAAATTAAGATGTTCATCCGATTTATAAAGCATTCGAGAGCAATTCAATCAAATTGGACTGTTTAGACACCAAATCTCTTTAATCTCTTGATCCCAATCACTTCTAGACTCAGTTCCGCATCCACAGAGTGCTTAAGATCAAGATTTGGGCGAAAGTTGAGGAAGAAATTGATGCTTGAACTCCACGATCGCGATTTTTGGATTTTTGATGAAAAGCCTTGATTCTGGTGATTAATTGGGTTAATCCAATTGCAATTGTGGGTTAGTGGAGGCGGTTTTTACTAATCTATTGTCTATTATCGTTTAATTTTTGTTCAGATTAGGAATTTAATTTAATTTAGTTTAGATTTTTGGTTAATTCGTGATTTAACGTTTCAGAAATTACCCCTCACTTCGATCTTCAATTTCTCCGTGAAATCAAAGTCAAATTCGATGATTTTCGATTCCATGGAATCGTCTTGAAGTTCTCTTTCATAATCTCCATTTCCCCCAATTTCTATCATCGATTCATCGTCCGATTTGATCAAATTCGTACAGATCATCAAAAATTTGCCTAATTCCCTGTGGATTTGACCCATATTTACCATTATACCCCTCATTTCGAGATATTTTCATTAAATTGGTAAGTTTAGAATTTATTTTGACACGAGACCATGTGCAATTGACGACCTCGCGGTTTTGCTTTGTCATTAACCTTGATGAAAATGAATCTGATAGCTCACAATGTTCCCAATCTCTCTCTTCTTTATGACAAATCAGCTGTTAACACATGGCACAATCTAGACCATTCAAATTTGGATTAAATCAAATTCGATGGTGGGTGATCAATCTTTCATTATTATAAGAGCATTCCATGACCATAAATGCTCCAAATTGAAATCATGACAACTCATGACCCTGATGGAGGTGCCAAAATTTTAGGGGCACTTTGGTCATTTCATGCCCAATCCTCCATAGTGTCTAACCAAAAGAAATAACTAAAAAACTAGGGTTCTTGATGTTCCTTTAGAGGCTTCTAGTGTTGGTTAGCCGAAGGAACGATAACATCGATCAATCGTCCAGCATGTATCAAACATTGTTTCTAGTGAATTTCTTCCTTTTTCTATTCATTCCCCATGTTGGATGCTAGCTACCAAGCCCACGCAAGATGTATGGGCTCTTGAACAAATGATTGATATGGGAGCATCATGAGGGTGAGTTCTTGATTGCAATTCTATAGATTAGAGAGAATTCCTTTCAATCTAGGACTGTAATTATGCTTGTTAATCATCAAATCTTAGTTTTCAATCCTAAATTATACTTAGCACCTTTATTCAAGAATTTTCAATCCTTGAAAGAAGGTTTGGAAATTCTTGATAAGATATTTGTATATCTCATATTCTTCTAACTCCTTATAAGTTAATCTCTTCTATTTTCTCCTTAGTAGTACAAAAATAAACCTTGATTTTTATTTTCTAACTTTCATGTAGATTAGACCTCGACTCACCATTGTACTATTTTTAAGATCAATTTCAAAGAGTTGAGCACAATTTTTGATACTTCAATTTTTGTTTTCAATGAAAATAATTTTATGCATATCAAGGAGTTTTATGGTGGGGACACCTAACCAACAAAAGAAACATCTAATAAAGCACCAAAGCATGTAAACTTAAGGAGAAATGAAAGGATTAGGAGTCATCCATATTAAGTAAACAATATACTGATCTTGACAAAGAAAGTCAACAATTTATCATTGGAAGATATGTATATATCAAAAGACTTTGAGGACATGGATAGGAACAAGTCTATGAAGATGGGGTGCCTTATAACGCAAATCTGCGCGGTCGTTGAAAACACGCAGATAGGCGTCAAAATAATTACCAAACTCACCAATTTAGAGAAATAATCACGAATTACATAGTATAGAAGTTAATAAGGGTCAAATCCACGAAGAATTAAGGTATTTTTTTATGTATTCTTTGAAATTTGATGAAATCAAACAATGAAATGAGGTGAGAAATTAGGGATTTTGATATTTTTAGAAAGATAACTTGAAAGCGAATCCATGGAATAAAAAATCATAGAATTTGGATTAAGATTCGTGGAGAAATCGATCAGCAAATTAGCTAGAAATTTTCGAAACGAAAAGATAGCAAAAACCAAAATTACCATTAAAATTAACTTAATATATGATTCAAAATTGAAATCTAATGTTATAGAAAGAAAGATTAGGATGAAAACATAATTTTTAACCCAAGATAGAGCTCAAATTGATCCAGTTTTTCATTTCGCGAATTCGAAGACGATCGTTGGCATTCAGGAATCGATTTCTCCCAATTATCTCAAGGACATCTCACTTTCAAACAATCCTTGAACGCAGAAATGAGTCTAGAAGCGAAGGGAAGCAAGAGATTGAAGGATGGTGGTGTCTAAACAGTTCAATTACTCGAAAATATCCAGGAATGCTTTAGATTATTGAAGAACATCTCAATTTATAAGGAGATTTGGGCGTAACTATCGGATCGACATTTAATCTTCAATCAACGGCTCTGATGAAACACATTTGATGTGAATCGTTACATTTAAATCGTGTCCGTTTGATCGAAGATGAATCGCTAAGATTTGGTCACGTCGCACTTGAAGTTAATTTGGTCACGTCATAATTATCCCTAAATTTGTGTATTTTGAGAATATAAGTTAATTTTCATAGAATGGTAGATAAACACTAAAAAAATATGATAACATGCATTATAATAAAATGTTTTATGACTTAATTTGAATAAATGATTGTATATTTTCAAGTATAATTTGCATATTATCAGTGCCATCCTTTAATCCTTTAACTTCTTTAAACACTTGCGTTGACTTGGCCAAACCCTAGTCTTGACTTAAAACCTTCAATCTTGAGCCTTTGACCAAGTCAAACTACTTTCCTAATATTTAAGAACCCCTTTGACCAAGTCAAACCATCTCCCTAAATTATAGGAACCATTTTTATATCCCCAAAATTTAAGTTCTTTTCATCCTAATTCTTTCTTTGACCAAGTCAACCTCAACGAATGAATTTAGGCCAGATTACTAAACTCAAATTACCCCTAAAACTTTTACCAATTAGAACCCTCCACATAGCACCCTCACATCTTGACAAGTGACTTATTACAGCATCCTATCAAGAGGGTCAAAATTTCTGCTTAAAAGGTGGCACCCCTTGAAGAGACACACCCCTTCAAGGGTTGAACAATTCTCTCGCTTCCCCTATTTATGTGGATCTTATGAAACTTTCTCTCATAATTTGAAATTTGAAAAAGTTTAAATTTTGGTTATTCCCCCACTTTCTCTCTCATCTTCCACGAATTTCTCCCTCTCTCTCTCTCTCTCATTTTCTCTCATCAACACACCAATTCACAACTTTCCCCTCGCCATCCCTCTTCTATTTCCTCTCCACCATACACACCTACCATTTCTCTATTCTCTCTTCTCATTCTTCCCCCTCTTCCCTCTTTCCATCATTCCTCTTCATGCCCTTCTCTCTTTTCTCTCAAAACAAGGAGTAATCAAGAAGTAGATTTTGAATTTTGCTCCAATAAGATCACATCAGTCAAGAATCTCCATCAAGGTACTCTCATTCCTCTCATTTTGTGTGATAGATCATTCTTCCCCAAAAATCTGTTGCTCTTGGGACTTGTGTGAACCCGAGGATAGCCTATAATCATATATTTGGATATTCATGCACATTGGTTGTAAAATTTGGTCTGATTCATTGAATAGAAACTCCATGTCAAGGTTATTAAAAATGATCTTTGTCCTCTCTAATTGTGGGATTAAACCTAGGGTGTTCAAGATCACCAATCTTAAAAATTCACAACATCCCTCTATCTAAACACCATCCCTTACACCTCTCCTTCAGTAATTTTGATTCTCCTATTTTTTGCCCACATCATTTTGATTCTCCTACAAAGGAGGCATTAACCTCCTTCTTAAGGATGCAACCACATCTCCTATAAAGTTGGCCCCCATCCTCTTTTTAGAATATGAGGGAACCCTATTTTAAAACTTTTCAATATAGGTGGCCTAATCTTACCTTAGATAGGGAATGGTGGAAGCTTTGGACTTGCCTTGGGGAAATGGTTGCTCTAAAAAAGATAGGACAATCGATATAGTCATTTACCAACTAAATTTCATCACCCTTTTGATGACTTGACATTATGAAAAGGTAGTCGACCCATCTCCTAGAAAGATGGTGAGCTCATTTCTTGCCTTTCCTTATCATAATTTGAATCCATGCTCTCATAATATCATATTTAAGTCTTTGTGCATACATAGGCTTAATAAAATATATGAATTTCACTACTTGATGTCAAACAAATCAAATGGGGTTAGTCTCAAGATGTAAGCAATTATACAAATAATGCATGCATAGACTGAAGTGCAAAAGTCATTTACTCATAAGGAGAGATATATTTATCTTACTTAACTAGTATTGTCGTCTAAATGGGGAATACGATTCATGGAGGCAACTACTATTTTAGAGTTTTCATAATTCACCCTTAGATCTGATGACATAAGTCATTTCTCATTTATTTCCTCTTTTCTTCCTCTCACTTGAGGTGATGTGGCCTAATCTCGAACAATTTCTTACCATATTAGGGCAATTTGATAGTCCATAAATGTCACGATCACCCTTAAAATGATTTTATTTTTATTTTTGGTGGTTATCCATAATTTTATGGATAATATATCATTTATTATTCTATTTTTGGTTCTTATTAATGGATATTATGTGACCTATAAGCCAGATCATACTTTAAGATATCTCGTTCATCCTCATTAAAATGAAATTTATTAATTGATATTCTTGTGTGATGTTTGTAATGAAGTAGCTTTAAATAAATCGATCACTAGCTTTAAATATATGTTCTAAACATTCCCATTTAAGGGATATTCTAGAAGAACATTGAATTATCCAAAAAGAATAACACTATTTGATCTGAATGTTTGCAATGAAGTAGCTTAAAATACATCAATCATTAGCTTTAAATATATGTTATAAACATTCATAGAATGACATTGATTTATCCAAAAGAATAACACTATTTGACATGACTTATATGATGAATATGGCTAATCTTGTGACCATTAATGTGGAGATACCAAAGATAGATAGAGCATACTCTTTATTGAAAGAGTTCATTGAATTGATTCATATTGTGATACCATACATCCTTTTAAAGTCATTATTATAAATTACTCCCTCTCATCTTCTCTCCTCTCTCTCTTCTATAGGTTGTGTGTAGGGTATTGTAACATACATGATGTGTGCTTCTTGGTTCTATTCCCTTTCTTCTTCCCTTGTGATCATCTTCTTGAATGATAGTTATGTGGTTCCACATGGTACTAGAGCAAGATGCAAACCTCCTTGAGGGTGGCAACTAGCTTCCCTAGTGGCACTACTTTGTTGGGGATCTGGTGATGCGTCTTCACGATCTTCACCATCTTCAAAGCTCATTGTCTTTGCCATCGAATAACATGAAATTTCATGCATTAATAACATGCATTTTATGCACTTTTTCTTTAAAAATATAATCATAAATGCATGTTATCATGATTTAAAATGATTAAAATAAGAATTTTTAGATTTAAGAAAATATTCTTGATTTTTCATAAATTATGAGTATTTAATAACATCAATTCCCCAAGAATATAATATTTCTAAAAAAATGAGGTTTCTATTTATTTTTTAGATTTTTTGATATTTTTCTAGGAGTTTATAGAAATTAAAGCATTGAAAAAATGAATTTTTTAAAGGAAAATTAATTAAAAGGAAAAAGAAAAAATAGAAAAAAAGAAAAAAGAGAGGCTCTCTATTCCTCTCTCTCTCTTTCTCATTCTCTCTCTCCCCCAATCTCATTCTCTCTCTCCCAATCGCCTCCCTCTCTCTTGCTTCTCTCGCAATTGAAAATCTTCTTCTCAAGGAGAGAAGCACCTCCGCCACTCTCTCTCCATCTCCCACGTGAGGGGGAGATATTATTCTCCCTCTATCCACTCCTCTTTCTTGCTCGTTGGAAAACCTTCCATCGCCCGTGTCACTTCCTCTTACGCGGGTGATTTGTGGGATTTGGGGATAGAGAGAAATGATATTAACAGTCGAGATTCATCAAGATTATAAGCTAAATATGCATCGATCCTGATGGAGTTAGGGGCTGAAATTTTATGGGCATGATCGTTATTTCAAGTTATATTAATCTGCTGGGGCTGATTTAAGTTATGAGACAAAAAAGGGTTCTTAATGTTTCTTTGTGTGCCTCTGGCATTGGCTAGGTAGAAGGAAAGAAGACATTGACTGATCATTCTTCATGTATGGAATATCATTTTTAGTGAGTTTCTTCTCTTTTCTTTTCATTCCTTATGTTGGATGCAAGACGCCAGTCCATTTGAAATGTGAGAGATCTCGAAGGTATGTTTTAATTATAGAGCATTACTAGATGTGTTTTCATCATGAATCCTTAGATTATGATCATTTTTTATCCATCTTTTCTATTTTCTCATCTTTTTATCCTCATTTTCATGTTTACAGACCCTAAAAATCACTTTTCCACCACCGATAAAAGGTTTTCAATCTTTGAAAGAAGTTTGGAAGTATTTGATCGGTTCATTTCATTCTCGTGTGCATCTTCTTCCTTTAGTTGATCATTTCTGCTTTCTAAATATAAAAATACCAAAAAAATATCCCCTGATTTCAATCTTTTACCCTTCCTCTGTGTGGATTCGATCTCGACTCGCCATTGTTCTAAATTTAAATCTGAATTTGAAGAGTTGAGTATAATTTTTTTGATACACACATTCTGTGATCGACTTTTTACGCATAGCACCATCTTCAGCAAGCATGGAGATCTGCTAATCCAATTAGGTGAAGAAAATTTAGGGGATCACAATTTGGTGAAGAATATTCATATTGGCTCAGATGCCCCACTTTCTTCGCTTCATTGGCTTCAAAAAATTTGAACACACCGCATTCTTCACCTCATTATCTTCAATGGGCAGAGAGATCAAATCCATAGAATTTGCTGGAGATTTTCCCCGTACTGCAAGCCTTGCCCTCTAGCTGTCTCTCTTGCTCTACTTCCACTAGTGCCATCTATTGTCACTGGCTTCCTATGCACTAGCCCTCCCACTCTCGGCATCCCACCTACTCTACTTATGCTTCACCAACTCAGTACACTGATTTACTCGCCTTGTCTTCGCTAATGGTGAGTGAGGATCCTCCATTGAGTTTTTCTTCCACACCTCCCTTGCCAATTATTTCTCTTTCCCCAATTGTATAGTTGGATATTACTTCAAGTCTGGTTGTACATCTAGTGGTCACTTCCACATGTCCTTTAAAAAAGAAATGTTTGTCCACCACTTGTAGAGCCCATGCATCATCTTTGAGGGCACCGACGACATTACATGTTGTGAGGGTTGACTTGGTCAACTCTCTATTATAGAAGCTTCTAGAATGTTCTAGAATTTTATAGAGTTTTCTAGAATTTTCTAGATGCTTCTAAAATCTTCTATTCTTCTTCTAGAAGCTTGTGGAGTCTTCTAGATTACACTAGTAGCTTGTGGATATTTCTAAAAGCTTGTGAATCCTTCTAGATGTTCTAGAAATTTATGGACATCTTTTAGAGAGAGAGAGTCTCTAGAAGCTTCTAAGGAGCTCTATAAAAGGAGGAGCTCACCCCAAGCTTGAAGCAAACTAAAGGAAGAAACTCAAGAGAATCCTAAGGGAGTGAAACCCTTGTGAAGGAAGGGTCGACCTACTTGGATAGTTGGAGAAAAGAGAGTGGGCAACATAACATCTTTGAAAGAAGCTTTGTGAAGAGGTGACACTAAGTGTGGCTCTTCTTGTTGGTTAGTCCCTTTGGTAAACTTGTTCTCTTTCCTCCTTTTGTCCTAGCTATTTTGAATCTCTATTGTGAACATTTTTCATCCCATTTAAGAAGGTTGTTTTTCTCCAATTTTTTGGTGGGCTTCGTCTAATCTCATCCCTAGATTCTTGGTGGATATTTAAGCTTAGTTGAATACACACTTAAGAATCCTTTATTGAAAAGATCCTCATGAACAAGCCCCCTCTCTTTACTTAAGACTTCGACTATTTTCTTCAGATTCACGGTCATCTGTCTTTACTCATGAATGAGCCCCCTCTCTCCCCCCCACAACCCTAGAGGATTCTACTCTTGAGACATGACATATTCAAAATCAAGTCGTCACTACTTGGATGCTCAAGATGGCGGTTTCAACTATTAGCGAGCCTATGCAACTCCTTTATTCATCCAAGGCTATTTGGAAAACATTGACTCATATGTAGGGGGTATGAGTCCAATATTTTTCGCACGATAGACATATAAGAGCTTTTGTTCAAGGCTTGCTTTTTATAAAGGGTGTCCTCTATAGGATTTTTATGTTTCTCTTCGTGGACTCCTCAAATTAGTTAGAGGCCTATTAGTCATATATGTCTGACATTACAACACATCATTGATATCATGAGGAGCTTGCTGTTGCTCTTTCCCTTGATGGCCTTGACTCCCTTATCACCTTCCAAATCCCCAACCTATCTTCTAGTGCACACCATCTACCATCTCTTGATGAGACCTTTTGTATGGCTCTCTAGGTTTTGACTAGGGTTGTGTCTACACCTTTTCCTCCTTAGACCTTTGATTCTACTTCTCTCATGTCCTCCAATGCTCATGGTAATTTTTTCTGCCTCAGAATTTAAATCAGCTTGAAAGTTGTAGAGCTTAAAATGACAATCCTGCCCATAAAATTTTAGACCCTAACTCAATCGAGATCATGAGATATCATGAATTCAATTTGGAGCATTTCTGGCCTTTGATTTTTCCTAAAAAATTACTTACTTTGATTGCAATTGTCTGATTTAATCGAATCTTTGGTTGTGAACCACCAGATTGCGCCATGTGTCTTGTTCTAATTTATTTAGAGGAGAGAGAAAGAGGGGGTGAGATGTAAGCCTTTGGGTAGTCTTTCTTAAATGCAGAATGGATAAGATTGTGTCATATATCGCCACCTGGTTTTCTGCCACGATATACAAAATAGGATCTATTGGGCTTGATCGGGGCTGTCGAATTGATGCCGCATGGTCCATTACATTTGTCACATAGCTATCACTGATTGGGCACCATGTGCCTCACATAAGCATTGCATGTCAACATACCACATCAGCATGTGCAAATAAAATTTAGTTTTTTTATTTTTTAATTCTTGAAAAATCTAAAAAATCCAAAAACATAGGAAAATCTTAGAAAATTCAAGAAAAAATGAAAAAAAATTTGGAAAGGGGAAAATTATAGAAAATCCTTAAAAATAAATATTTTCATATCTCTTTTATTGAGAACTCCTTATTGGATGAAATTTTTGTCATTTTTTTCCTTGTTTTATCCTCTTTTTCATCATATCATGTGAAATAAAATATGAAAATGGAAAAGGGGAAATTTTGCATTAGAATCGATCCTTCTCTTCATTCCTCATCGTTCTTCGTTCATGCCTATGACCACAAAACTTAAGCACACATGATTAAACCATCTTTGTTTGTCCTTGGAAGAGGTCAAAACATCAAAGATGCCCTTTACCAAGAGAGAAAGAGAAAAGAAATGGGAAAATTACACCAAGGCACCTTCAGTTGTCGTTGTTTTCCACTTAATTATAGACATTGGATACGTGAACTTTTTATCTATTTCTCTATGACTATCTATCTATACATACATATATATGTTACTATCATAAGAGAGAAGCCACATCTAGTTGAGAGAGAAGCAAAAGATCCTGGCCCTTTGACTAAATTGCTGAAATAGGGTGATTCTTGTGCTGTCGTGTGGCAAAAAACATGGGCATTGTGATCTTCATTTTTACCTGACTAGCTAGGCTTTGCCACGACCCCTTCTCTCTCTTAGTCAGGATTAATGGTGGGAGTTGAATCATCAAATCTGAAAAGCTGCGAAATGCCATTTAAATTCATCCACTGCTCAAATCACGCCATGTACTCCTTGAGGAGTTAATGACGATCAACAATTTAGAATAAACTACACCATCAGACGCTCCTTAGCATGCGATGAGTCTTCCAAAAACAGAGAGTAAAAATTAGTCTCACATTACATAAGTTTTATAATGTTTTTACTATAAATTCCATATATTTAGAGAAATTCCTGAAAAATAGGAAAAGCTCGCATCATTAATGTTTTATAATTAAAGGCCTTTTCTCCGTAAAATTAATGTTTTATAATATCGTGCCATTCAAAAAAGCCCAATTGATGATACTCTTCTTAGGTCATCCGTCGGTTTGCAGTTTATGGGACGGATGGTGTCGGTGAAGCAGGTAACGTGGAGATGGAGTAGCCGGAGAAAGTTTTAAACCTCCAGCAGCGCCATCAATTCATCCTCCGACGAAAGATGACTTTTCTTACCGAATGTCGTCATTGCAAACGTAACCAAGCCAATCAGGCGCAGGCGCTCTGTACTCATGTTTTCCCCAGTTCCCGCTACACAGACTGTCTCTCTCTCTCTCTACTCCAGTTCTCTCTTTCTCTATTTCTCTTCGCGGGGCAGCCCGCGAAGAGAATCTTGAAAATGAGGATTTTATTCCCCATCACTCTCCCTCTCCCTGTACACTAATTCTTTCTCTCAGTACAATAATTATCATATTTTCTCCATCCTATCTCTCTCGATACTAACTTCCTTTCTCTCTTTATCCTATCTCTATCTATTTTTCTCTCCTGCTTATCTCTCTACCCATACTCTCTCTATCTCTCTCTCTCTCAACATTTAAATAAATAATATCCTAACCCTTTTATCTTCCTGTTGCAATATCGACGGGTATACTTCAGCAATCACTTTTTCATCGAGCTTTTTTATTCATAGCATCCCAGTGATTATTTTTTTTTATCCATAACATACTTTTGTCTCTCATTTCTTTCAGGTTTTGAGACTGTTGGTTTGAGATGATATTCTATGCCTTCAAAACTGGAGTTTATGGCTTTATTTTGCTCCATGGCTTTTAATATTAATTAAAAAAAATGTAAATACCATTTAATGAAAATCTCCTTTACATAAATTTTCAATTATTGGGATGATTCTTTCCTATGGTGCTTTCCTTGATTTTCCGTGGAAAATAGTCCATCAGACCATTTTCTCTGTCCTCTCATATGCTTCCCTATAAAAGCAAGCCACTCATCGCTGCATCCGCTTTTCATTGATAAATTTCCTGCCGCGTGCCATTTCCCCAAGATCACTAAAACTGCCAACACTCTTGGATTTCTACATCGGTAAGAAGATCATAATGAAAAAGTTCTTTAAAATGATTTTTAATTTATATTATTTGGAAGAGTGCTCTGATTGTTTAATTTATTTATTCATTTTTGGATATTTTTACACGTGACTGGGTTTTCTTGTTGAATGTGTGAGTGTTTTCTTCATGAACGACGTCTGGGTTTTCTTGTTGCATGTACGCTACGATAAGTATTCTTGAGATTTGATAGAGAGATATAGAAAACAGAAGTAGGTTTTATTTGCTTGTTTACTGAGGATCTCTCCATTTTCTTCTTCTCTTCCATAATCTTCACTTAGGCGACCTCTTCTCCGCCTCCTGAACCAACTGGCAGACCGACAGACAGATAGATAGAAAACTAGATAGCTGGATCGGTAGATAGATGGATAGATGGATAGGTAGATAGATAGATGGACAGATGGATAGATAGATAGATAGATGGATAGATAGATCGATAGATAGATATAAATCATGTGACTCGTTAATATCATGCACGGAGAGAAATAACAAGACACCGAGCAGTTTAATGCGCACTCTTTAGTTCAGAACTTGCGTGCTATCATGTGACAGCTTTTGCCCTATCCTTAAGCGGATGACATAATAGTTTCACCGTATATTCCGCGGCGTTAGGGTTTCTTACTCGCAACGCCTTCAGCAGTAGATGTCCCGTTGTAAGCCGTTTCAGGGTAGATCACATAGAAGGTAAAGTAGCGGTCGGAGATCCAGATTTCACCATTCCAATTGAGAGTAAGGAAATAATAAAGACGAGGACGAACGGTGTTGGTCGCCCAAAGTGGCCTCCTTCCGTTGTATACCACAAAGTTTGCGTCCTTCTGCATGAAGGCATAGCACTCAAACCCTAGGCCCTGTGTTTTGGTAGACCACGAATGGGCGGTGTTGTTGTACAAAACGAGGTTGCAATCTTGCTGCATGACCAAAGACCAGTTCCCGTTTTCCAAGGAATCACCGGGAAAGAGGAATTCGCCTTCATTGAGAACGGATTTTGAAAAACAGTGAAAGGAGAAGAGATAAAAGAAGACGAGCAGCGCGGAAAGAATATGCTTTATCGCCATTCTGGAGTGGACAGTCACTTGGAAAAGGCCTCTATTTATACAGGAACGGGTGGACAAAGCTAGTCTGTCTATGGCTGGACACAGAGTTATCCAATTCTGAATATTTATTGAGATTTTGATAGGATACTCGAGGAAACTTTGCCAGGTTTCTGCCAATTTGATGAAATATTAAATGCCTTTTAAGGATGAACCGTCCACGCCTTCCACACCGTTTCTCTGTCGCCGTATGCAGGAAGGAAATGCACTGATTATAATGAATATCAAGACAAAGCATTATCATGCTTGCCATCCATACCCATCTATCTTTTCCTTTATTTTCTTGGTTTCTTTATTCTAAATAAGATATCATCATCCAGGATAAGATATCATCATCCCGGATAAGATATCATTTTACTGATGATAATGACCAGCTTGACAAAGCATTATCATGCTGGCCATCCATACTCATCTATCTTTTTCTTTATTTTCTTGGTTTCTTTAATCTTTATAAGATATTTCTTGGTTTCTGCATAGAAAACCTGTTTTACATGAGAGAAATACCACACGCTATGCTATGTCTTGTATTTGGACAAAATAAAGATCATCAGAAAGTACGACTTTGAACATTATGAGAAAAATCAATTGAAATTCAGATATCTGAAGTTACATCTCTAAGATGCCTAAACTGTTGACCTCGATTTATTATCAATGATGAGTACCATGTAAAATCCTATCAACTCAGAGTCAGAGATTTTCAATTTGGGTACCGAAATTATCATTTTGATTCCACTGAGGGCTGAATTCTCAATTATGGCTAAATATGTGCCTAAACATGTTTTAAAATTTTATAGAATAGTCTGGGGAAAAATGTTTTAAAGTGTCGCAGAGAATAATTTTTTTAAAACAATGATAGTGTATGTATCATTGTTGAAAGTTGTAAATAATTATAGAATACAGATATTTGGCATGGCAAGTCAAAGTGAGTAAATGAAATACTGAATTATTTTTTTACGACTGTTTTTAAGTTAAATCACAATGCAAAAACAAGGACTATGATCGGCTAGCCCCATGATTCAAAGCCAACCAAATCACATGGGAATGTGTATAAAAGTCTATAGAAGGCAAGAATCGTGCAGGTTAGGGTACCCACAAGCAAGTTTAAAATAGAATTGAAAAGTTGTAAGTGTGCTTAATATTCAAGCATGCCCAATATTATGGAATATAGATCCTAATTGATTAGGATATCATGTTAAGGGGAAAACGATGTAGAGATTGAAAATTTTTCAATAAGATATTTTGGGAGTTCATTAGAAAATATCTTTCTAAGATAAATCCCACTTGTGAAGTCAGTAATAATCAAATCTAAAAAATAGTTTTTGATAGTTTA
>CM044111.1:9145439-9286164 GCA_024174645.1 Lemna minuta
CTCATTTCTTTTAGATTTTATAACTTAGAAAAATAGATGAGTGTATATAATATGATTTCTCTTATTATTTAATCTTAAAACCAATTATAATATCAATTTAAGATGGGTTATGAAAATATTATCCTTAATTCATCATAATTAACCCTAAAGTAATGAATTTTGAGATTATGATGACTTTTTCATAGAATGATCGTTAAATACTAAAAAATATGATAACATGCATTAGAATGGAATGTTTTATGCCTTAATTTGCATTAATAATTATGTATTTTCATGTTTAATTAGGATATTATCACGAAGCCTATAGGAAGAGAGATCCAAAAAGCAAGTGAGTGCAAGTTTAGGGTTTTATGAAGTTGGGTTTTTCTGCGTCAAAACCGTTCTAATCAACGGTGGAAAAGTAATTTCCCAATTGACATCTAAAGAGGTACAATTACCTTCTTAAAGGGGTAACCTTATGCCTTAGCGGGTTGGCACCTTGCTCCTTCTGTAAGAAGGGTGATACCATACAACTTTAACTTGCAAATACTTGATTCTTTAGTGTTTTATAGTGTAATGCATATCATTATTATGCATGTTATCATGTTTTGACAGATTTTTTGCATTCTCCATGTCATTTTTCTCTTAGGCCTTGACCTTTATCAAGGTAAAAAAAGTGTAAATCAACCAAGTTTTTATATTTTTCATGTTCGTAGGCCTTGAGTGAAGAATAAAATGGGTGAAAATGATTAAATTCTGAATTACAAGCAATATATGAGGAAAGAGGGGGTGACGAGGATCAAAATGACAAAAATTTCAAGTCAAAAGAAGTCTTATAAAAATTATTTTAAAGAAGCTTTGAATTTTAAAGAGTTTTTTTAGAGGTTAATCTGATTTTTGTTAAACATAGGACATAAATTGGAAGAAAGGGGTCGATTAATTTTTTGTAATATTGTGCCATTCATAAACACAAAATAAAATAAATACAAGAAGAAGATCAATATTTTGACTTAGTTTGATTCAAAAATCAAACATAGATAAAAATAAACATGCAAATCATCAGTTCTCTTTCTTTCTGTCGTCATTGATTCCTTGAATTCACCTAAGTCCTTTCATAATTAAAATCAAGAAAAAAAAGGATTCAAGGTGTTTGACACTTTTTATAAGTTCAAACATAACTAATCTAAAATTGACATAAAAATCATGCAAATGAGAATATGGGTTAGAATGGCATGATTTGTATAAATACTTATGACTATGATGATAGCATGCATTAAAATGATAATTGATACATTTATTGGAATAATTGAGCACATACTTGCAAGTATCAATGTTATCATGGCGTGGTTTGGATTTGGTTAAGAAATAAAGTAGCACCCTTGCTATCAACTATAGCTTTTGGCACAATACTAAGCATTTGTTCCAAAAAGGATTTGCCACATCAATCACAAATGGTTATAGAGCCGTAACTACTCTGACAAAATGTCGCTGAAGGTCAAAATTTTGAATCAGACAAGAATTGGAAAGTTCACATTGGGATTTCAGATATAAGTATAGGACATCTTTTCTCTATAATTTTCTCTCTACATTTTCTTTCTACTTTTCTTTACAATTAGGGCAAGGACTTTCATTTGAATCCTATAATTTGGGAGGGTATGATGTCTCCTAGGGCGTATGTTAGAGACAATGGCTCTTGAGTTTTAACTTCATCATTTCCATCTCCACCCCATCTCTTTGTTACCACTCTCCCCTTTGACCACCAATTTTCAGGTCTTTCTACATCGTCCTGCGTCACATTTGGATTAAGTGGTGACATAGAGAAACGTTTGCAACTATGGGTGGCCATAGGGCCCATGGAGATATATTGTAAAAAATGACAAGGCCATAGGGCCCATAGGGATCTTCAAAGGTGGTCTTGAACTTTGCCTTATGGGCTTCAATAAGATTGGATTTTCTCGAAATGGCCAGAAAGATTCATTCAAATGCAACACTAGGCTTCCATGCTCTGTTTAGGTGGACAATTGGGCTTAGATACTTATTTTCTTCTTTATTTAGACCTACTAGGCTTTGGTAAATCCCAAAAGCGCCCAATTGATGATACTCTTATTAGGTCATATGTCGTTTTGCAGTTTATGGGACGTATGGTGTCGGCGAAGCTGGTAACGTGGAGATGAAGTAGCCGGAGAAAGTTTTAAAGCTCCAGCAGCGCCATCAATTCATCCTCCGACGGAAGATCACTTTTCTTTCCGAATGTCGTCATCGCAAACGTAACCAAGCCAATCAGGCGCAGGCGCTCTGTACTCATGTTTTCCCCAGTTCCCGCTACACAGACTGTCTCTCTCTCTGTACTCCAGTTCTCTCTTTCTCTATTTCTCTTCGCGGGGCAGCCCGCGAAGAGAATCTTGAAAATGAGGATTTTATTCCCCATCACTCTCCCTCTCCCTGTACACTAATTCTTTCTCTCAGTACAATGATTATCATATTCTCTCTATCTTATCTCTCTTGATACTAACTTCCTTTCTCTCTTTATCCTATCTCTATCTATTTTTCTGTCCTGATTATCTCTCTACCCATACTCTCTATCTCTCTCTCTCGACATTTAAATAAATAATATCCTAACCCTTTTATCTTCCTGTTGCAATATCGACGGGTATACTTCAGCAATCACTTTTTCATCGAGCTTTTTTATTCATAGCATCCCAGTGATTAATTTTTTTATCCATAACATACTTTTGTCTTTCAGGTTTTGAGACTCTTGGTTTGAGATGATATTCTATGCCTTCAAAATTGGAGTTTATGGCTTTATTTTGCTCCATGGCTTTTAAAATTAATTAAAAAAAATGTAAATACCATTTAATGAAAATCTCCTTTACATAAATTTTCAATTATTGGGATGATTCTTTCCTATGGTGCTTTCCTTGATTTTCCGTGGAAAATAGTCCATCAGACCATTTTCTCTGTCCTCTCATATGCTTCCCTATAAAAGCAAGCCACTCATCGCTGCATCCGCTTTTCATTGATAAATTTCCTGCCGCGTGTCATTTCCCCAAGATCACTAAAACTGCCAACACTCTTGGATTTCTACATTGGTAAGAAGATCATAATGAAAAATTTCTTTAAAATGATTTTTAATTTATATTATTTGGAAGAGTGCTCTGATTGTTTAAATTATTTATTCATTTTTGGATATTTTTACACGTGACTGGGTTTTCTTGTTGAATGTGTGAGTGTTTTCTTCATGAACGACGTCTGGGTTTTCTTGTTGCAGGTACGCTACGATAAGTGTTCTTGAGATTTGATAGAGAGATATAGAAAATAGAAGTAGGTTTTATTGGCTTGTTTACTGAGGATCTCTCTATTTTCTTCTTCTATTCCATACTCTTCACTTAGGCGACCTCTTCTCCGCCTCCTGAACCAACTGACAGACAGACAGATAGATAGAAAACTAGATAGATGGATCGGTCGATAGATGGATAGAATAGATAGATGGATAGGTAGATAGATAGATGGACAGATGGATAGAGAGATAGATAGATGGATAGATAGATGGACAGATGGATAGAGAGATAGATAGATGGATAGATAGATCGATAGATAGATATAAATCATGTGACTCGTTAATATCATGCACGGAGAGAAATAACAAGACACCGAGCAGTTTAATGCGCACTCTTTAGTTCAGAACTTGCGTGCTATCATGTGACAGCTTTTGCCCTATCCTTAAGCGGATGACATAACAGTTTCACCGTATATTCCGCGGTTTCTTACTCGCAACACCTTCAGCAGTAGATGTCCCGTTGTAAGCCGTTTCAGGGTAGATCACATAGAAGATAAAGTAGCGGTCGGAGATCCAGATTTCACCATTCCAATTGAGAGTAAGGAAATAATAAAGACGAGGACGAACGGTGTTGGTCGCCCAAAGTGGCCTCCTTCCGTTGTATACCACAAAGTTTGCGTCCTTCTGCATGAAGGCATAGCACTCAAACCCTAGGCCCTGTGTTTTGGTAGACCACGAATGGACGGTGTTGTTGTACAAAACGAGGTTGCAATCTTGCTGCATGACCAAAGACCAGTTCCCGTTTTCCAAGGAATCACCGGGAAAGAGGAATTCGCCTTCATTGAGAACGGATTTTGAAAAACAGTGAAAGGAGAAGAGATAAAAGAAGACGAGCAGCGCGGAAAGAATATGCTTTATCGCCATTCTGGAGTGGACAGTCACTTGGAAAAGGCCTCTATTTATACAGGAACGGGTGGACAAAGCTAGTCTGTCTATGGCTGGACACAGAGTTATCCAATTCTGAATATTTATTGAGATTTTGATAGGATACTCGAGGAAACTTTGCCAGGTTTCTGCCAATTTGATGAAATATTAAATGCCTTTTAAGGATGAACCGTCCACGCCTTCCACACCGTTTCTCTGTCGCCGTATGCAGGAAGGAAATGCACTGATTATAATGAATATCAAGACAAAGCATTATCATGCTTGCCATCCATACCCATCTATCTTTTCCTTTATTTTCTTGGTTTCTTTATTCTTAATAAGATATCATCGTCCAGGATAAGATATCATCATCCCGGATAAGATATCATTTTACTGATGATAATGACCAGCTTGACAAAGCATTATCATGCTGGCCATCCATACCCATCTATCTTTTTCTTTATTTTCTTGGTTTCTTTAATCTTTATAAGATATTTCTTGGTTTCTGCATAGACACGCTATGCTATGTCTTGTATTTGGACAAAATAAAGATCATCAGAAAGTACGACTTTGAACATTATGAGAAAAATCAATTGAAATTCAGATATCTGAAGTTACATCTCTAAGATGCCTAAACTGTTGACCTCGATTTATTATCAATGATGAGTACCATGTAAAATCCTATCTACTCAGAGTCAGAGATTTTCAATTTGGGTACCGAAATTATCATTTTGATTCAACTGAGGGCTGAATTCTCATTTATGGCTAAATATGTGCCTAAACATGTTTTAAAATTTTATAGAATAGTCTGGGGAAAAATGTTTTAAAGTGTCGCAGAGAATAATTTTTTTTAAAACAATGATAGTGTATGTATCATTGTTGAAAGTTGTAAATAATTATAGAATACAGATATTTGGCATGGCAAGTCAAAGTGAGTAAATGAAATACTGAATTATTTTTTTACGACTGTTTTTAAGTTAAATCACAATGCAAAAACAAGGACTATGATCGGCTAGCCCCATGATTCAAAGCCAACCAAATCACATGGGAATGTGTATAAAAGTCTATAGAAGGCAAGAATCGTGCAGGTTAGGGTACCCACAAGCAAGTTTAAAATAGAATTGAAAAGTTGTAAGTGTGCTTAATATTCAAGCATGCCCAATATTATGGAATATAGATCCTAATTGATTAGGATATCATGTTAAGGGGAAAACGATGTAGAGATTGAAAATTGTTCAATAAGATATTTTGGGAGTTCAGTAGAAAATATCTTTCTAAGATAAATCCCACTTGTGAAGTCAGTAATAATCAAATCTAAAAAATAGTTTTTGATAGTTTAGCAATCACTTTTGGCTTTTAGGCCACATAATATCCATCAAGTTTGGCTGAGATGGGTCGAGTCAACCTAGCCCACTTATATCGAGTCAAACCAGAGGCGGGTCGAGCCATGGGTCAGGTCTGAGGCGACGGATATAGTTAAGAGGTCCACTAAACCTACCCAAGATCTGCCAAAAAAAAAGGAAGCAAGGATAAGGGGTTTTATTTTTTTTATTTTTTTAAATATTTAAACATTAGTTTTGAGGCTTATTTTGATGTTGGGTTTGCCGCAAATAACACGAGATATTACACCTATGTTGACAATAATTTAATCACATGGTGTTCTCAAAAGCAGAGAGTAGTCTCATGTTCCAGTATTGAAGTTGAATATTGTGCCATGTTTGAGAAAGTTGGCAAGATACTTGCGTAGCACTCCTCGAACCCCTATGCCAATGTATTGTGATAATCAGGCTGAAGTCTTCATCGCTAAGAAACTATCATTTTGTTCATGAAATGGTGCTTCATGATATCATATCCACTTGCATGTCGCTTGATGAAATTAGTTAGGAGATATATTTATTGAGTGTCAAAAGTATGTTCTACAATGCCTTGCATATCGAGCTAGATATGCTTGATTTATATATCTCCAACTCGAGGGATAGTGTTAGCGTCTCCCTCTCTTCTTCTTTCTTCTTCTTCTTCTTCTTCTTCTTCTTCTTCTTCTTCTTCTACGAATGTAACTCTCTACGATCATTTTGATTTCTCAAGCATGACTAGGGTTTTTATGTGGAATAAAAGGGCCCGTGATGATGTGGCAGCTTGAGGAACCTCAAATGGACTTTATCATTGGGCTTTATTGGGCTTATGGTCAAATGGACTATGGTTTAATTGGGCTTATGGTCTTCCGTGATCGCCCTTGCTTATTGGCACACAAGTTACACGTTGACGTGTGACGCTGAGGGAGCCAACGTGCTCATTGACTTGGGGATGGACAGTTGACATTTGCCCGAACTCAGGACTCTCTTTCCTCGTGGAAGGATCTGACGAACTAAATCCTTTGATCATCCCAAAACCTCTTCAATCCGAGCAATCTAGGGATATCCGCTCATCATTAGATTTGCCGTTCCCTACCACAAATGAAGGATTGAAAGCTCCCGCTTAGATTCTTCGGCGTACTCCCAGAGTCGCAAAGGGTAATCTTCTTCGGCTGCCGGTTAGCGTAGTAGTAAGTATTTGTCTACTTCCCCGGTGACATGGCGGGGGCTCAGTGTTGTGAGAATCCGCCGGCGCTGGACGCCGGCAGCGGCGGCGGTGCAGTGGTGGAGTTCGGAGGCCTCTCCAGCTACGTTGTGGGCGATACCGGATCTCGACTCGCCGTCCTCATCGTATCCGACATATTCGGTAATCTGATGCGTAGCTATCTTCCCCTCCCGCTTTTCCTCTCTCTCTTAGTTCTGTTTCCTTCTGTGTGTCACTCTCTGTTGAGGTTATTGTCTCAGCTGTTCGCCCTTTTTTTCCTCTGTTTCTCTAGCTTTTCCTTTCTCTTTCTCTCCTCTATCTTCATTTTTTTCCCCCTCTCTCGTATTGCTTCTGTCCGTCTCTCTCTCTGGGATACGGTAACTCTCTTTCTCGTCTCACTGTTCTGAAGCATCTTTCCGAGGATCTCTTTTAAAATGTTGATCAAATTAGCTAAAACTAAATGTCATAATTTTTTTATTTGAATTTTATCAAAATCAGGCTATCAATTTCTATTTTATTTGCCTGATTGCTTTTAATCGACTCTCTAAACACTAATATTATACGTCTTTTTTTCTTCTCAGGTTTTGAGGCTCCGAAATTGAGGTGCTGTCCTTCGATTTATCATTACATGTTATTATTCGGAAACAAATATTTTCTGAATTGTGAATTCTAACTGTTTTGTCAAGGATTAGTCTTCCTTGTGCACCACTTGTTCTTTCGGTTAATTCTGCTTAATCTGGAAAGCTTATCTATTCGTTCGAATTTTTGAAATTTTTATTAACCAGTTTGATCACTATTACTAGACATAGACAGACCAATCAAATTTCTCACAGTTTATTTTCTTGCATAAAAGGATAATTGCTGACAAGATTGCTGTCGCTGGCTTCTTTGTGGTGGTGCCTGATTTCTTTAATGGAGATCCTTTTGTGCCAGGGAATGCCGATAGGCCGTTATCAGTTTGGATGAACGAGCATCCACCAGTTGGTTTCTGTTCACTTTTATTTCTCTTCACATTAAAAAAATAATTTTACATGTCATTCTTGCATATCATTTCCACCACTTGAAATCTGCTCTCTTTCTCCATCACTTTGTGTCATCACTATTTTATTTTATTGAAATTTTGATATTTTCCATGAAGTTTCTCCCAATATACCTTATGTAGTGTGAATTATATTCTCTTCCAATAAAGTTTTTTTTCTAGAACGCCTAGGCTGATAGGGAGTTTGGGCTTTGGAGATTTAGTAGATTGTCATGATCTGATGACGATGATTGCCCCCCTCCAATCACTGTAAAGCAGCCATCAGATGGCAGCAGTAGATTGCGGAGTTGACATAAGAGGTGGCAGAAATGGAAAGCCTCTCTCTCCCCCTCCCACCCTTTTCTCTCTGGTATTTTTTACATTGATCTGATGGCCCAGATAAAATCTTACTCAATCTGAATTGATCCTTGCGAGTGATTGACCTTTACAATTCTCTGTTGGTTGTTAGGTCCACAAGGGTGATCGACTGGCTAATCCATCCCTGAATCAAGATAGATCAGTCAATCCTCAAAGTCCAACTGGCTATCAAAGAGAAACAGCAATGAAATAGGGTTTCCAAACCCTATAACCCAATAATGAAGTCTAAGTACTCAATGTTCTGATGACCTGTCTAAGGTTCTTAGGGCTGATTTTAGGATTTTTATACGGGGATGATGTGACAGCCCAATCCGTATCCATAATCTAGCGTTAGTGATCAGGCAGCTGGAATTTTCTGTTTTCTTATAATCTAATTGTATTTTGATTCCTTTTATCTTATTTTCAGGAAAAGGGATATGAGAATGCTAAGAATGTGGTCGCCGCTCTGAAGCAAAAGGGTGTTTCCTGTATTGGGGCTGCTGGTTTTTGCTGGGGCGGTAATTTTCCAATTTATGTATACACACACACATAGAATTATCTACAGATGGAAATTCTACCTAAGTATCATAATTCCAAAGTCGAGATAGAGTGTATCATATCCATTGTTGGAGGACAGTTTAAATAAGTTGAATTCTCCTCCAGCCTAAATTGTTTTATCTCTCTATCTTTATTGCTCTCCTCTCTCCCTCCCTCCCTCTCTCTCTATATTTGTAGATGCAGTAAGTTTTTGGAGGCTTACAGCTAATTAATTGGTTTTAACATGGGCTGATTACTTGGAGAAATAAATTTGTTGAGCTTTAGAAAAAAACAGTTGTTTCACAGAGCGTAAGTTTTTGAATTAAATTAAAAATTTTAACACTACTAAGTTCAGAAATGCATCCTTCATTTGAAATTAACATTTCTAAGGCTCAGATGGTTCCATTTAACAATTGGCAATTAATAAGTCAGATATTTTATTTTTCTATTCTTCTTTTAGGTAAGGTTGTCGTAGAGCTGGCGAAATCGAGGCATATTGAAACTGGTGTGCTGTTACACCCTGCTCGTACCACTCTTGACGATATTAAGGGTAATTAGCCTGTTAATCCCATAATATGATTGTCAATTTCATAAATTAATTTTATGATAATTTTGAAATCAGGGGTGAAGATTCCACTCGCCATTCTTGCTGCAGAGCTGGACACCATAACTCCACCATCCATGATTAAACAATTTGAGGAGGTTTTGTCTTTGAATACCCAGGTACTTCTACATTTTGATTAATTTCTTTTTGATTTCCAAATTTTGGGATTTTCTGTTGGTTTTATTAGATTTTCGTTCAGAGTTGGACTTGTGCTGAATGAGACTTTGGTACTTGGTGAAGTTTAAATCTTACCTAATTCTTCTCCAACAGGAGATAAATATTTAACACAGATTACATTTCACTAATCGAAATAGAGAAAAAATCTCTATTTTTCTGTTTTGTGCCGCAAATTCTATAACTTTCCCTTGTTCAATGTTCAATTGGGTCTTCAAAACTATGGGCCACTCATATGCATTAAGATCCATCCCAGTAATCCATATTTTTAATGTGATTTGAAAATTTTGCCATCATACTTCAACTAGGGTCACACTATTGTTCTTTTTGGAACACTTTTTTTGCAAAAATGTAATTTATACAATGATTGATTTTAGGTTATAAAAAATATAATGTCTAATTGACTACCCATAACTTGTGTGATTTGAAAATCAAGAAAATGGGGGCCTGTATTTTAGTTATGTCTACACTTTGGCTCTTTTGCAAGGATCATGAAATTGGCTTTTAATGTGAATGGGTTCTATCAGGAAAGTTTGGTGAAGATATTCCCTGGGGTCCCCCATGGGTGGACCGTGAGATATAAAGATGATGATGAATTCGCAGTGAAGATGGCGCTGGAAGCTCAGCAAGACCTACTAGATTGGCTCAAAAAGATTCTCATGCCTTGAATACCCTTCTTCCGGTGACTTTCTTGTCCTTTATTTCCTTCGATGATAGTTGATTTCTCAGAATCGTTTCTGCTTCTAAAAGCAACAAAAATACTATTTATATGACTAAATTGTTGATAATGAATAAATGATAGGGTTTGATATTCAGGGACTTGTCTAACTGAAAGCAGCTTTGAAGAAAAAGATGAATTTTTTCTATGATAAATGAGGTGAGCTAGGTTGGACATATCAGTTCACTGCGACAAGCTCTAGGGACGATTTAGTTCGATGAGTTCAACACTCACTTGTCGAATGGATTTAGGGAAGAATATGTACAAATCATCAGAAGGATGGATGGTCTTCACATCTTCGACTGCATCATATTTGATGCAAATTCTTTTGGGTGGGCCATACTTTTTATCAAGGTCAACAAGTTGATGAGGATAAGTGGACAACAGCCAAGATACGCCATGCGTCCATTGTCGAGGAGTTTGTGTTCCTCAATTATGAGATAGAGAGAGATTGAGAGTCATGGGACCATTTGAAAGTCGCTTAGTGTCTCAATTGCAAGGTTTGAGTGGAGTAGTCTTCGATGCCGTCTTCATCTAATGATTCTACCAGTGGCAAAGGGATGGTCATTCTTGATTGTTCAACTGTGGTGATTCATGGAAATGATATTTCGGTTGAGCGACTATTGAGCCCTAATCAATACCAATGTTGATTTTTATCAGTTTGGGCAATCTTAGGCCTCATAGAGGAGAAAGATAGCGATACAGAAATATATAATAAATAGATACATATATTTGTAGCAAGATGGAGATCGATAGTGAGATATGTGGAGAGAATGATAGATGGATGGATACATTGAGAGTTTTAGAAAGCAGATATGAAGACAAGCATATAGATGTATTTTGATAAGGTGATAGAGAGACAAAAAGATAGACAACCAAGTTGATAGATAGGCAGAGAGAGATAGGTAGGCGAATAAACGAAGAAACAAATGGCTTTAAAGGTATAGAACAAAAGAAGACAACCAAGCAGATAGAACAAACGAAGAAAGAGAAAAATGCACAAAAAGAAATAAATGGACATATAAATCATAAAGTAAAGGTATACTTCCCTAAGTATGCCTTTCAAAGGGGTCTATCAAAGATTTTAAGCCTAATTTTGCAATCTATGGTCTATACAAGAATCCACTTTGTTGGCTTTAATAAATTGAGGCACACTACAACATCTTTTGATTTTAAGGGTTTCTTAGTGGATCCTTCAATCTTTATTAAGTGGATTACTAGTGGGTGCATACATATTTTAAAATTAGAAGAATATCAAAGTGCAAAACTTCCAATCAACTCATTTTGTTCAATAAAATGATAAATCCAAAGTATTTTTTTGATATTGAAGCCTCTTAAAGCCCATACATGATGATGTATTCCAACCTAAAGATATGATGGATTTACTCTAGCGAACTAGCTGTTTGAGCTGAAAATGAGAGAAATTTCTTGCAAACCTTTCGGAAAGTCATTCAATTTTATTTGATGATGCTAAGTAGGACAAATGTCTTAGAAGCTCAACTTTATCTTCTTCATCACCCTACTAGACAGTACCTTTATTTTGTGGGGGTTTTGAGCAAATTATACATGGACCTAGACAAGTTCATAAGCTTGCCGCACTTTGGGTCCTCACCCTAGGACTCTAAGGAAGGTCTCATATATTAGATGAAGGTTATGTGAGAAATCATGGTGACTTGAAATTCACATTTATCAATTTTTTTTCATTTTGGAGAGAATGTGGCTACATCCCTAACCAAGGAGTAGAATGTAATTTTCATTGCCAAAAAGTAAAACTTTTCATGACCAAATCACATAAGTTGAGGCAGATTATCATTTGATATATCACAAGGTATTTAGCAACCTAATAACATTTCAATAGGCTTTTAATTTAGAGTAGCTTTCATATCTATTCATAAAAGAGCTCACACATAAGCCGTCTATACTGCAAATTTAGGGTCATGTGTGCACCGATTTCTTGCATTTTGGTTATTTGACCTTGTTTTTAAACCTGATTTGACCTAGTATGGTGGGACCATTACTTTCATATTTAGGGATTTTTTTCCCTAGAATTTATTGTTCCTTACTTTTCCTTCATTCATTCATCCTCACAATCTGCATGGAGCATCTCATTTTGAAGGACCAACAAGCTCAATATTGATGATCAATAGGATATAACAAAAAGCCCCTCTTCCTATGTAGAAATTTAATATTTAGAGAAACCTGTTGACAATAATTTTGAAATAATAATAAAATAACAATCGAATTTACATGATGAATGTTTATACAAAACTGATAATTTTTTAAAAAATTTTGTCCTCCTCACTTCAAATGAGCTTCTATTACCGAACATAGATCAAACTAATTAGAATAGTTTAAAAACATATTTGTCACTTTTATTTAAGTAGGAAGTATTAATTTGTAAATTTTTAAAACTAAACTCAAAATTTGGAGGATACTCTTAAATTAATTACTTAAAATTTTGTCAAATAATATTTTTAATCTTTATTTAATTTTACTAAAATTCATCCTTTTGTTAGTTAATAATGAAATATGGGATTTTTTGGGTCTAATTGGCCTTACATATGTCTTGTCTTCTGCAATCTTTGATTGTATGGCCTCATCCTATATATGATATGGAGAAGATTTTTAGTTCCCCATGAAATCAAAGTCATGTTTCCTAGGGTTTCTACCATAGTTACACCATCAGGTCTTTGGTGGTACATCACAAGAACATCAACAATTCATCAATCTTCATCACCTCTAGATAATTTCTTCTTACACAAACTTTGACATTGACTCTCTTCAATATTCTCCAATGTGTGCCATCACATGTACAACATTTTTGATCTTACAAAACGTTCATCCCTATCATTTTCTCATTTATAGGTAATCAATCTTTGGTGGTTTCTCATCTTTTTATATGTGCATATCAGTCACAACATTGCCTGCCATAGCTAATAAGCTTAGGTTGTAAACACTAGCCAAGCATGCACTATTGCACTAAGCCACAAAACATGTGCAAACCCCAGTCATGTGTGATGCATGAGGGGAGCTCATCATTCAGATTGGCTCCATCAAGCACCTTCATGAATCCCCAAACACCTTAAGGTGAAAAGCAGTGTGTATTCAAAATAAATGAATGAAACCAAATTATTTTTTTATGGAAAATTGAGGGTATTAATCCAGTCAAACACATTTTCCAAATTATGTTGGAAATAGTTCAAGCACTTGTCAATGATAAGTATATATTTTTTAAATATAATAAAACATTGGGGGTAAAATATGCTTCTCGTGAGAGAGCCAATGGGCATAATGGGCCTATTAAGTCTCAGCACATGTGTCTCTCTTATGTAGCCATTTCTTCTTGTCGATAAGGGAGGCTCTATCATGTTCTTAGAACCTTTTTATCTTATGGTACTGCATGAAATTATAAGACTAGAGCTCTCATAGATTGTTTTTACCTATCTTTAAAACAAGTATTTTATAGTTTCACCATTGCTTAATTCATATCAATCTAATGCATTTATATAATAAAATTCATGTGCTATGGATACATCATTCCAATGTGCCTTAGTTATTGTTTCAGATGATTTTATGGTTAAAATTCAGATGATGAGTGCTTTGGCCTCTCTGAGAACCTTGTTATCTTATTTGGTTCTACATTATATTAGGGCACTAGGGCCCTCAAAGTGTTTGGTTTTTTTAATCTATCCTTAAAACATGCATTTCATAGTTGTATTTACATGATTATTAACATACACTATTGGGTAATTCATATCACTCTCATGCATATATATATATATATATATTATGAAATTCATGTATTTTGGATACATCATTCCACTTTTCCTAAGTTTTTCGTTTTGGTGATTTTATGGTTAATTTTAGTATTATGAGTGTTTGGATTTTATCATGATTAAACTCTATGAAATCCAAACATACTCTTGAGTTTTGATGATAGTAGGACTTAGGTAATTTGAAGGATGAAAAGAAGAAGATAAAAAGAAGAAAACTTTAATTAAATATTTCAATTTTGACCTAAGAAAAGGAAACAAATTTTTTTATTATTTTTTGGGTTTTAAATAAAATGATAATTTAGAAAACTAAATTTTTTTATCTAGTCTTCAACATTTAATTCAAAGGCTTTGTATTATTGAGGCTATGAATTTTGTATGTTTAGAGTTTTTTGTGGATATTTTAGGGGGACCCACATGCATGCTAGTGTGGTGGTTGGGTTGCATGATAGTATGTCATAAGGACCCACATGCATGATAGTGTGGTGGTTGGGTTCTTCTTCTTCTTCTTCTTCTTCTTCTTATTTTTACACATTTAGGAACTAATGGCTCATAAATCCTCTAGGGATTTATTCAAATCTTGGTCTCTATCAAGAGATTCATGCTAACTAAAGCCCAACTAATTTATCTTTCCCTTGTGAAGTATATATCTCATTAACACATCAAGCGGTTGAACAGGACTTTCTTATTCCACAAATTCACCATTAACGCCTACTAACTTCTAAACTTACAAACAACGTAGAGAAAAAAAAAAGAAAATTTAAATTATTAATTCTTGTTATGGAGTGAAAATATTTCCTCGAAAGATTTGACATTAACTTGAGAAAATTTCTTGAACCCTTTATAATGGTTTCTTTAACTACATGATGTCTTTGGAATTTTTTGGAATATTTTTGAGTTCTCTAGAAAATTTCTTGAAGATTCTTCATCTTTCTTACTCATTGAAGCTTTTTCAAAGTTTCAAATTATCTTGATTAAATTTCAAATGGATCAGAATGATCTAGCAAAACTTGCAAGTGAGAGGGAATGATATTGGTCTCAAGAAAGAGTATAAATGGACATGGTTTTCCCTTTCCCCTTTTGATCTTCTCTCTGTAGCCTCCAAAATGCATTATTCTGTTGAGGTTTCATTCATGATTTTCTGTCGAGTTTATTAGATCTACATTAAATGTGTCTTAAAGCTATTGTCTTTTCGGTGTATGTTTAAACTGAATTAAAATCAAACCTCCCTCTATCTATCAGTCTACCTCTTATCCACAAGTAGGCGACTAAAAACGGAAACGATTTTTCGTGTTTAGTGCGAGAGAATGATCAATCGTCGAAGCATGCCCATAGATTGAGCCTTGTTCATTGATATAGTCGAACCCATAAAAAAAGGTCCATTTCTTCTCCAACAATCCAATCTCTTGCTTAAATATCAAGAAAAACTCACATTTTAAAGGGCGTCATTGCAGACGTATGCCCATATCGAGAGACCTTTTCTTCCCATAAATGAGGAGGTCGTATAAGTGCACTTCATATTTTCGTCGTTTAGAATTTTCTACCTCTCGTTACTGGTGTTCGTCGTGGGTATGGCGGGGGCGCAGTGCTGTGCCAGACCACCGACCCTGGATGGTGGGTCCGGCGGTGGCGCAGTCGTGGACGTGGGAGGTCTCCGCTGCTGCGCTGTCGGTAGAGAATGGCGCTACTGTCCTTCTCGTATCTGACGTCTTCTCTCGCTCTCTCTCTCTCTCTCTCTCTCTCTCTAACCGTATAATATTTTATTTTGTTTAATTCTAGTTATTTCCTTGCTATCTCTTTCTTTTCAGGGTTCATGGCTCCAAACTTCAGGTACTCATCTTTTTTGAAATAGATAGTAATGGAAAAAATTTTGAATTGTTTTTTTCACAAATTTAAACTATTTTCTTAAATCGATATTACCTGTCATGGGCTATCACATAACATTACTCTTTTTTATTTTTGGATATTTTGATTAATGGTGAACAGTAATTGGGTTTTCTCTTCTTATTTAAATAAAAATAAACAATAAAGTTATAATTGTGTTTTGAATATTTGGACTTTCTCTTCTTTCTTATACATAAGATAGGGAAATGATTTAATTTACTTGTAATTTTGTGATTTTTATTTTTTTTGGTACTTGGGTTTTCTCTGAAGAGAGTGAAGAGAATAGAGATACAAGAAGATGGGGAATGGTTTAGAGAAGAAAGAGCTAGATCTTTGCAAGAAGATTTTTCATATCTGCTCCAAATGCCTATTACACGGTTTTATAGAAATACATAGTCAAGAAACTGGTTATAACCGTTTCTTGAGAACACACGTGACTGGTCCACGTGGCTTAAGTGAAACCTTCAAGTGAGCCGGCGGTTCATTAGGTCTGAACCGGTTGATTGACCGAACCGGTATCTTCATCTTCCTTAACACCCCCTCGCAAGCACAACGCAGGTAGAAGGTTGAGTTTGGATCTGAGATGAAGAAAGCGGAGTTTTGGAAATGGCTTGGTCAGAAGATCAACGACTTGATCTTTGCCTGAGATGATACATATTCAAAGCTGTCGCGATGCCACCTGTTCACGGACAAAATGAAAATCTATCTCAATATGCTTCATATGGGCATGAAATATTGGGTTGGCTGAAAGATATGTCGCCCCGATGTTATCACACCACAATGTAGGTGGTGGTAACACGATTCTGAGTTCTCGCAAAAGAGATGTGATCCAAATCAATTCAGAGCTTGCATTGGCGAGTGCCTTGTACTTTGCTTCTGTGCTTGATCGCGCGACTGTGGGCTGTTTCTTGGAACTCAAGAAACAAGATTATTACCAAGATAAACTAGAAATCCATTGGTTGACCTTCTATTAGAGACGTCGCCTGCCCAATCCGCATCACTAAAGGAGGTAATTGAATTTGCGGGAAGACGATTGAAGTATAGTCCATGAGTAATTGTGCCTTTGAGATAGCGAAGTAGATGTTTGAGCTGAATCCAATCAGTAGGTTGAGGAGAGTGCATTGATCTGCACGCTTGATTTACTACATATGAGATGTCAGGGCGTGTAAAATTGAGATATTGTAAAGCTCCTACGATTCCTCGATAGAGATGTGAATCATCAGTGTTTTTGTAGGACGCTGCTGAGCAAGTTAGAGGACAGGGTGTCGAGAGAGGTTTGCAGTTTTACATTTTTAGTAGGCGAAGAATGGAGATTGTGTATTGGGTCTGTGTAAGTAAATAACCGTTCTGATGAGATTGAAATTCGATGCCAAGAAAGCGTGTGGCAGGTCCTAAGTCTTTGAGTTTAAAGTGAGTTGATAGAGAGGTGATGAGATGACGAATTTGAGGAAGAGAAGGACCCAAAATTAGTATGTCATCGACATAGATAAGGAGATAAATGGGTCCTTTATGTGTAAAGTATAGTGATGTGTCGGTCTTTGAACCTTGAAATCCAAGTTGTAGTAAACGACTAGTGAGTTTTTGGAACCACTCTCGTGGTGCTTGCTTGAGACCGTATAATGACTTTTCGAAGTTTACACACGTGATGTGGATACTGTGCATCTTGAAAACCCGGAGGTTGATCCATATATATAATTTCCTGAATATCCCCTTGCAAGAATACATTTGATATATCGAGTTGCTGAATATGCCAACTCTGACTGACTGCTAATGCCAACAGAATTCGAATCGTGGTAACTTTGATGATTGGACTAAACGTCTCATGGTAGTCAATGCCTCCCTCTTGAAGAAAGCCCTTGGCAACTAGTCGAGCCTTGTACTTATGAGTTTTGTCTACCGAAGGTTTGACTTTGTAAATCCACTTGCATCCAATTACTGGACGATTGAGTGGTCTTGGGACTAAATTCCAAGTCTTGTTTTCTATCAGGGCTTTAAATTCGTTTTCCATAGCCTCTACCCATTTTGATTGTTTGATAGCAGAAGAAAAATGAGTTGGTTCTGAAGGAATGAGTGATGATACATGAAGGAAGTTGGGAAGAGGAAATTTGCTCCTATGAGTGGGGTTGATAGAATCAAGTGTTTTGAAAATATCAGATAATCGACCAGTTTTGATCAGAGACATGTCATTGCGTGAGTCCAAATTAGATGGAGAAAGTGGATTCTGAGAGGGGATATGACCTGTATTTGATGATTCAGGAGAATTTTCGATTGGTAAATGACTGTGAGGGGAACTCTGTGTCTCAGAGGATGTAATATTTACAGAATCATCATGAGGTCCAGTTTAGGTGATAGTGGGTGAGGCACTAAGTGGCTTCTGTGATGTAGGTAAATGGTCCGAAGTATGCAATGACGTTGAAAGAGCTAGTGATGAATTAATAGGTAATAAGGTTGAATGTGTGTGGACTGGTGAAGATCCCAGAAGACCAATAGGGAGCTGAACGACTGTATTATCGGTTGTCGATGATTCCTTGTAGGGAAATATGTTTTCCATGAATGCCACATCACGACTGATGTACAATTTTCCTGAAGAGAGAGAGAGAAACATTTGTACCCATAGTGGAATGCACTGTAGCCAAGAAATAAGCACAATTCCGATCGAGAATCAAGTTTAGATGATGTGTATGGTCGAAGGCAGGGATAACATGCACAACTAAAGTTCTTCAACATTTGATAATCTGGTTCTTGGTTGTAGATGAGATGATAGGGAGACTTGTTCTTCAGTTTTGGTGTGACAAGTCGATTAATGAGGTAGGCTGCAGTACAAACAGCTTCATCCCAGGACTTATTTGGAACCGATGAGTGTCTCATTAGGGAGAGTGCAGTTTCTATTATATGTCGATGCTTTCTCTCTGCTGTGCCATTCTGTGCTGGGGTATGAGGGCAGGAGATGCGATGAGAAATACCCTGCTTTGTAAAGTATTTGATGAGTGCTTGGAATTCACAACCAAAAGTCAGATTGAAAACTGATGATTTTTTTGACCGAGTTGTCTCTCCACCCAGCACTGAAAGTCAACAAAGACTTTTAACATATCACTCTTCAGTTTTAGAGGATATAACCAAGTATATTTTGTGAAATCATCAACAAATATGACATAATATTTGTTTTCGGTATATGAAACAACTGGTGAAGGACCCCAGAGATCAGAATGAACAATTTCTAGTGGTTTTGTTGTCTGATGAAATGATTTTGAGTAAGGTAGACGATGAGATTTTGAGGATAGACATGCATCACATGTGAGTATTTTATTTGAAATGTAGGAAGTCCATAGATGGAAACAATACTCTGTAGGATTTTCATATTAGGGTGTCCAAGCCGGTGATGCCAATTATTTAAACTTGTCCTCTCTCCAATGTTCACCTCAGGATGGAGTGCTTGACTGATGAGATATATCCCATCTTTAACTGTTCCCCAGAGCAGAGGTCTCCCTGATTCCTCGTCCTTCACAACACAGTAATTGGAATGAAATTCAACAAAAACTAAATTATCATTAGTCAGTCTGTATATAGAGAGTAGTTTCTTCCGAATTTCTGGAACATGAAGAATGTTTACTAACTTGAGTGGATGAGATCGTGTGATTAAAGAAGAAGAACCAGTTGAGTGAATGAGCAGACCTGATCCGTTCCCAACTTGAAGCTGATTAGTACCCTGATAGAGAGCAGGGTCTATTAGGCTTTGTACATCATTAGTAACATGATGTGTTGCTCCACTATCTGGATACTAGTGAGAATGATCTTGTGGTACATTCAAGGTGTTCAAATTGAGATTATAAGCTTGGGGAAAAGTTTGGGTATTCTGAGTCGTGGGAGAATTTTGATGGCCATGAAACATTCTATTAAAGCGTTCTCTGCACTCTAACACACAATGTCCGTATTGTCCACACAATTGACATCGTGGTGTCTATCTCCCACTATTCCTGCCTCTGCCACGACCATTTCTTCCATTATTGCGTCCTCTGCCACGATCAAATGAGGTAATTTGAATCTGATTTGCAGTAGGAGGAAAATCCATCACCGAATGGTCTTTAATTGGATTAGTCGACCTGATCAATTCTTCGTATGAGTTTATTTGAGCAACCACATCATCAAAGCAGAGATTAGATAGGTTTGATGATATTCCTGCGCAAAATGCTGAATACGTGGACCCGAGTCCTCTAAGAAGGGCATAGACAAGAGACTGATTCTTGGACTGGGTGTCCGGCGGCTGCTAATTCATCACAAGTTCTCTGAATATCCTGCACAAAGTCGGTTATTGATCTAGTACCTTTTTGCGTATTATGGAGATGACTGTGCAGATGCATAATGCGCGACAGATTGGTTGATGAGCAGTGTTTCGAGAGTGCTAACCAAGCTTCCTTTGCTGTATTCTTTCCTACTACACAAGACAGAATTGATTCTAAAAGTGAAGTGACAATTAGAGATAGAACCTACTGATCTTGACGCCACCACGATTGATATGCAGGATTAACGGTGATTCCACCGTGATCATCGAGTTGCGTCGAAATAGGTGGATCTTGCGTAAGTATGTGTGCAAGATCGTGATAATTGAGCCATGAGAAGATCTGCGTTTTCCAGAGGAGGAAGTTGTCCCTCGTGAGTTTGATAGGTATATGAAAACCTACCGAGTGAGGCGCAATTGCGGTTGAGGTGACGATTGCTTTGCTGCTCTCATTTCTCACATTATCCGATGGTGCGTCTGCCATAGCTAGAACTTTGCAACGTCCCTTGGCTCTGATACCATGAAGAGAATGAAGAGAATAGAGATACAAGACGGTGGGGAATGGTAAAGAGAAGAAAGAGCTAGATCTTTGCAAGAAGATTTTTCATATCTGATCCAAATGCCTATTACACGGTTTTATAGAAATACGTAGTCAAGAAACGGTTATAATCGTTTCTTGAGAACACACGTGACTGGTCCACGTGGCTTAAGTGAAACCTTCAAGTGAGCCGGCGGTTCATTAGGTCTGAACCGGTTGATTGACCGAACCGGTATCTTCATCTTCCTTAACATTCTCCTCTTTCTTATTAAAAACTAACAAACCCTAGTTCTGTTTTTGGATTTTTGGTTCTTCTCATTTTTCTAAGAAATGATAATAGTTATTGTTCTTAAAATTTTCTTGATTGAGTCAGTTTGCGATTTATAATTTCTCCCCATGAAAGGAAAATTGCCGACAAGATTGCTGTTGTCGGTTTCTATGTGGTGGCGCCTGATTTCTTCTACGGTGATCCATTTGCACCATACAATGCCGAGAGGCCGATTTCCCAGTGGATTAAACCCATTCACCAGTTAGTTTCCGTTCAATTTCAATTATTTTCATGCTTAACATAACATCGCATTAATCTTTTTATTTCCATCTAATGAAACTACTGCTGATTTTTCCTCTTATTATCAGGACAAAGGATTGAAGAATGCACAGACTATTTTTGCCGCCCTAAAAAACAAGGGCATGTCTTCTGTAGGGGCTTCTGGTTTTTGCTGGGGCGGTAAGCAACAAATTCCTTCATGTTTGAAGAAATTTAAGCTGGAAAAGAATTATCTGATCTTTCGTTTGGAGTTGGATTGTCTGTAGAAATATCTGGGAACAGTTCATGATCTTGTTTAGAACAAATATTTTCCTGTGAAAATAATCAGCGATTAAGATTTCTGATGGACCCCACTCTCCCGCGAAAGTAGTAATGGTCGATGACGATCTGGCGGTTCCGACCGGGACAAAGGAGGATGACGCGGCCCCTGACGAGCGTACAGAACGGTCACGACGCCCGACAAAACCGACGACGCAATTCTCGGACTTCGTATACTACTAGAAGCTTCGGTCGTCTCGGTGAGGTGGAAGGATAAATAGGGGTCGCTAGCGTCGTGATACGGTTATCTTTTGAGCTTTTGGGTTTGTATTTTGAATCATCTTTCCTTTCCTTTCTTCTATGAAACTCTCTCGATCAAGTTGGTAGAAAACGAACTTACGTGAGACTCTGTCCTCGCGTGGTCGTATCCCGACCAAGCCAGGATTTCCATCGAGAAGCGCGCCTCTCTTTTCCCTCGCCCGTCAACGGCCGTGTCACTCTCCCCTCTTCATTATCTCCTCTCTCTCTATTTCACACCCTCGAATCGCGATCAAGGGGAAGGTCGAGTAAGTTACTGCATCATATTTCTGGTATCAGGGCAGACAACCAATAACATGTCCACTCGATCGGGAGCGGAATTTCGTGCGGGAGCTAGCACTCCCCTGCATCCGAAAGAAATGCCCGAGTGGGCGAAATCGATACTCCAGAATCAAGATGAGTCAAAGGCGCAGATAGAGTTCCTCATGGCGCAACTAGTGGAACATAAGACAGCCAAACTGACCGACGCCCTACCTCTAGCGTCCACCGCTCATAGTGACACCCCTCCTCCACATACGCCCGAGAACCAAAAAGATAGAAACCCCATGGGATGCGGCTAAGCGAGGGGCCAAATCGGAAGTCACGGCCTTCGACGGCTCCCTGGACCCGAAGAAATACATGGACTCGGGAGGCGGGCCTCGATGAATATTTTGATTGGTATCAGCCACCGGAGGGATGCTGACGAGACGAGACCGCGAGGTCGTCGATTACACACGGTCTCGTGTCAAAAATAATACCGAACTTACCAATTTGGGGAATTAAGAGATAATTGAGGGGTATAATGGTAAATACGGGTCGAATCCACAGGGAATTTAGGTATTTTCGAGATATCTTTTGGAATTTGGTCAAATTGGACGATGAATTGAAGTGAGAAATTAGGGAAAATGGTTTTTTTAGAAAGATAACTCAAAGATCTATCCGTTGAATCAAAAATCGCTCAAATTGGATTTGTAATCACGGAGAAATCAAAGATGGAAGTGGGAAGAAATTTTCGGAATCGCGATGAACAGAAATTAAACTCTAAATTAAGCTAAATTAAGATCCTAAATTACAAATTAAAGTTACATGACGATAGATTAGAGAGAAAACATGATTTCTAACCCGAAATAACGATTGAATCGATCCAATTGATCGCCGGATCGATGGCTATTCATTCCGCGATTTCAAACGTGATAATCGGAATTCAAGAGACAAATTCTCCTCGCACGATCGTCGAAATTTCTCTTATAAACACTCCGTGGACGCGGAATCTTGTCTAGAAGCGATTACAAGAGAGAGATTCAAGAGAAGATGCGTATAGATAGGTCAATTAGATCAAATCTCTCAAGAATACATCAAAACGAGGAAGAACTCGTCTATTTATAAGGGCGAAAAAGGAGAGCCGTTCGATCGATGCGTTAAGGCTCGATCAACGGTCGTGATGAAACGCCTCTTTAGTGAAACGTTACGGATAAATCTCGGCCGTCCGATCGCGATCTGACGCGTGAGATGAGGCCACGTGTGGAGGCGTTATAAAACGCACGAAACGTCGTCCTTAGGATCGTGATCGAACGGCTGAGATGCGGTCTGCGCAAACCCATCTCGGCCGTTATAAGTCTTTTAAAAACGCCACGTGCGTTTTGTTTGATCGTGGACCGTGCTCACGCGATCGACGCGCGAGATTTTCTACGGCGCCGATGATCCAACACTCCGATGTGTGCCACGTCGCCTGCGATCGAACCATTATAATAACTCTTTTAAGCACGTGGGTTGATCGCGATCAGTGGTCCGCGTCGACGTGATCGACGCCCACCTATCGATCAATTGCCCGATCCGATGCTCCTCCTCGCGCCACGTCGCCTGAAAGGTAAGAATAGTGTGGATTAGTCCCACACTGGAAAAAAAAGAAGAGATCGTCGGGTTTATAAGACCCGACGATCTGTAAGGTTATGACCCTTCCCATATAGGGAAGGCCAAAGAACCTTATTATATATGATAAATAAATATCGATATGTATATCGCGCCACGTAGGCGCTGCGCGAGTCCGCGTGGCTCTGCCACGTGGCCTTGCGTGCCACGTCGCACCCGCGTGGGACCCGCGCGCTTTTTGCCCTTTTTTATTTATTTTAATCTATTTAAATCAGAATTAAAATAATAAAAATCAGAAAAAATCCCTAAAAATTGTAAAAATCATATCTTTTAAAATACAACTCCAAATTAATCCAAATTTCTTTCATTGGATCTGAAATTTAATTATATATCATTCTAAAAATTCAAAATATTTAAATAACAAGAGATTTAATTTATATTTAAAAAATACATTCATTTCTTTAAGATTTTAACTTTAGAAAATTAAATGAATGTTCATAAATATGATTTCTCTCATTATTTAACTTTAAAAACCATTCATAATCTCAAGTAAAGATGGGTTATAAAATCATTTATCCTTAATTTATCATAATTAACCCTAATTTCGTGCATTTTGAGATTATGACATAAATATGCATAGAATGATAGAAATGCACTCAAAATATGATAACATGCACATAAATGTAATGTTTTATGCCTTAAATTGCATTAATAATCATGTTTTATTATGTTAAGATTGCATGTTATTAGACGCCGCCTCCGATTCGCTCAAATGAAACTTACCGGTCAGGCGTGGATCTACTAGAGGAATACGCAAGTTACCATGGAGCATCGACAAGAGCCTGTAATCACCTCGTGGGCTGAGATGAAGAGTTGGTTGCGCGATAAATTCGTACCAGCCTACTATCGACCGATGATTATCGATGAGTGGCAACACCTCTGACAAGGCGACGGCACAGTAGCGGAATATATCGCCCGCTTTGACGACCTCATGATTCGGTGCAATCTAGATGAAGAGCCAGTGGCCACGCTCGCCCGGTTTCGCGCGGGACTATGGCCGGAATACCAACGTGAGCTGGTTTTATAGGAAGTTTCGACGTTGGAGAAAGCATATCGATACACCATCACCATGGAGCTATTCTCCTCTTATACTTAGCGAACTCATCCACCCTGGATCGCAACCTCCGAGGTTATAAGGTTCGTACCGACCAACTCCGCCGTGTCTCCTCCCTCCCCTTTGCCCCGGGTGAACCAATCCTCGGTGCCCTCCCCACATCCTCCACGACCACTCTTGCCCAGTCCATGCCACAAACCCAGCGATATTCCCCGCACCGGTGACAAGCGGTCTGCTGGGAACTCATGTCGGCGCCCTAACAAGCAAAGGCGAAACTACGACTCCTTCCATGAACGACCGACCACCGGAAGGGCGAATTCCAAGGGGACGTCGCCCACAGATTTCACCGGCGAACTTGAATAACACCGACGCAAGAGTCGCGTGCTACAAATGCCAAGGGTGGGGGCATTTTGCCTCCCAGTGCCCTTCTCCTCGACAATCAACACGCCCCGCGCGCGCTACTGGTCGAGATCCACGACGACGATCACGCAACACCTCCCGACCATGACGAAGCCGTCGTTGAGATCTATGAAGCAGACCCTGATCTCGCTAATACTTTTGAAGAAACACCAGAGCAAGTTGGGTGGATCATCAAGGAAGTCCTGCCCTTAACTTCCGAAGAGCACGCCAAAGCCCTCACCGCTCCCATCGGTACGACCCTGACGGATGCCACGATAGGAACCGAGACACCGCTAAGCTCCGAGAATCCCATCCGAACCATGATGTTCACGACCTTTACAAAGATTGGCCCCAAGGTGATCAAAATTCTGATCGATAGAGGGAGCGTGGTTAACGCGGTCTCAGCGGCATCCATTCACAACCTCGGTCTTCAGCCGCTGCCTCACCCCCGACCTTATAAAGCGATGTGGATCAACGATGCCTTCCTCGCCGTGACAAGTAGGTGTATTGTACCACTAAAAGTGGCGGGGTATGACGAAGAAACCTGGTGCGATACTCTGCCCATGGGTGTGGGCAGTGTGCTGCTCGGCCGACCGTGGTTGTTCAATCGCGACATCGCGCAATACAGGCGAACCAATCGGTGTATCTTCTATTTTGGTGGAGGCAAGCATGTGTGGCAACCCTTCATACCACAACCCGCGGAGGAGTTGACAAAGGCGACAGCTCCAACTCTGCAAGCCGAACCCACTCAATTCCTCGGAATCGTCACTGCCCGCTAGTTTCTCAAAGAAGTGGAAAGCAACGCCCCCATTTGGGCGATTCAGGTGCGAACAAAGTTACCCGACACTAGCGTAAGCGAATTTACGCCTTTTCTCCGAGAATTCGCAGACGTTTTTCCCTCGGAATCGCCCGCCTCACTGCCGCCCAACAGAACCGTCCAGCACTTCATAGACTTCGTCCCTGGGGCCACTCTGCCAAACTCTGCCTCACTATCCTCTCAATCCGGCACAAAGTGCAGAGCTTTAGAAGCAAGTAGAAGACCTACTGCGCGCGGCCCTCATCCGCGAGAGCCAAAGTCCATGCGTCATTCCTGCTCTCCTCGCGCCGAAGAAGGACTGCACCTGGTGCCTCTACGTCGACTGCCGGGCCATCAGCCGCATCACGGTACGTTACTGTTTTCCGATTCCACGCATCGACGATCTATGGGATCAATTCGCCGGAGCAGCGATCTTCTCCAAATTGGACCTTCGAAACGAATATCATTAGGTTCGAATCAGAGAGGGCGACGAGTGGAAGACGGCCTTCAAGACAGGCGAGGGACTATATGAATGGCTCGTCATGCCATTAGGTCTCTCCAATGCCCCAAGCACTTTTATGCGCCTCATGAATGAAGTTCTCCGCCCCTTCGCCGGCAAGTTCCTGGTGGTGTACTTCGACGATATCCTCATTTACAGCCGCTCCATCGACGAACACCAACCTCATCTCCGGACGGTATGCGCCAAGCTTTAACACGAGAGATTATTCGCCAATCTCGCCAAATGCTCCTTCCTGAATACCTCCATGACATTCCTCGGATTCATTATCACGCCCGCCGGGATAGCGGTTGACCCAGCCAAGACGTATGCCATCCACGTTTGGCCCACGCCGCAGTCTCTCTTCGATGTACGAAGCTTCCATGGCCTGGCTCAATTCTACCGACGTTTTATCCAGAATTTCAGCTCTTCCGGCAAGTCCAATTCGCGTGGAATCCTTCCGCCGAATGCATGTTTCAACAACTGAAGGTCGCTCTATCCACCGCCCATTTCTTCGGTTACCAGATTTCTCCATGTTGTTTGATGTAGCGACAGACGCGTCTGGTGTGGGGGTCGGTGTCGTGCTCTCATCAGTGTACCCACCTGGTATCATATTTTAGTGAGAAATTAAACGAGGCGAAGGTGCGGTACTCCAACTATGACCGGGAGCTTTACGCCGTCATCCAAGCCTTGAGGTACTGGCGGCATTACCTTCTTCATAATGAATTCACCCTCTACAGCGATCACGATGCCCTCCAGTTCCTCCACTCCTAGAAGAAACTCAACGCCTGACATGCGCGATGGAACGAAATTCTTGAGGAATTTACCTTCTCCCTTCGGCATAAATCCGGTCGCGACAACAAGGTCGCGGACGCTCTCAGCCACCGCCAACATACCCTCCAAATTTCTCAGGTGGCTATCACCGGTTTTGATAGGCTACCTCTTCTTTATAACGACTGCCCAGCCTTTCGGGAGACCTGGCAGTCTCTTCGGCTGACGAACACTTTCTTCGCGGAACATCATTCCGGATCTTCTCACTCTCCTTAGGAGTATCGCACAAACGCCAGGTTTCTCTTCTTCCGCGATCGCCTATGTATACCCGCTAGGTCCACCCGCGATTTACTCATTTGGGAGCTTCATGGTGGCGGACTCGCCGGCCATTTTGGCATCACCAGGACACTACAAGCCATTGAGGCCCGCTATTACTAGCCCAACCTCCGTCGGGATGTTCGTCGTTTGATCGGCCGCTGCTCCACCTGCACTGTAGGCAAGTTAACCAAGCAGAACACGGGGCTATATTTACCACTGCCAGTTCCCACCGCCCCATGGCAAGAAGTCAGCCTCGACTTCGTCTTAGGCCTTCCCCGCACTCGCCGGCAATTCGATGCCGTGCTGGTGATCGTCGATCGCTTCAGTAAAATGGCCCATTTTATCGCATGCTCCAAGACCACAGATGCACCTCACACCGCCCGATTATTCTTCAACGAGGTGGTCCGGCTACATGGAGTACCTCGAAGGATCGTCTCCGACCGTGGCGTTCGCTTCACCAGCAGTTTCTGGGAGACCCTCTAGAGATTGATGGGGACTACGCTCAAATTCTCGACCGCATTCCACCCTCAAACCGATGGTCAGACCGAAGTCACTAACCGTTCTTTAGGGAATCTCTTGCGATGCTTCATCCAGGAGAACACCGATACCTTGGATGAGCTGCTGCCTCGCGCAGAATTCGCCTACAATGCATTGCAACACCGTGCCACTGGCTATTCTTCGTTCCAGGTCAACACGGGATGAGTACCCAACTTACCCGTCGACCTCATCTCGTTGCCGACTGCGGGAGTAAATTCTCCGGAAGCGCATACATATACCACCGACCTCGTGGACCTACACCAATGCGTCCACGACAAGATCACGACCTACAACGCCAAGATCAAAGCCGCTACCGATGCCCATCGTCGCCCTAACGAGCTTCAGGAGGGAAGCATGGTCATGATCCGGCTCCGTCCCGAGCGCTACGCAGTGGAGCACGCGCACAAGCTCCATCCTCGCGCCGCGGGCTCTTTTCGAGTCCGTCGCAAAATCAACCCCAACGCGTATGACGTCGCCATCCCACGTGAATGGGGAATTCCAACCACTTTCAACATCAGCGATCTTCTTCCCTATCAAGGCCCACTGGAAGTCCCGCAGAACCGGGTCTTCCGCCGGACTCGACGGAGTCGAGTCTTTTGGAGCCGGAGGAGAATGATGGACCCCACTCTCCCGCGAAAGCAGTAACGGTCGACGATGATCTGCGGTTCCGACCGGGGACAAAGGAGGACGAAGCGGCCCCTGACGAGCGTACAGAACGGCCACGACGCCCGGCAAAACCGACGACGCAATTCTCGGACTTCGTATACTACTAGAAGCTTCGGTCTTCTCGGTGAGGTGGAAGGATAAATAGGGGTCGCTAGCATCGCGATACGGTTATCTTTTGAGCTTTTGGGTTTGTAGTTTGAATCATCTTTCTTTTCCTTTCTTCTATGAAACTCTCTCAATCAAGTTGGTAGAAAACGGACTTACGTGAGACCGTGTCCGCGCGTGGCCGTATCCCAGACCAAGCCAGGATTTCCGCCGAGAAGGAGCGCCTCTCTTTTCCCTCCCCTGTCAACGGCCATGTCACTCTCCCCTCTTCATTATCTCCTCTCTCTGTATTTCACACCCTCGAATCGTGATCAAGGGAAGGTGGAGTCAGTTACTGCATCAATTTCCAATATAGGTAATTATTTTGGAGCTGAAGCCATCTTTTTTTCTTTTTCTCCTTCAGGGAAGATAGTCTCGAAGCTAGCAAAATCAGAGGCGATTGAAACAGGCATGCTGGTACATCCTGCTTTGGTCAAACCTGAAGATATAAAAGGTAATCGACAATCTACTCTCAAAGCTTTATCGAATGCCATTGTCGATCAAAGAACCTATGTCAACTCAGAGGTGAAGATCCCACTTGCTATAATCGCCGCGGAGGTTGACTTTGATTCCCCACCAGCCCTGATCAAGCAATTTGAGGAGATTTTATCTTCCAACAAGCAGGTTCTCCATCTGATACTATGAACTCTCATAAGGATTATGCTGGAAAAAATTTAAATGGAACCCATTACTCTCGAGTTTTGTAGAACGTTGGGTGAGTTGGTTTTATCTTTTTTGGATTTTTCCCAGTTGGAAAGCTTCGTGAAGATATTCCCGGGAGTCTCGCATGGATGGACAGTGAGATATGAAGAGGACGATGAATTCACGGTGAAGAGGGCAGAAGAAGCCCATCAGGATCTACTAGACTAGCTAAAAAGATTCTCAGGGCATGAAGACACTCCAGTCTAGATGTTGACTCTTTCACTGTTTATTCCCTCTTTCATATTCCGAAGCACATAAATGTCAACCGACGAGGGTACTCTAGGTAGCCAAACAAAAAAACTTCTGGAATGGACATGAACGATTTCTGCCCCTGTGCCATGATCAATCAAATGCAAAAGATAAAATCAACTCAACGATATCCAAAGATGATGCATAGTTTCTGGTAAAGAATGTGGCAATCAAGAAACAAGCTCAATGCGAAGGACAAATTTAAAAGACTAGTATTTCAAATCGTGTTCTAGTGAGCCTGGTCATGAAAAGTCAACTCCAGTAGAAGGCATTAGGATGCTCAATCTTCACACATAAAGGGGAGACAATAAATTTCTCAATGATGTATATTTCATTTGGAACTTTACTCATATTCTATTGAGTTTGGGGTAGATCATTAAATTAGCTTAAATTTCTATTTTGAGGATGATAAATATGTTACTAGAAACAAAAAACACAAGTATGCCTCCAATCACAGTCCCAAAGGTTCAAAGATGGATGTTTGTTGTAGGAATTTCTTATCTTCGTGAATTTGTTATAAGGTGGAGTAGGATTATGGATGAGCCTGATGGATATTATATAACCTATAAGCCAAGCACACCTCCATGTATCTCTTTTAAATTCAATAAAATGAAATTTATTTATTGTCATTATTGTGTAACACTTTGTAATGAAATCCATGAACATAAGTAATGACTAAGTGAATTATGATGAGTTCATAATATAATGATTACTAATCATTAAACCTATATTCTAAAAATTCTTATTTGTCAGATTTTTTAGAAGGACATCGAATTATCTAGAAAGAATAATACTATCTGATCCAACTTATCTGATAAGTATGGTTGATCTTGTAATCATCAGTGTTGAAACAATAAGGATAGATAGTGGGTGCTCTTTAGAAAAAGAGTTCACTTAATTTGATCCATATGAATCCTTGAATGATATTATGCCTAATTGTCAATTAGGTTGATTCATATCACAATTGTGTATTTAGTCTTTTGACCTGACACACCAAAGACATCTTGTGGATGGATGACTGTATTTTGATTATGACTTACGAATCCCTTGCCACAAGATCTTTAAAACATCTTATATTAGATATGGCATGAAGTCCTCGAAGATGATTTTTTAGTCACAATAGGATTATCCGCCCTCTGTATTTGAGAAGTTTGACTCAAGGAATGAGATGTAATGAAATCCTTAGCCAATGTAGTAGAAATATCGGAGGATGAGTTTTTGATGATTTCCTAAAAGCATCAGTATTAACTTGAGTTACCAATTAGGGTTTGACACTTGATCATACCCTAAGTCATTCATGAGTCTTGTGCAGATGAAGGATTATATATATATGATAACTAATGATAGAAGGGTCCCATAAAGGAGTTTTTATATACTCCATATCTCCTAGAGCATATGGCGTGGCTTGGCACCCAATGGGCTGGTAACTCAACCTATCGATTAGGTTAAATTGATCCTTGATTAATTAATATAAATGTTGATGTGAATGATTAATTAAAGTTGACCAATAAGGTGTTATTGGGCCTATAGAGTAATTAACTAATGAGATATATAGACCTAGAGGGTCACACACATAAGGTCTTTATGTATTGGTAGATATAGATATAATTATAAGGATTTTTATGAAAACTTCACAAACCAAATGTCTATAAAGAGGGGGAGATCGACTACAAGTACAAAGTGTCAATGCAAGCCTTGTGGGAATTCTATCATTTCTTTTCTTTCTCTATTGGTAAAGAGATTTGAAGATGAGATCTAACCATCTATAGACGGTGTGGATACCACTAGAGGCTAGACACTTGAATAGATTCAAGAACTCCCGCAATGAAACTATGTAAGTATGTTTTGTCCTACATACTAGATGATAGGATCATTTGTTTTTGGTGACTCAATATTTTGAATATCCAATTCACTATATTCCATGATATTCGATGTTTTGATTAAAATTTTAGAAGGCTTATCAACCTCAAATCCCAACAAATTTTTCTATTATGCTCCAAAGGTATGATACTTTGCATTAAAATGTTATTAAATTTCCAAATGAAAAGCTCATGGCGAAAGGAATGCTACAAAAAATCATATTAGCATCTTATTTAATTAGGATATTGAGTGGAGAGAGTTTAGTGACTAGAAAAGAAATATCAACCTCTAATTCACCTCCTATCTTTTTTAATTCCAAGGCTATAGTTAAAATTATTGAGGAAATATCAAGGGATTCGCTAAGATAGAAATTAATATGAGAATAGCATGGATGTGAGAAGGTGACATGAGATAATGAAAATGGTGAATAGCGTTATGAGAGATGCACAAAGAGGCCCTTATATTGGGCTATATTAGATAGAGAAGATAGAGCTAGGTAAGTGTTGGGCTCCATAGTGTTGTTGCACTTCCCCTCAAGCTAAATCATGGTTACGTATATGGTTATATTGGAACATAGAAAACCACAATAAAAAAGATAATTGATGTGATAGATTGATGTTGTGAGTGGTTTTCCAAGGAGATGATGTTCAGATCAGGTTAGGAAACTACTGCATGATGATTTTTAGTAAAAATATAATATGATGATGGTGATTGAGATGATGATAATGAGGAAGGGGAGTGATAACATACTAATTAGACATGATAATACATGATTATTGATGCATGTTAAGGCATAAATTATTTCATTTTTATGCATGTTATCATATTTATGAGTATTTATCTATCACTAAATGAAAAAGTCATTATAATCTCAAAACACTTCAAATTAGGGTTAAATATGATGAATTAAAGATAAATAATGTTATAACCCATCTTTATTTGAGATTATATTTAAAGTTCAAATAATGAGAGAAATCATTTTATAAACATTTATTTATTTTTCTTAAGTCAAAATCTTTAAGAAATAAATGTATTTTTTGAAATAGAAATTAAAACTCTCATTATTTATTATTTTGACTTAGAATTATAGATAATTAAATTTCAGATCAAATGAAAGAAATTTGGATTAATTTGGAGTTATATTTTGAAAGTTATGAATTTTCTAATTTTTAGAGATTCTTCTGGATTTTTCTAAATTTATTTTTTATTTTAAATCTATTTAAACAATTAAAAAAATTTAATAAAAAGGGGTTTATTTTTCGCGGGACCCGCGCGGATGCGACGTGGCACGCAAGGCGACGTGGTAGAGCCACGCGGACCGATGCGAGCGCTTGCGTGACGCAGAAGTGACACGTGTGTGCATATTTATATTTACTCGTAATATAGGGTTATAGTACATATAAGCATCCGTAATCGGATTTAAGCTAACCCCTTAAATCCGCGGACCTTATAAACCTGACCCTTTCTATTTATTTTTACCGTGTGGGACTATGTTCCACTTTTCTTTTTAATTTCAAGTGACGTGGAGCTACGTGGTGCGTCGGATGTGATCGCAAAGCGTCGATCCAGTGGATGCGAGGTCCACCGGATCACTAATCAAGAACATGCCTTAAAATCAACTAAAGTGAAGCTCTTACGATTAATCTCGACCGCTCATCAACCGAGTTATAACGGTCGAGATTAATCGCGATCGGTGGACTCATCGAATCATCAAAACGCATTTGAAGCGCCCGATGAAGATCCGACGGATGCGTTTTCAAGGCGTTTTATAAAGCAAGACACATGGCTTCATCTGAGTGCTCCATTGGAAATCGGAAAATCGCGACTTAATCGTAATGGTTCATTTCATCAGAACCAGTCGATTAATTTGATTGGACGGTTACGCCCAAATACACTATAAATAGAGATGTTCTTCCGATTTGTAAACCATTGGAGAGCAAATCAATCTAATTGATCTTTTTAGACACCAATACTCTTGAATCTCTTAATCCTCTTCTAGACTCAGTTTCGCATTCACGGAGGGCTTAAGATCAAGATTTGGCCAAAAGACGAACGAGAAATCGAAGCTTGAACTCGACGATTGCGATGTCCGGATTTTTTATGAAAAGCCTTAATGTCGGCAATCAATTGGGTTAATCCAATCGCAATCGAGGGCTAGTAGGGTCGGTTTTCACTAATCTTTCATCTATTCATGTTTAATTTCCATTTAGATTAGTAATTTGATTTAATTTCAAGCTTATTTTTGGTATTTTTGCAATTTTCAATTTCGGAAAAATTACCTCACTTCGATCTTCAAGTTCTCCGCGAAATCAAAGTCAAATTCAATGATTTTTGATTCCATAGAATTTTCTTGAAGTTCTCTTTCATAATCTACTGTTTTCCCCAATTTCTATCATCAATTCATCATCCGATTTGATCAAAATCAAAGAGATCATCATAAATTTCCTTAATTCCCAGTGGATTTGACTCTTATTTACCATTATACCCCTCAATTCGAGATATTTTCATCAAATTGGTAAGTTTAGAATTATTTTTGACACGAGACCGTGTGAAATTGATGACCTCGCAGTCTTGTCTCGTCAGGGTGTCAGAGGTCTCCACATGGTTATAGTTTTGGCTTGCACTCACCATTAGCATGCAGAAATAACCTAGAGTCGTATCACTAAATTTGTTGATGGAGTATCATTGACTACACAGGGGCATAGAGAGAGAGAGAGAGAGAGAGAGAGAGAGAGAGAGGGAGAGAGATATTGGCTATTTAGCGCATGATAGATGCTTCCACACTTTAAGAATTCCTGTGTAAGTCTTCTGTATGTGGGTGTTCTTATATCAAATCACCTCCCACATAGAACTCCTCATCAACATGATTGCTTAGTCTTGTGGATCTAGCCTATGCTAGGGCCAAGGTTATGCAAATACCATTGGTGGAGTGATTTCATGAGTTTTCCTATCCCCTTTAAAGTAGTGCTGAAGACAATGAATATGGATGAGGAGCTGATGGAGTCTTCCCAAAGTCGAAGATTGTAGCTCGAGTAAAGAGTGGTTGATATGGGCTTTCCTTAAATGATGACAATGTCACATAGGTAGCTAGGAAGAGAGGCAGTGATGTTGATGAAGGTGTTAGCGAGAGATGTGGTACTATTCTCCTCATTGTTCATGTGATGATGTAGATGATGATAATGAAATGATAATGAGAACTTTTCTTGATGGCGTTCTCTTCCTCTCTCCTACAATAAGATAAAACGAGCACCAAAGGCAATGACAACTTTGCTAGAGGAGACAACTGTGCCAAAGAGAATTGGAGATGTTACCAAAAATCAGATGATGTCGATGAGAGAGTGTTAAGTTAGGAGTGTTCTCCTTACTCTTTTCTCCAATTTATAGATAACATAAAAACATTGTACTTTTTGTTTCACTTTTTTCTCTTTTTCTTTTCTTTTCCCTTCCTTATTTTTTTCTCTTTATCATTTTTTTTCTAAACTACAATTTTATCTTTTTCCTTATATTTCTATTTTTAAAAATTTTATCTCATTTTTTGTATTTGCCCATTATTTCCATTTTTTGAAAAGTATCTTAGTGTGGATTGCTCAATTGGTAAGTGAAGCCTTGGGCTATCATTTTGGTGGATTGCCATTGCGTAGTCCATGCAATCTCACCTTGGGGAAGCACTAGCTAGGTTTTCCCTTGAGGAAGCTATAGGGGAAATACAATCAGGCGTCAACTAAACCTTGCCTTGATCGAGCGTTGTCTTTGATATGGTGACCTATATGCGGCCATGCCCAAAATTCCATCGTGCCTTGAAAAATGGTTGCTGCAAGGAACCACGGTTCCACAATGTATGGTATAACCTATTAGAGCAAGGCTTGAATAAGGGCTGCCTCCTAATATTTGATCAAGTAGACATGATCATAATTGAAATTTGGTTGATCAATGGAGTCGATCGATCAACCTATGAGGATCATGATCGAACGACATTAGGTTGATCAACACATGATTAGAGGATAGAAAGAGAGATTATTATTTTAAAAAATGATCTGATCAGTGATGAGATCACTTATCATTGAAACCTGGCTGATTGTATTGCTGGTACAAATCATGGCAGTCTGATCAATGATTCATGTTCCCCAATAAATTTTAAGCCATAAATTGGCAGGACTTGTCCCCTCGTGACAGTGCATGGCTAGACCTTTGCATGGAGAGTGATGAGTCAATTTTTAAGGTTTAAATATGTCATTTTTGGAAAATCAAGCTTATATAATAATAGCTCTATATTTTTATCTTCTTCATAAAATAATCAATATAGAATGAGAAAAGGTTCCAACCACAAAGAGAAAGGTTACTAGATCTAAATAGAAATGCAATTTTTTTATGGAAAATGGATGAGTTTGATGAAAAAGACAAAAGGCACGTGATGAGTGGAAGAGATGCGACAAACAACCTAAAACAATCAAATCTCCTTCTGAAGGTAAGAATATTTTAGATAATCAATGACAGTGTTTTTTTTGGAAGTTTTTAATAATAAAATAAGGTTGAAGATCAAGATAAACGAAATCCTAATCTATGAATGATGAAGATCTTACTCTAAGAATGCTCTTGATTTGATCAATTGTTTGAGAGCCTATACATTTTTCCCGGACTTGTACAATAGTAGGAACGTGGAAGAAAATCACAAATGATAGTTTGATTACAAATGATGATCCATGGCATCCTTATTTCCTCTAGCTAGCCAATGCTAGAGACATACAATAGAATTTAAAACACTATTTTTTGTTCCCTTTATAAGGCATAGATGGATAGGGAGGGAAAAGTCAAAGTTGCCTATAAATTTCATCCCAAATCTCTATCAGGATTGTGAGATAATAATTTTTAAATTTGGAGCAATCTGAACCATTTATTTTTTTCATAGGGCATAGATGGATAGAGAGGGAAAAGACAAAGTTGCCAATAAATTTAAACCCAAACCTCTATTAGGATTGTGAGATATTAAGTTTTTAATTTAGAGAAATCTCAACCATTTATTTTTTCTCTCTCTCCTTGCATCAATATTGAATATGAGTTAAATTTTGGATCGTCATGTCCCCACATTCTCAACATTTTTTATGGCAAGATTGGGGTAAACTTTAAAAAATCAAAAATAAAAAGGTAAGGTTTCTCTCTCCTCTCTCTCTGTTTCCTCTCTTCTCGCATGTTTCTTCTCCCCCTTTCTCTTATTTCTTTTTTTATTAATTTTTTTCAAAAACTAAAAAACTGTGTAACATGTAATTATGATCATTTCATGTAAAGAAGTTCTTGAATTTCATAATATTAATGCATTAATTTCCATGTTGTCAAAGAGAAAGTGCCACAAAAAATAGATGACAAGAGCATGCATTGCCTCTATGCATAGAAGGAGCGTGTACTTTGGAAATGACATATGGCAAAGGAGGCTCGCGGGATTGGTGGCTCCCATTGACAAAGACACCACACTTGAGAGAGTAGTTGCTGAATCAATTAAAGCGTGAAAGAAATGACAACGATCAAATTGCCGGGTATTTGAAGAGATGTGAGGTGGCATAGGGAAACCTTTGCCTCTTGAATGACATTTCGGAGGAACTATAGGAAGCCCGCTCTAATATCATGTGAAAAAGGTGAGATTAGAGGAAGAGAATGATGAATAGAGTCTACTATGAGAGACTCGAGGAGGTCCCTTATATAGAGCTATGTTAGAGAGAAGATGAAGATTGGAAAGTGATGGAACCTAGTAAGCTCTCACATTGGATATTTAATATCCCTTAAATTTTTTGGAAATGTAAATAAATATTACATGAGATGATACCATCAATGAATCTTATGAATCATGGATTGATGAATATACATGTTCAAATGATGGTAGTCACATCATACTTATGATATCACAATATCTCTCAAACATGTGTCTCTTGAAAATATTTCATCATTCATATAAAAACTTGATAATGTGAAAAAAATCATTTACTCAATATAAATTTTCAAAAAATTGAGAGTTTTGACTGATATTTTTATGTTATGTGCTTGAAAACAAGCATTTTTAATCCAATCGTTGCGAGAAAATGTTATTTTTAAAAAAACCAGGCAAAGATTTTGCCTAGTATTTACTTGTTTTGACTAGAAAATGGTTTGTAATCTCATCATATATGATTTTAGATTTCCTAAGTAAAAATTTATGCGTATCACTGAAACATTTTTCATCGAAGAATAACCATGAAAAATTGAAAAAATACTCCAGATTTTCAGTCTTCTACTTATTTTGGAGAACAAATCTTATCAAAGATTCTCAAAGCTTTCCGACGAAATCTGAAATTGAAATTTCGATTGTAAATGTTTACCTATTTTGGAATATTCTATGGATATTGTTACTCCCAATATCCAATTTTTCAATAAAATTCACCGAGTTGTCAGGTAGCAAATCGGAGGAGGCGATTTTCGCCGTACAGATTTATCATCCGTCTCCGTTGAGGTGGGTCCGACCGATGGCAGACGAAGACGAAATTCTACCTCTCCGAATCGTCCACAGGATTGGATGATTATCTGGGATTCTCGATTTCCCAGGCTGGCATTTTCTTGCACTGGGTCCCGCCGAGCGAAGGAAATTTCTGGAAGGGAAAATCTCTGGGCCGCCACAAGATTCATTTTCTATCGTTGAATCCGCCTCCTCTTCCTTCTCCCCTCATAGGGGCGGAGGGAACGAGGTGAAGGAGAAAGGAGAGAAATCAGGCAAATGGCTTCTGCTGGGTTCTGCGGTGCTGGGATTTTCCATCCTCCGGAGAGTCTTCAGCAGCAGCTTTGCAGGCAGGCGCCTAAGGTCAGTGGCCATACTCGTGTTTTCTGGTGGTTGTTTTTTCCTTTCTTATTTGGAAACATCCTTGGTGAAGGTAGCTTGTTTGTTACTTTATGCTCACACCATGCTCTACTGTGGCTTTTTCCTCATATTTGAAAAAATCTTATCTGTATGACGGTATCTTTTCGTGGTTTTGTTTGAATTGTTGCGTTTATTCCTTTATTGTGCTTTTTCTATAGTTTCTCTCGGCGCCTGTGCCTCTTCTGGTTTCAAGGATTTGGAGAGTTTTGTTTAATTTTGACCTGTTGTGTTGTTACCTTCAATTCTTGTGCCTTTTGATACGTGGAGCTTTGATTCTGCTCTAAGCCATGGATGAGGAGCTGTATCTCCATTTAAGAAACTATGCACAGAAATTTGGCGTTGCCCGTTTGATAGCTAGAATCATGGAAACTTTCAGTTTTGAAGAAGGAATTTGAGATAATTTTGTCCATCAGAGATGATGCTTGCAGATATATTCCTTTTGTCTTCGTTCACGTTTAATTCAATATCTGCACATCCTGATGCAGGAATTTCAGAGTTTATCTCATGTTCATGATATACCAAATATATCCGCATCAGGGATCTCTCACTTCAAGCCATCAGAGCATGCAGATCCATGGAAATGTAATGAGTGGCTGGCAGATTATGATCGATCATCCAGACCAGTTTCCTCTTTCAGCAGAGAAGAGATAGTCGATCTTCAAGGTTTCAATTTATATCTTTTTACAAAATACCATGAAAAATAGCTATATGGTACAATATTTGTTTTATTGCACCACCATCATGCAAAGACGCAACAAGAAGCCAATTTGAAGCATAGGTGTTAAAAAACTTGAGAAGAGTAAGAGAGAAGGGAACTGTTACGGGGGGGAAAAGAGTAATGGGAGCATTATAGAGCGAGAGAGAGTAGTGGTAGAATGATTGGGGAGAGAGTAAGGAAGGTGGGAGGGAGAGAGATGGCCATTTAATGGTGGCCCTTAGTCACTGAAGCATTTAAGGTGTCACATGGCAATGCCGCTATCCCTGTTTTATATGTGAATCCGTTTGTCTATAAGGATAGCCATGCAAATGACATCAAGTATACGTGATAGAAATACATAACATCTTATGTGTCTCATGTTTAGTAAATTTCTTCAAAAGTGCAATTAATCTGACGATTGATTTTGTCCTGGAACAGATTCTCATGCTGAATCAGTGATCTTAAGTTCTGCAGTCTCCGAGCAAGGGTCTCAATACGGGAAAATCCTTCAGCCTCTTCAATATGGATCAAGCATTTCAGATATTGAAAGTCTAAATAGGCCTATAATTCCAGATCTTATGGGATTTAAAGACCAGGAAACTGAATTCTCATGGAACCATGTTTATGAAGTTGGGGGTGACTACTTGCAGCCTTCTTTGGTTTATCCGGAGGCTGAAGTTTTCATTCCCAAGCCGGCTTTTGAATATTTCGATGATTTTCAATGCAATTCAACAATGAGAGTACTTCCAGATTCTCGAGTTTTATTTATGGGCTCAGAGGCGGAGATAAGTAATCTCCTTTCAATGCTTTCTGAGTTGTATCGGTCAAGGAAATCAATGTCACTTAGCAGACGACAGATGGTTGTTCCATATTTTAGAAGGTATACTCATCTGTGTGCTTTTAAATACAACTGTTGGCCCATACTTTTGTTTTCATTTTCTCTTTTGTTTCCTATCTTATTTTTTGAAAGATATATGTTGATAAGTAAATTACTACCTGATAGCTCCACTAATGTAGGCCTTCACTCTGTCTGCTTTTAGCTGAGAGTCTCTTTCTTTAGTATTTTTCTGATTGTCTAATACTGCTTTCATATATAACAGATCACGCAATGGAGGTCGCTCAAATATGCGTAATCTCAATGTGCACACTCAGACAATCACTTCCAGGTAAATTGAACCATAATTTGATCATCATATACTTATCATGCCATCAATAAGCGCTATTGCAATCAACTTCAAATGGGTTCTTCTATTATTTTGTTTTACCCTAAATTCTCGCAAACCTTACTGTGGGTTCCACTTTCAGCCCTGAGACTGTCAAGGTGAAGCCTTCAACAAGCAAGAGAGAGATCAAGAGGGGTGCCAAGGAGAGAGACATGTACGAGAAGAACTTTTTCCGTGCATGTGAGAGCCTCCTTTTTGTTATCTTGGAAGGTAACAAGGGAGAGATGGCCTTTCTCTCTCTAAAAAAATCAGCCCCAGAGGTCTCCCACATGCTTATGCAGCTGTCTTCAAGCATTACTGGAGCTGGTCTTGCAGTTCTCTTCTCTGTGGTTTGGAGAGTTGTTAACTCTAGAGTACCCTTTGGCTCGATGAAGCTGCTGAATGCTGCAATTGGGTTTGGGCTCGTCTGGCTCTCTGCTGCAGTCAACTCTCTGAGGAAAAACATTGATATCTTTTCCAGAAATTCAAGCAGGATAGGGTGGGCTGATGTCGAGGTAACCAGAAGAGTTGAGAGGAGTTTGAACCAGATCTTGTTTAGGGCATTGACTTTGATGGCTGTTGCCCTCCTGAGGTATGCATGAGAAACTCCTGTATAACTTTCAGAGCTTCTCTGTAATTTTTGTTTCCTGCTTTCGAAAGAACTGTGCAAATTTCTCTTTTGATTCTTGGGGTCTGTAAAGAATTCAATAATCTTTGTGTATTGAATTACATGGTTTTTCTTCATCGAGTATTTGCAGTATAACAAGTTAAATCATGTTTTTCTTGTTCATGAAAATTATGGACGGAGAAGATTTTTTTTTTGCAGGAAATGCCTTTGGCTATTTATCTTTCATGTGTTTGTTTGAAATATCCACTTCTTTATCCATTGGATGTAGGCCTATATGGGCTGAATCTCTCTTTCTATTAATAAATATTGGGACTTCCTTGTCCTCTGGCCCAAGGTAGTCTTTATGAAAGTGCGGGACAATCTTTATTTTTCTTTGAAATGCTCTCATCCAGTGGCCCAATATGGCAAGGGCAGTGCAAGAACGGGCAAGTTCAAGCAGTGGGCTGTGTTGGCATTACAATGATCTAAGGGTGATAGGCTAACCATGACTAAGTATTTTTTACAGGGATTATCCTAAGACTTTGTGTCTCTAATGATCATAATTTAAAGCCCCCTCAAGGTTGAGCATGGATACTTCTCATTCCAAGCCTGAAGATCATGTGTTGAATATGGTGTTCAGGTATTCCATTGGTCAACAGGTGGGGTGACTCCAATTTCATGATGATGAAGCCTTGTCCCCCATAGATATGCTTGACATGATTGTGTTGCTCTGGGTCATGAGCAACATTAATATAAATTTCTAGTCACAAAATTTTTTTATTCGACACATTTATTTGATCTTTAAATCCTAGAAAATGCCTTATATCCACATGGCTTACATGATCCCCTCTGCTTAAACAAGCAGAATGTGATGGCTGGTCCTGAGATCCATCTAATAATCCAAGGTTTGCTTTATAGTCATGCATAAATTTGTTTGAGGTGATTTACTGATTTCGAAATATTGGGTTTTGTAAAATGAAAAAAAAAAAACTCAATTTTCCCTCTCAAGTCTTTGAATTAAATTTTAACCACAAATAATCCATTCATCGTTCCCTATACTGGCCAGTGAATTCCAGTCTTTGAATTTATTTGACTGGATTGCATGATGCCATTTGGGAACGGAATCCTTTTATCCTTTGAATTACTTTATAAACTATGCCTTTTAATTTCTACGATACTAATATTTTAGTATTCTGAGGGAACCTCCCAAACCATGACCAGTGTAATTGTAATCTCCCTAATTAAACTCTTTTGGTTTATGTCTGCGTAGATTTCTTCATTCAAATCCGATATTGATTGAGATTTTTATGTGTTTTTGATACGATGAATGCTCCAAAGGAAAGTTGACGACTATGATCCCTGAGAATATAATAAAATCTGGTGAAATTGAAAGAAATAGGAGAGTAAATGTCGAGAATAAAAGGAAATCAGTCAACTCCAATCTATCAATCAAATAAAAGAAAAAAGAAGAGAAAATCCTAGTCAATCAAATCCTAAGGAAATAATGTAATAATAAAAGAAGTGAAGAAAGGTAGAATATGATCAGAACTTTGAAAGAGAGAGAGAGAGAGAGAGAGAGAGAGGCATGTCAGATTGGCAAAAATGGTGAAAGTATACCTCTCAATCTTAATCTAAGTTTACCATAAACATCTGTAGGTTTTATCTTCCAAAAAAAGATAAATCCTAAATGATTTGGAGTATTTTGATGGGTTCACAAAATTCAGGTTTTTGAGAGAGAAGGCCCACCATTATTCAACTCATGGATGAATTCTGAAGCGCCATTTTTTGTTGGCTCTTGAATAGTGTAGGTGCAACATCTTGCACCATAACTGCCACCTACACTCCTGGGTTCCTATTCTAGCATAGAAGGTAGTTGCTTCTCTTTGGTCTGATCATGCTGCTGCATGATCACTTCAGTTAAAATCATGAGCATAAAATAAATGATTTAGATGTTTGGATGCCATTATAAAACACCTTAACTAATGACGAATGAAAGTAAAATTGAGGAAGGATCGAATCATAAGATTATTAAGCTAATGATATAATTTATATGATAGATGAATTCATTTATATATATGATTCATTTTATCGTAATTTTATAGAGTTTTCATGAAAATCATGCCATTAGCCTATGCTCACAAAATTTACTATTTTAGGCTTGATGCCATCAAATTCATGGGTTTGAACATTTCAAAGTGAAACATCATGAGTATTAACCCTAATTTCCGGTTTTTGTGATTTCAACAAGTAGATCAAGTGAGCAAGAGAAGCAGAAAAAGATGTGACAGAGATCAACCTCCATGTGAACCTAGTTTGACTCTTTAAGTAAACTTATGGTCTTTGAAGACAAGCCCTTAATTCACAAGATAAATAGTTTTAATATAAGATCTAATAAATAAAATTATATTAATTTCTAGGTTCTACAGATGTTTATAGCATTTTTTAGGCTTTATAATGAAAGTCCATTTTTTAGGGGGGGTGGTAGAGAGAGCCCCAATTCTTGAGTCTCTATGCACTAAGTCATTGTAATATTAATTCAATTAAATCTAATAGGTATACATGGTTTAAACTAAAATAAGATTTTATTTAAATGTTTTTGTGGTCTTCAGGTTAATTCCTTAGGAAGAATAGACTCATGAGCATCAGTGGGAAGAATAATTGAGATGATGGAACTCTTACTTTGAAAAAAATAACATTGACTTTGAAGATCCTCTCTAACAGTTGGATGATTTTGATGCAATATATTTATGATGGTAGATTTAAACTTATTCGACGGTGAACTATAGGGAAGAAAACCACATGTATACTTATAAAAAGGGAGAGTTGAGGAGGAGGGATTCAGGTTTGTATAAAAAAAGCTGAAATACTATTTATATTTATCTGAAAGGAATATAAATGAATTGAAAAATGCATTATCATGAGAAATAATCAAGGTCGATGATGGTTTCCGTGAGCAAGAATCAACCAAGTCCAACTATGTGATTCTATTGACAATGCACAAACAACATAAAGAAGAAGAAATTATACAAATCCTTAATATTTTATGAGACTCAATTTTCTTATATATATCTGATTGAAAACTCTTTCCACATTAAAGCTCTCCAGAATATCCACATAAGTTTCTCCCACGAGATCTCTCGTTAGCTCCAACTAAGCTTGAACATCGCCTCTGCATGCAAGGAATCCTATCGGGCTAATCTTTGACTTCCAACCATAACTCAGCTCTAGTTTTGACTCATGATTAGTGATAAAGTTTTTTTGACTATTTTTTACATTTTGACTTTTAATCATAGCCAAAAAGGCATGAACCAGCCTATTGACCATCAAAATCTTCTATAGTCCTTATATTGCCTCACTTAATTATGAAATAAACTATCCATTAATTCAAATTAGACTTCAAATTTCATATGGTTACTTGAAAAAAAATTATCAATGTTCTCACAGTGCAGTCTTTTGAAGAAGGGCAAGTATATCATATAAATCCAAAATAATATCAAAATGGGTCAGAAAAAACTATATTTTTACATGAGCTTGTGGAACTGAAAACACGATGTACATGTTTATATACTGAATTTAGTTCATACTTGATATTCAGTATATGCCGTTCGATGATTTTTCATCATAGGTGAATGGACCATTATCCAGTAGCATTGCCATGTGATGCACATGGCAATGCTTTTTCAGTCGGTGGTGCTTTGGAAGCGAAATAATTGGACAAAAGGTTAACGTTCACCAGATAGGAATTCAAATGTCATTCTTTCTCCTAATTTTTTATGACAAATTTTTATTTATTTTCTTATGGATATGACTTTGTGATGGGACACATTTTAGGATGCTGCATGTCAAAACATTAAAATTTTATTTAGATTTATAACTAGAAATATAAGGCTATATTTTACTAAATAGGTGAAATAATGCCAAACTAGCCTACATAAGCATGTAAATTTACTCAATTAGTCAATGGATCAAAGAGCTTTAGATGTTTAGAAATCATCCAGCGGTCACTTTATAAACTTAACACAACTTGAACTTCATTTTCTTGGTTTCTTGTAATCAATTCATGAAAAAAGTACTAAAAAACAATATCAAACTCACAAGAAAAATTACCCTAGGCCTAATTTATGAACGTCACTCAAGAATTTATGCAATGAGTGTCATTGATTTCTTTGAATCCAATTGCCCACGATGTGCCAAATAATGGCTGTAGAATTTAGTCCCACATTTCCAACTTGAACACCATTAAATGGAATACATTTTTACAAATTATACCCTCAACCTGTATTCCATATTTGGGAAACAAGTAGTGCCAAATATGAGCCACATTGCATGGCTAGTCTTGTCACCAAATAGGCTCCAAATTTGAATAGCATGCAATGACCAATTTATCTCATACCTATCGTGCTTGATTTTTCAATGCATGTACATTGGCTACATGTTTCACATCGATATCTACCTTGTTCTGCCACTTTTTTCCCCTTTTAAACCACTTTTAGCAACTTAAACTTCATAAAAAGTAAGAGAAATCATATAACTTGAAAATTTCATAGATTTCAAAATATAAGGATTTTCAACGCATTTTTAAGCGTTTGATAAAATAAAAATAGAATAATAATATGGTAATTCATATTTATTTAGTTTGAGTTTGAAAGTCATATTAGGTGCATTGAGAGTTATTTATAAATCTTGTTCTTATCTTCTTCTTTTCATCCCTGATTTCCTAAAACTTCTTCATTTTTTAAGCTGAAAAATATGTTTCATTTATAGAGATTTGATCTTGGAAAGGATAAGGCACGATGAATCTAAGCTATCAAATCATTTAAAATTTCAGCTTAGGTTAAATGGCACACATCCTTAAAAGATATTAAAAAAATGATGTAAATTCACAAGTATATTGCATTTTAAGGAGATCTAGGTCCTAGAGCATATCATGTGATTAAAGCCTTTCAGCTTACAACCTTCTTAAATTTAGGTGGCATGGTCTTTATACTTGGGATTAGGTCTCATGATAATTTATGGATGAAAAATGGCCATATGAGAAATTTCAAAAGGCTAGGCATGACACAGTGGGATGAGATGCATATTCCTTTGTGAGTAAGCGATGAAAAGACCTTTGGATTATAGATAGTGGATATGAATGTACGTGAAATCCAATCCCCAAATGGATGTTACACCTTCTAATGTTTCAAGATTTTCCATGCGAAATAGACAAAAAAAAAAAGAATTTGTGTACCTAACCTGTGTGATGAGGCCATTGAGTCAATAATATAAGAATGCCTCTTCTAGTTAAGTAATTGGTTGCCTTTTAAGGGAACTCCTCCATTGTCTTTGAAAGGAAACAAAGCATAAGCTTTATTCATGAAAATAATTATTGAAGGAATTTAGTCATACACTATGGAACTATACTGCAGTTAGCTCATGCTCAAATAGGGTGCTTAACCACTAACTATGTGCACTAAAACGTGGACACTAGTGCGCTAAAACATGTATTCATGCAAGCCACGTGGCAACATGCAAGTGCGTTTTCCATGTCAATTATCACGTTAGCACGCACCTATGAAACCCATTTTTTACTAGTTTTAAATTAAAATAAATTCATAAAAATTTAGAAAAATTCAAAAAATTTCTAGAAATATCCCAATAAATTAGAAAATTCATAAATTTCAAAATACAACTGCTTTTTAATCTTTTTTTTTGTATTAGAAATAAAATAATCTATCATTCTAACAATTCTAATTTAATAAATAGTTAGAGAATAAATTTTTAACTAAAAGACAATACTCATTTTCTTTGAAACATAAAACTTAGAAAAATAAATGAGCGTGTAAAACAGTGTTTTCTCTTATTATTGTGCTTTTTAAACTCAATTAGAATCTCAAATTCAAAATGGGGATAATGTACTCTAAAATATTGACTTTTAATTTTGCATGATTATCCCATAAAATAATGTATTGTGAGAGTATAACTTTTAAATTGCATAGAATGATAAATATGCACATGAATTATGATAATAGGCATAGGAATGGAATGTTTCATGCCTTAATTTATATTTATAATCATGAAATTACATGTATAAGTTGCATGTTATTAAAGGCATGTGAGATTATAAGTTGCAGGTTGATTAGCGTCGACATAAGTGCAATATCTGATGAGACAAATTTGTACAATCGTTCAAAACATATGAATGCGCGTCAAAATAATTATGAAACTCACTAATTTAATATTTTAAATCAAGAATCAATTAGTATAATGGTGAATTAGGGTCGAGTCCACGAAAAAATATAGAAGTTTTTAGGTATTCTTGATATTTGATCAAATCAGATGGAGAATTGAGGTGAGAAGTTAGGGATTTCACTAAATTTGAAAAGAAAATTATAACATGAATCCACAGAATAAAAAATTGATCAATTTGGATCCGAATTTGTGAAGAAATCAAGGCGCAAAATTTAGAGAGAAAAATCGATCACAAAGAGAGAAAATTTGATATAATTTCTAAAAATTAATCTATGTTAAGCTTCAAAATGAAATTCTAATAATACATGATGAAAGATTAGAAAGAAAGCACAAAATCTAATACAACATCATGCTCAAAATTATCCAATTGATTGTCGGATCAAAGGCTATTCATTCCGCATTTTTAAAAATAAATATTTGGAGTTCAAGAGGTGAAATCTACCTATTCTTTTGACAAAATCTCAGTTTCAACCACTCCTTGGATGCAAAAATGAGTATAGAAGAGGAATAATATAAGAGATTTAAGAATTGAAATGTCTAAACAGTTTTATTACTAAAAAAAAATCCACGAATACATTTTTGGTCGAAGATCGAGAGTATAAATACAACTGAAATTGGGCTTGGGCATGGCTGTTTGATCATTTCTTCATATTCAATAAACAACTGTTATCAATCATTAGGAGATGAATCTTGATCGTTAAGTTTTGGCCATTAGACCCTTGATGAATTACCGAGATTACGCCGCGTCATCATGTCAAGATCAATCACTGATAACATGCAATCTCAACATGATAAAACATGATTATTAATGCAATTTAAGGCATAAAATATTCCATTTATGTGCATGTTATTGTACTTTGAGTGCATTTCTATCATTCTATGCAATTTTATGTTATAATCTCAAAATGCATTAATTTAGGGTTAATTATGAGGAATTAAAGATTAAAGACTTTATAACCCATCTTTACTTGAGATTATAAATGGTTTTTAAAGTTAAATAATAAGAGAAATCATTTTTATAAACATTCATTTAATTTTCTAAAGTTAAAATCTTAAAGAAATGAATGTATTTTTGAAAGAAGAATTAAATCTCTTGTTATTTAAATAATTTGACTTTTTAGAATGATAGGTAATTAAATTTTAGACCAAATGAAAGAAATTTGGATTAATTTGGAGTTGTATTTTAAAAGATATGATTTTTACAATTTTAGGGGATTTTTTCTGGATTTTTCCGATTTTTTTCTATTTAAAAACGTTTAAAAAATAAATAAAAATTACAGAAAGCGTTTAATAGTCGCGCGGGTCCCACGTGGGTGCGACATGGCACGCAGGGCCACATGGCAGAGCCACGCGGGCCTGCGCAGCGCCTACGTGGCGCGTTATACATAATATATTCATATATTACATATAGAATTAGAGGTATTCAGCCTCCCGTATATCGGGAGGGTATTCGACCTCTTAGTCCGTCGGGCGTTATAAACCAGACGGAGTTTCTAATCTTTTCCGTGTGGGACTAAAGTCCCACACAGTGTTTTAAATGGAGGCTACGTGGAGCGATGAGAGGCATTGTATCGACGGCGCGCGTCGATATCACACGTCGATCAGATGCGCTCGCGGACCACCGATCGAGATCAACGCACGTGTCAATTAAAGGGGCGTTATAACGGCCCTGATTTTATGCGACGTGGCGGCATCACACGTCGGATCAACGGCGCGGAACGTGATGCGTCGATCGAGTGGACACATGGTGCATCGGAGATCATCAAACACATGCGCAAATTTAAACAGTTATAACGGCTACGATTTGATCTGGCGGGGAGCATCGTGATCGCTGGATCGCGATCCGACGGCGATTAATCAAGGCATTTTTAAACGTTTAAATCGCGCGGATGATCAGAGCCGTCGATCGAGATTGGACGGGTGGGACTTAACTGAAACGGTCCACGATGGACCGTTTCATCGTAATCGTCGATCAAAACGATCGGACGGTTACGCCCAAGTTTCCTTTAAATAGACTTGTTCTTCGTCGTTGTATGTATTCGAGTTGGATTTCAATCAAATTGAGCTGGCTAGACACCATTCCTCTCGTTTCTCTTGATTCCATCCTCTTCCTCTTTCATTTCCGCATCCATGGAGGGGTTGAAATCAAGATTTGGTGGAGAATTGAAGGAGAAATCGCAGCTTGAATCTACCGATTGCGTTCTTCGTGTTCTTCGTGATTAAGAGGCTTAATCACCGCGATTTGATTGCAATCGGGGTTAGTGGGAGCGGTTTTTGCTTCCTAATCTGCCATTTATGTTTAATTGCTTTTTAGATTAGGATTTAGAGTTCAATTTCATCAAATTTAAGCTTAAATAACGATTTTTGACGTCCGAAATTTTTTCTCCACTTCAATTTTTGATTTCTCTGCGAAATCAAGTCCAAATTCGCTGATTCTTGATTCCGTGGATTTGTTTTGAAGTTATCTTTCTAAATCCACCATTTTCCCTAATTTCTCACCTCAATTCATCGTTCAATTTGACCAAATTTCAAAAGATCTCTCAAAAATACCTTGAATCCCTGTGGATTGGACCCTTATTTACCATTATACCCTTCAATTCACTCTTAATTCCCCAAATTGGTAAGTTCGGAAAAATTTTTGAGACGAGACCGTGTGAAATCGACGACCATCCGGTTTCGTCTCGTCAATCACCGAGTAAAGGTAACCGTTCAATTTTCATCAACAGCTTGAAATGGTATCACATGTTTACCGAAGTCCATTGGGCGCATTTAATGTCAGCCATTATAGAACTCAAATGAACAGTTGAGATTAAAAATTTTTGAAAATACAAATCATCGCCCAATCAAAGTGCGCCGCATACCCCTTCGAGTAAGTAAAAATCAAGGGCTAAGATTAAATCATTTCCTTTCATGTCTATCAGACACTTTACAGCACGCCACGTCACCTACATATAAGAAAATAGAAACATAGCCCCACATGACAAAAATTGAGACAAAAAGTTTGTATGAAAATAGTAGAGTGTGATAATGGGTTAGCTTATATACTTAAAAGGATCTTAACTCATTTATTCAATGCATATATATACACATGCGCACCACATGGCGCGTGCATACATCGCCATGTGATATGTGATATGCTTCGGTGCATCAGTTGCCACATCAGCGAGCAATTTTTAACATTGTTTTAATGGTTTTAAATCAAAATAAATACAAATAAATCTAGAAAATTCAGAAAAAATCCCAACAACTTAGAAAATTCATAAATTTCAAAAGTACTACATCAAATTAATCCAAAATTTGTAATTTTGGATCAGAAATAAATTAAATATATAATAAGATAATAAATTTTTATAAAAAATATATTTATTTCTCTTAGAAAATAAAACTAGATAAATATACGACTGTATAAAAAATCTTTTCTCTTATTATTTAACATTAAAACCCAATTATAATGTCAAATAAAGATGGGAATAATCTACTCTAAAATATGTGCTTTAATTACGCATAATTATCCCAAAAATAATTCATGTTGAGATTATAACTTAAAATTGCATGAAATAATAGATATGCGCTCAATGTATGATAACATGCATAAGAGTAGAATTTTTTATGCCTTAATTTGTATTAATAATCATATATTTAAATGAATAAATTGCATGTTATCAATACCCCATTTATGATTTTAGGTATATTTGTCACTACATGTCCGTTGTTTGGATAGAACTACCATGAATATGATTATATTTTGTGTACATAAGCCCTTTTTAGGGGCTCTTCATGAAGAAAAGTGCACGTAGGGCATCCTCCCAAGGCAAGTGATTGTCAAATAGATAAGATTCCCTAGCAGACCTTGATATCAATTAGTATTGGCCAATAGGATTTTTTCATTTTCTAGTAGAGATCGCAAGTATCACAATCCCTATAGATGTGATCATTTGCAATGCGTTGTGATTTTTCATGCATGGAGTGATGATGTGGGTGGTCAGTGGACAATGGAACTTCAAAAAGCATGCATATAAACTTTTTATCATTACATAAATAACAGGTTAGACCAAGTACACCCACAAATTCTCTTCTTGAGCAACTTGCACTAAAGGTTACTCCATGTCACCACAGATGATAGCATTAAAAATATCCAACTCATGGAATGACCATTTGTGGTGAATCAAAAGAGATAGAAGCATATGAAAAGAGTTGATGTGAATGGCAGAAGAAAAGGTCTTGATACAATTAATACCATAGGCTTGGGTGAAGCCATAGCCACCAATCGAGCCTTGTGACAAGGTATCACACAATCAAGGTTATACTTTACGCAAAACACCCATTTTCAAGTGACAATGTTTGTGCTAGTCATGATATATGCAATCTCTCTTATGCCATAAGTCACTTGAGCATGATACTTGAAGCCCACGGGCACCTTCCCTCTCAAATACTTGAAGTGCCTCAAGATATGTCTTGGGAAGTGACTCATTGGCCATCAAAAGGTTATAGGCACAAAAATAGCTTCTAAAATTTAAACTTAACAAAATATTTTTTAAAATTAAAAAATAATGAATTAAAAAATTTCAAAAATAAAACTACAAAAATCTCAATTAATTACTTGAAATTTTTAAAAAAATTAGAAATAAAAAATTTGGAAATTTGAACCCTAGGACTTCATTTGCTTTAGGAATTCCAACTTCTCATGAGTTGGTGAGCCACAACAATGACACCTCAGTGGGTGGGCAAGTTTCGCACAAGGCATGAGGGCATGTACACAACTTAGGTGCTGGCCGATTGGTAGCATCTCTAATCCTATGGCCCTCTTGGTGATTTGGGGATGAGTGTGAGTGTGTGATGACTGGCATTTGGGGATGATCTCAAGCATAAAAATTTGAATGATCAAACAAAAATGGTGAATTTTTAGGTGATGATTTGCGATGGACAAGCGATTTAGTATGAGTGCTGGGCGGGCAAGCATCCTTGGTTGTGCTGGGATCTGAGGCTCGAAAAGCTCTCCAAATATGGATCCAAAATAATGATTGTAGCGGAAGATGTTGAATCAAAACATTCAGCAATGTTGAAGCACTAAGAATAGATGATCTCATCATCCATTCTAGGTGATCCTATCATCTAGTATAGAATAAAATTCATACTTACATGGATCATTTGAAAGACTTCTTCAACCGTTCAAGCGTCCGGCCTCTAGCGGTATCCACACAGTCTTCGGACGATCGGATCTCCTCTTGAACACTCGTCACCACGAGAGGAAGAGAAGAGGGAGGAGAAGTTCCACTAGGCTTACATGGGCACCACTATTATGGTCATTCTCTCCCTATTTATAGACTTTAGGAATGTGAAATTTTCACAAAAACCCTTATTATTATGTTTATATCTACCGACGTCCATTGACCTTATGTGTGTGACCCTCTAGGTCCATATATCTCACTAGTTAATGAAACTATCAACCCAATAACACTTATTGGTCCTCCTTATCAATTAACTATGTCAACATATATATTAATTGACTTAGGATCGATTTAACCCAATCGACAGGTTGAGTCGCCAGCCCGGTGGGTGCGAAGCTACACCACGTGCTCTAAGAGATATGAGTATATTAAAACTCTTTCATGGAACCCTACCGTCATTGGTTACCATGTACATGTAATCCTTCATCTACACGAGACTCATGAATGACTTAGGGTATGGTTAATTGTCAAATCCTAATCGATCACTCAATTTAGTACTGATGCAAGTAGGAAATCATTGAGAACAACTTCTCTAATATTTCCACTACCTTTGGCCAAGGATTTAACCGCATCTCAAATCCTTGAGTTGATCTCCTCATATACCGAGGGTGGATGATCCCATCTTAACCACTCAATCACCTTCGAGGACTTCATGTCGTATCCAATCTATGACGTTTTAGAGATTCTGTGGCTAGAGATTCGTAAGTCATAGTGAAAACACGATCATCCATCCACAAGATGTCTTTGGTGTCTCGGGTCAAAGGACCACGTACACAACCGTGATATGAATCAACCTGATTGACAATTTGGCATAGTAACATTTAGGGATTTATACGGATCAATTCAGTGAACTCTTTCTCCAAAGAGTACCCACTATCTATCCTTGGTGTCTCAACACCGATGGCCACAGGATCAGCCATACTCATCGTATGAGTCAGATTAGATAGTGTTATTCTTTCCGGATAATTCGATGTCCTTCTCGAATATCCAACGAATAGGAATATTTAGAACATATGTTTAAAGACCAGCGATCACTGTATTATGATCTCATCATAATTCACTTGATCATTGCATATGTTGATGGACTTCATTACAAACATCACACAAGAATGACAATGACTTAGGGTATGGTTGTGTAATCATACATCATTGCAAACATCACACAAGAATGACAATGTCTCGTGTAATCCTTCATCTACACGAGACTCATGAATGATAAAAGTTCATTTCAATGAATGTAAACAAAAGATGAACGTGTGATTAGCTTGCAGGCCACATAATAACCATTAGGTTGATGGTAGGTTGGCAATGATATGGTGAGGGGCATGAGGGTATGACTATGAATGCAGCAATTGGCAAGTGTAACGAGCTTAGGGATTGGAAATCATCAAATTGATAATTGATTTTGAGTCAAGGTTTTCTACTTTAGTTAGAGTTAAGGGTTTCATGAGGGGATTAGATATTAGTTAAATTTAGGGTTTTTAGTAAAATTTATTGAGAATTTAACTCTGGTTTACCTTTGATTTCTTTGGCCATCATACTACACCTTATTAGTTAATTACTTTATTAGTGGATATTTTATTATGATACTATTATATATAATACTTAATATTATAGTTTACTTTATTAGTTTTTAAAAAATAATCCTAAATATTTGATATTATATAAATATTTAATATTTAATATTTATTAGCATATTTGATATTCACATCATAAATCCATCTGTGATGCCCATCATCCATCATCCAATATCGTGGACATAGGCGGATGACAATTATTGGGTATGCATTGATATAAGATGATAGGGCACTATATGTGACATTTCGATATTTGCCTTGCTATCACCATTTTATACTGTCTTCAAGACTTTAAGTCAATATTGAGAAGGGGTTCGGAAATACAAAAACTTGGCACCCTCTTAAAGAGAATCAGGGCCTTAAAAATAATGGTATCGATAGAAGTGATGGTAGACTTGGCACAGAAACACAATTAGCCTACGATGCACTATGAGTGGAGGTAGAACTAGGTGATGGCAAAGTCATGTCTATAACTTGGGGTGAGAAAGGCTAACTATTGTTGTAGATGATGGGTTTTGCCGTGCAAGGCATGAAAACTAGAAAAATATTGTTAAATATTAAATACAAAATGTTATCAAACTGCACCTTAGTTTAAATCACATTATGTTTTTAAAAGCATGAAGTTTTTGCAATGTTTGAAAAAATCATATAGAAAGTGGGACATTTCGTTATGCTTCTAGACCACATGTACTATGCATATAACCCAATTTATTCTATTTGGATCCTGTCAAGACTGCATCTTGTAGTTTTGGTCAAATAGCTCTAAGTATCTATTTAGTCAAAGAAAGGGCTCAAAACTGAATAAGGTTAAATTCAAAATATTTTATATTACTCTGATCTCATAAAAAATATTAACTTCAAATTACATGATTATTAGTGCATTTCAAAGTATAATTCATATCATTTTTATGCATGTTATCATTCTTTGAGTGCATATTCATCATTCTATGCCATTGTCATCAAAAGTCTCAAAATTGATTATCTTAAGGGCTGATCATGTATAAATCAAGATCTGAATTATACATGGATTAGCCCTACTTTTCTTTGAGACTTTATTTGAGTATATATGAAAAATAAGAAGAGAAAACATTGTTCATTTAATCTCTAAAATTATTCACTTCTACTTTTCAGTAAGTTTAGTGACATTTAATTTTTGATCAAATATAAAAAAATAGATTAAAAATGAGTTGAATTTTAAAAGATATGTATTTTCTAATTTTAGGTATTTTTTGGGAATTTTTATAAATTTATTTTGAATTTTTATGAATTTATTTTAGTAAAAATTATTTAAAAAGGATTTTTTTCTTAGTGTAGGCTGATCTGTCAGATGATGTAGCGTGGGTGCTTGTATGACAACACATGGTGCATCCTAAGTATTCCACATGGCACGTAGGTGGCATATAGTGGCATCACATTACCAAAATGCTATGAGTATTCAGTGTCTTAATGGGCTCAATTTATTTAAATAGATTGCCATCTTATTTATAGTCATACATTCCTTGAATATTTTCAATGTGGACTATGTTTATTTATTTTTGAGCATAGGTGACGTGACACAATGTGAGATGTTTGATCTTTCGATTTTAAACATGACCCTTGATGATTACTTAACTTTTTTTCATTGGAATGAAAAGCATTGATCCAACAATAAATTGGATCATTTTGAGCTTGTTTTTGGATTTAATTTTGTGTTTTCTTCCTAATCTATTGTCATTTAGGATTAGATTTTGATTTCAAAGTTTTAGATTAATCTAATTTTACGTAATTTCATCAGTTTTTCTCTCATCATGAATGATTTTCTCTTTCTAACTTCTCGCTTTGATTTCTCCATGGATATAGATCAGACTTGAAAAATTTTTATTCCATGGATATATCTTTGAGTCCTTTCTCCAAATCTCTATTTTTTGTAATTTATCGTAACATTTGCCATCCAATTTTATTTAATTTCAAACCACCTCAAGAACACATGCTAATTATCTGTAGATTTTAACCTTATTCATCTTTATTCTTAATTAATCATAATTAATATTTCACTAAAGTGAGTTTGGTTTGAATTTTGACACCTGGATGTGTGTATTTGAAGACCACATGATCACGCTTTGTCACCCACATGTTGGAGTACTTTTGCACTAGAGTAGTTTTACCCCACATTGATGGCCAATGTAACCATATAATTCTTCAGTGGACTTCATAAAAAACAATCAATATTCTATTTTTTTGTGACAAACTCGTGGTGCATCTAAATATTCTTGTTAAAGAGTCCAAGACATTAATATATAACAAGGAAACTCTTGAAATGGGAGAGAGAGAGAGAAAGAGAGAGGAGAGGGAAATGAATTGGCTATAATTTCTAACATGGATCATTTCCCAAGTAACCTTTACACACATGAACTGATCCTTTGGACCATTCTCCAGTTCCTTTTTATAGATATCATCCTTGAGTTCTCCCATGGAGGAAGGATGTCTTCATATTGATTTCCTCAATCTCAAAATCTTGTTGGGCAGTAAGACCCAAACACTTAAGAGAAATTTTGTCCTTTATAGACTCATCCCATCCAGCACAGATTCCCCTAAGAATCTCTCCCTTACCCTCATGAGTAAGTACAACTCATCTGGAGTCAACCTAATGTGTGCAGGTATTCCTAGCTATCCCTAATTCTTAACAAAGAACTCACACAATATATATATATATAAAGAATATTAAAACTTAAATGACCTAAAAAGGTAACAACCAATAATCTAATTTAAAGTGAGTAAAATATATAAAATAAAATTGTTACAAATAATAAAACTCCCTGAAGAGCTACTTTGACATATGTCGTGGACTTTGACTTCTAACTTTGACTTGCACTTTTACCTTTTGACTTTTATAGTCGACATCTTCACCCTTGAATGTGTTAGTAAGGCAAATATAGACTCTATATATTGCCTAAAATGACCCTAAATGATCCTAAATGTTTAGATGATGACTAAAAGAACTACTAAATGAATAAAACTTAGCTTAAAAGTAATCACCTTAATCTCAACTTGATGTAGTCTTATCTAAGTATATTACTAACCCTTGAAAATCTTCTTACTATAGTAATGAATTCTTCAATATATCTTAATCAGTTCTAAGACTTCAATAGGGTTTAGAAGAAAAATAAAAATTTGGTTTTTCAGAAGAGTGAACATCAGATTTATAGAAATAAAAACAAGTTTTACTAAAAAAACAACACATATTTTAGATAGACACAATAATATATTTTCAAAGAAACTATATTTTTTTTAAATGGAAGTAGAAATGGATTTTAAATGGAACTATGAAATATTTTCAATGACAAACTAAAATGCTTTTAAATGGAACCATAACAGAATTTCAATCATAAATAAAAAAAATTAAATGGACTTATAACAGATTTTCAGTGACAACATAAACGACTTTTAAATGGAGCAATAACAGATTTTCAATTATTATTAAAATAGATTATAAATAGAACTGTAACAGATTTTAAATAATAACTAAAAAAACTTTTAAATGTAACAATTACAAATATTTAATGACAACTAAAATAGATATTATATATCTCTAACAGATTTGAAATGAACCACACAAATTTTCAAAAATTAAAACATTTGATTTGGAAAAAATTTGAAAAATCAGACTATTAGAACCCCCTTTTTTGAGAAGGAAAATGTCAAACTCAAAAGAGAAATTTGATGGACGGAGTTTGAAAATCAGATTAAGAAGATAAAATCAGATTAAGAGTAATGGAATACTAAAAAATTGGAACACAAAAAGGCCAAGTTTAGCAACCAAAGAAAAGAGATAAATAAACATGATCAAATATAAAAACAAGATTAAATGGAAATTCAAAGAGAAAATCAGATAATTAGTCAAGTGAGATGCCCCCAAAAAATTGACACCAACAGTTTGAAGTTGGAAGATCGTAATCAAGATTCAATAATCCAAAATTAAAAAAATCAAAAAGCTAAAATCCAAAATCAATTAGCCAAAATTAAAACCAAATTCAATCAAACAGAAATAAAGTTGAAATCAAAATCAAGAAAAACAAAAATGAAATTCAAACCAAGGTTGTTGAGGTGATTTCCACTAGAGATTGCCACTTCAAGCTGGTTGAGAAATCGTTGCATTAGATTTTTAGAGAGAACTTATGAGAGAGCCTCGAATGATCACCGCATGAGAGCTTCCATAGAGATCTTCAAGAGAGAGATTCACAGTGGGAGAGGGAGAGCATTTTCTGCCAAAAAGAGAGGTCACAAACCCAAGTGAGTGAGAGAGTGCTATTTTTCTCTTTTTGTGTATTTCATTGGGGTTTTCTTTAAGGGTTTTTTTGTTTTTTTATTTTTTTTAATTTATTAATTACTTTATCTTTTTTGGTACCTTAAATTAAAAAAAAATATCATTAGACTTAGAAAATAAATTTAAAATAAGATAGAAAAATAAAAAAGAAAATAATTAGTTAAATTTAAATCATAATAAAAATATAAAAAATTTTAACATTGTTTAAAAAAGTCTAAGACATTGGTAAAATGTGTGGTTCATTGTTTTTCATTATTCATTTATAAAATTGGTGAAAAAAAAGATTAAAGTCATAAAGTTTATTCTTCGAAAGTGTCCAAGTTTTGATGTTGACGTGGGTTAGTCACTTGAGCTTTTGGTACCTGCACTAACAAAGGCATAGCTTTCTCAAATCATTTTGGCCAAAAAAAATTAGCAATCCAATTCCAAAAACTATGTAATATATTATTTCATAAACATCATGAAATAAAAAATGTAGATTACCAAACTTAGATTAAACAAACAAGCTTCTCAAATAGCTTTTTTCACATTATCTTCATTAAGTTTCTATGTATTGTTCTTCAAACATAACTCAACTTTATTCTTGCTTTGGTAAGAGCCCAAATTTTTGAATAACTCTTTTAGATAGGTTTACTATATGAGCTCAGTTCATTCAATGTATCAACTTCTTCTACAACGGCCAAGGCATAATCAACGCAATTGGCATGTTGCCAATTGCGTTATAAGTTGGTAGAAGAATATTCCTGTCAAGGTGTGAGCCCGAGATATGGAGTGATCAGTATCCTCATTCTAACATTTTACTAGAATTATATGTATATGAGAATATATATGGTTCCCATCTAAAATGAAAAATCCCAAAGCTGGTTTGAAAACCCTAGGCTTTTTGAAATATGATATCTCAACAAAAAACCTAAAAGTGTTGGATTTTTATAGATCATAAATATTGAATCCTTTCATATGTGGCTTGGAACTGAGAAAGATTCATTTATGTGATCATCATTCAAACTTTCCATTTGTGAATGGCAACATAGGCTGGACCACCAAGCACTAGCATCATCTAGTAGTCAATAGAAGAATCACTCAACACTTCTTGAGTTGTCTCTTGTCAATGTGCACAAAAAGAGGGTTTTTTAATCAAATAGGCAATCATACAACAAGCAGTAGACTAGAAATTTTTTTGTTCAGGCGGTGTAGAAAAGCAGACATTGTACGCTTCCAGTGATTATTTGGTACATATGCTCTAAAATTGGGGTTATGCTACAATGAATGCTAGAACGTCACATGATGAAGTATTCCTTCATCATGTGCAAAAGTCAAGAAGCTCATCTAAGCAAAAAACTCCATCCCATTTATTATTTTTCTCAATAATTTTACATAGGGCCCAATTTTCTTCTCCATCATGATCTCCCACTATTTTAATAGAGAGAAAAAAAAATTTTGTTTCAAAAAGTAGGCCCATACTTGTGAAATTCCTCAAGAATTTCCTTTTTCTTGTGGATAGTCACAAGCATAAAGAATTATGAATACTTTTTCATAAAGGCATAGCTCGTGGAACTCCAAAGTACATGTGCTTTGACTAGAGAGAAAGTCGACTTGACTAAGCTTGATACAATCTTGCTCACTCAAGTGGCCTAGACACATGCCACAACTATATGATTTATTAGATATAGGTAGATGCCACTATGACATGTCCTATCACCATGCTGGATCCAATACTTATAGGTTGACCTATTTCTTATGCCTTTTCAACACAACCATAGTCTGTTTGCAGACATTAGGGATGTCACCTTCATTGATGAATGTATATCCTTGAGAATCTAAAGAACTAGGTGAGATCAATTTTCTCCACAGTACTACAGCATACCTCATGTTACAAAATAACTGAATGTTCCCATCAAACCTGTGAATGATGAAATTATAATTACTTCAAACTTGCAAGATGAATCATTACCCATCATAAAACTACACACAGAGATGTTGCAAAGGTAGAAAACCTCTTGCTAAGAGCAGACGTGGAAACTGTATCTTGAGTTGATGATCTATTCACAAGTGTCTTGAACTCAAACTCAAAAACTACCAAAATCTCATCACAATGGGCTCTATTTTTGGTACTTTTTTGCTCAATGAATTCCTCTTGTAAGTCTTTGTTCCCTTTTTTCCAATTTTTAATATTATGCCTCCAATTTTGAATTGCAAGAATTCATCAAATTTCAAGATTTCTTCTTCTTTGGGTCATGTCCTTTGACAAGGAAACCCTTAACAAAGGTTGAAGAAGAATCAACCGCAGATTTGAACTTGCTTCTTTTGAAGAAAGAGCTTTATATACAATCTCTAATGCAAACTCTTTATGAGCGTAAAATGGTATCTCCTTGGAGCTTGAATATGGCAACCAAAATTTGAGGATGTGGGAGCAATGGTCTTTGTCAATTAGAGTGTTGGGATCAAGGGCATCAAGATTTCGGTGATGTCCATGATTGCCACTAGATGGGATTTTAGAGGATTACATACAATTTAGAAGGAGCAAAAAGCTGCTACTTTGCAGAATTTGGATGGGTAACTTTCTTGTCTATACAAATCTCCTAAAGATTTTCCTAAAATGCAATTGAAAACATTTCTGGCTAACACCCTAGAGGATATTATTAGAGAGATATAATTTCTTTTTTGGCCTTTTACATTTTTCAAGAGGATAACACCCAATCCATGTTTCAAGCATTTTGAAAGATAAGCTTATCTTCCAAGCCAAGTTGGGTCAAACAACACTTGTCCTCACTTGAGTAGCTTCGAGAACTCCTTCAATGAACTATATATGAATTTTAATCGATACTAGATAGTAGGATGAGGATTATCAATTCGTGGCGCCTCATTGTTTTAAATATTTGATTTAATGTATTCTATTGTATTCAATATTTTGATTGAAATTTTGAGAGCCTATCGAGCACCACCTCCCATCAAGGGTTCTTCAATATATGTGTGTGTTAATGAACATATGTTCCAAAAGTCATATATGTCATATTTTCATATCATATTTTATATCTCTTTTCAATTTGAAAATTTACTAGCCCAATATTAAGTATTTCAAGTAGAGAGAACATGAGTCTTTACCCATTCCTTCTTTTTGTTACCTAATCAAAGCCGAAGGGCTCATCACTCATGTTTTAATAAATATAAAACCTTATAATTCATCATATATCAACTTCCAGTACAACCATGTATTGCAACATTATCACAAATGCATATTACTATTCCATTTGAGACTTCTACAAGCTAGTTCTATTAGTTGATTTAAGTTATTTTATTTAATTCTATGTAGAAGATACAACATTGTAATCTAGAAAAGGGTGCATGGTTTTCTCTTTTACAAAAAAGTCTACACCATTTGAGGAGAATTTCAGCTGTCGAGCATATTAATTAAGTAGATCCAATGGAGAGATGCAAGGAAAAATATGAGACCATAAGCAAATGACATCAGTATGTACACAAAATCAACCAATTGCCATGAAACAAGGCATACAAGCTCACAATTCAATCATGAATTAGAAGAAGATAACAGACTTCAGCTCCACGGGTCATCCCAACCCTTTGGTCCATCTCTCTTGACAAAATCTAAGATAGCATGGACAGCCTCCCCTACCCTATTTGAAAGAGCATGGTTTCCCCATTCTATCTCAACTGGTTCCGCTCCTCCAAGTGCCTTGCATAACCTAGATTGGAAACAAAGTCAGACTTTTTTTTTTCACTATAATTTTATGGCTACGCCTCATAAAAAAAGATTTAAGCTAGTTTGAAGGGTTTCATTACCTGTCAAGTAGGGTCTTCTTATCAACAAAATCTGGCACATACTCATCAGCCATTGAGAAAATAACCTGAAATTGTAGCTAAGGACTGTAAAAGTAGGGAAAACTCACAAGGACATTGAGACAGTCTCACTCATCCTGTATTTAGGGCAGAGGGGAAGAAAAGGTAAGCCACCCGGAGAGGGTGACATGGGCACCAGCAATCGGACAGCTGCCCAATAAGTTTGGTATGGAACTTAAGAGCCACGCGCAACTGCACGTGACTCGGAAAAGAAGAGAAGCGTTATAAGACACGTCGATGAAGGGAAGGGGGTTGGGAAGATTCAAGAAGGCCTTAAAAAGGAAGGCAATCAGGAGAAGCCATTACAGAGGATTTGGGGGATATGATTCTTGGAGAGAACTACAAGAGCAAGCTGAGGAGAGTGACATGACGAGGATACTTGATTTAATTTTCTGGTGTGGTTTCCCCATTTTCGAGACCATCTTGATCAATATTCAGGTCTGAGCAGTGGTTTTGAGATGCAATCAGTTCCATTCTGAACTCTAAAATTTGTTTTTCTTGAAATTTTGGGCGACAGGTGTAATTTTATATATTTCTCATTTGTAAATGTCAAATCATCAAGAAACCACATCCGGAGCAGAAACATGTACCATAAAATTAAACAAGGGAATTTGAAATTTTAGAATTGAAAAGATTTCTCACCTGACAAGGCGTGTTTGCCATGTGGCCGAGGCTTAATCGCAGCTGATCATCGGTAAGATCAGAACTAAACATATCATCGTCTCCCATATATGCACTTAGCGAGTGATATCTATAACAGAATTTTGATTATTAGCATAAATTGGAGTCACAATAAGAAATGAGAAGATACCAATCAAATGCCCATCATATTTAGCACTTCAAGAGAAACAAAGGATGAAGAGAGCAGGAGGAAAGCATCACAATGAATTAGTATAAACAATCCAAGTTCTACAAAAAAGGAATAAAACGCTTAAAAACGTTTTATTCTAAAAATGTTTCAAACATAGAAAATGGTAGGATTATCTGAAACAATTTAAAGAGTTAGAAGTAGGAAACAATTTAAAGAGATATTGTCATCTTTAATTAGACAAACCTATAAACTCACATTCTAAAACAAGTAAGATATGGTACAATATGATTCACCATTATTACCGGGAGTGGAAAACTGAGAACAATACCTGTATGCCGTAATTGGGGCCTCAGGTTCTGCACTTCTGGGCATGAGTTCCAGAGCTTTATCTTCATTGATCATGTTCAAAGAAAGGTCAATCATTGAAGCTGTTTCTGGGAGGGTTGCCCTATACTCTCGGTCGCTAACTGGAGCCTGAAAATCATATTAAATATGTTCATGAAATCACAGCACTTGCTAGATAACCCAAAACATTTTATATTCATTTAAAACGGAATAACTGAAAATTCCAGCTATACAGTAAGAACATGATACAGAAAACATAAAAGAAGATAACCACTCATTGAGGATCAGATACATAATGGACAAACGAATAAAATATTGTACTGCAATAAACTGAAACAGATCACTTCAAAGAATACACCAGTAAACACTTCCCAGCAGAGTTGGAAAAATACTACAACTCTTAAGCAAATCATCTCATTTTTTATAATGACCTGATTTTCATGTCCATTAGAGGGAAAAGTAGAACTTTACCTAAGAGAAAAACTAAAGAAACTAAGAGAAAAATTTGGACATTAACTCTCCATTTTCCCGTAGCTCAATGATGACTTCTGTTTCCCTCATTAATTTCATATTCATTACTTTAAAAAAAAACAGTGATCAACAAGTACAAGTATTCTCTTCGTCCCACCCAAGAGGTCATCCATCCCTGAACTGCCTAAACCCTTACCCTTGGAGTTCTTCTCACCCTCACGTCCCTCTAACCAGGCAGTCACTCACCTTTGCCATGCCCAAAGCCTGAGCATGTTTAGCTTCATAGTCCCTCTCCACCCTGCTGGCCCTCTTCCCTGGAGGTTAGCAATCCCTTCACTGCTCACACCTGAGAACGCTTAACTCTGGAGTTCTTTTCCACCCCAGTGCCCCTCATTATACTTTAGAGGGAGAATTTCATATTCATTGATACCATGAAACAACTGGACGAGTCTAAAAGTATCCAAACACCCTAAAGAATCATACAACATCTAATGTCTGTCTTCACCAAGTTTCATATAAACTTAAACAACATATTCCGGTAAAATTTCAATTTCTATAACATGCCAGAAACCTCAACAATAAAAAATTGCCAAAGCGAGATACATAAGAATTATTTCACATAAAATGAAATTGATTTCCATTCAGAACCTTGAAAATACCTGCAAGATGGCTCCACGAACTGCTTTCGAGCATGCAGAGTGAGAACGCATGTAGTAAACAATATCCTGAATGTAATTTTTATGCAAAAAAAGAATTTTTTTTTTAACATTGAGAATCAGTATGAAACTCTATTATTTAAGTGACAGAATTTTCCAATCATACCTGGCAGCCGGTGCTGCTTCCAAGCAAAACTACTCCCTCGGAGTTTTCCTTGTTGATCAAGTGACTTATAAGCAGGTCCAGTTCCAAGGAATCCTGTAACATTTAAAGATTCCAGAATCACACCTCCAAGATTATATCAGAAGATGAAAACGAGATTCCATGATTAATAGTATCTAAAATCTTTGACTTTTTGAACAACAAAGTGGTAAAAAAAACGATCCTAACTAGTATCAGATTCTCTAGTCTAATCATTGCTTTCCTATTTTCGAAATAATAAACTAGGTCAAATGTCAAAGAGCGAGAGATTTTATGTTGCTTCTTTTTATCACAGCATCAAACTATCAATACTAGTGAAGGCTAGTAACTGATAAAGACTCACTAGAGAGCCATAGTGAGGCATTCTTGTAAAACAACCCTCATAGCCTGAACAAATGCTACAAATAGGGGTAGGTTGTAATTGATAAGATCATCAAGGAAATCGGCCAGTTTTGAGTCATATGATTAGGAGGTGTGCAATGCCTCTCAATGCGTAACTCTGCTAGAGTTATCACACCACTAGATGTGGAATTCCACAATATGCCATCTGGGATGTCTTTTTTTTAAAAAAAAAGATACCATCTAGTAGGTTATCAGGATTATGTTGAATATTGAAAAATTAGATATAAATTTTTCAATCATGAAATAATATCTCTTCATCTTATGTCAGGAGCATGGTGAACAGGGAGAAAGAAACATACCTTGTGTATGTACAATTTAGACTAATTTAAATTGCTAATAAATCGATTAAAAATTCAAATGAAAACCAGATGTATTCAGAACTTTTATAACATTTCCATTAGCACGATTTGTCCATAAAATATGAATATTTTGATTCTATATGATGTAGATGAACTAGCCTTTTTGGTCATACGAGCAGGGAATGACAAATGGGGGGATGAATATACACTAAATGATTATCTGAAGCTGATCAAAAGAATAAGGGAAAAGTTTAGGGCTTCTTACTTGTTTCAAGCTTGAAATTCCATATCCTGAATAAGATGACGACAGCAAAGGCTGCACTAAAGACCATTTCTCTATCTCCAAAGCAACAGCCAACGGCTCCAAGTACCTAAAAAATCATTTGTTCTTCAGAAACTAACGAATGAAAAATTGTAAAAGATCCAGATGATATGGAAATTAAATCCAGCTGATAATACAATGGAAAATGATGGAAGAGATGACATGAAAATTGGACTCAGCAGCACTAATTCTTGTCGGTAAATCCAGACAAAAGAGAGCACTAAGTATGACATACTCAGTGGCCAAAAGTCCATCAGTCAATCCGCCAATAAAGATCACCTGCCGCCTGAAATCGCCAGTCTTAAAAGCCACCTACGCAAGAAACTTAAACCCAGTTAACAAACTGAAACTAAATGAATTAGAAAGACAATGAGCAAACCCTAGATCTGTTCACCTGGATGGCTTTCGGACCGTACTTGAAAAGGACGCCATGGAGATGCTTCTTTCGACTGGTGGACCCGGAGCCGCCATCAGAAACAGCAGTGGAGCTCATGTTCTTGGATCCACCTCTCACAAGGCCGGAGAACCAAGAGGAGGATGTTGAGGTGGCCGATTTGGGGGATCCGGCGGAGGAAGAATTCATTGAGAGGAAAGGGTTGTTGGGGACCAGTTCAATTGAGCTTTTAATGGCTCTTCTCTTCGCTGTTCTATTAGTTATTCTTGGGGAGTAGAGGAGCTTACAATGAAGAATAGTAGACATTCCCTGAACTGTTCCTGACCCATCCTGGAGACCATGGAGTTTTGATGTTTGACCCAGAGGAAAATTGGTTTCAGAGGAGTCTCTCCCATCCTTTTCAGGTCCAGCCAGCCTTTTATTACCTTGAGGTGCCATTTTTATCTTAAAGAAATTTAATGGAGGACCAGGAATATGACATGCATGGCTTCCCAGCTTTTAGACCATTTTTTCTCTGGCTTTGAATTCAAGATCAAAACCTTGCATCATTCAAAATCAAGCTTTAATAACATTTTTAATGAGCATAAAATCATTATTTAATGGTGTAAATTTCATTCTAAAATGCTTATATTTAACTGGTTTTAGATTTTGGTCTTTGTCATATCAAAGAAGCTCAACTAATGTGATCATTTTAAGGAAGAAATTGACCTCTCAAACACCATCTTGCTCTTGATAATCTCAACTTGATTGCATTAGTGAAAAATGGTGGAAATGATTGATCAACTTGCTGTTTGTTCTTGAGGTTTCTTGTGTGGGATGAAAGAGTTGGATCTCTATAGAAAAATATTGAACATTTAACATATTGACAAAAATATGCTTTGCACATTTAACATATTTTGTCTTTGATTTAATTATGAATTAATTTATTGGTAAACTACATTTTTAATCTTTCAATAAATTCTACTTGCAGTGTGAAATTAATCTCCAGGCAATAATACCAGAATGAAAATAAAACTTCATGTTGCTTTGCCATGGAAATGCAAAAGATACCAATACTTATACTTTATGATATCAATGTTCTTTGCTCTGATTGTGCATATGTTTGATTAAATTAACGAGAATAGTAGTTTTCCTAATAAGATTTGCTTGTTTGAAAATAAGAATCAAGAATAAGAAACCTTTTGATGTGGGACATTCCCAGTAGAGAGGATATTTGAAGGGTTTGGATCTTGTTGTCACAAATGCTAGTTGGAGATAGAAGATTTCTTGAGTTTTTAGTTTTTTGCAGGGATTGGCTTGAAAGACCAACAGGTAGTAGGCACTAGAAAGCTGAAGAGTGATGTGAGGTCAAACATCATCGAGGGAAAAGAGAAGATTCATGTTTTTGAAGATAAATCATCTAAGGAGAAGATTGGATGTTGAGGGAGAAAAGAGAAACCTTCAAGTATATAGAGGGAATTAAAAGGAGTTGACCAAATGCCAAAAATTTTCAAAAATTTCAATTTCACATTAATTATTTACATTTCTTGGATGATAATTTAAAGGGAAAATAAGGGGAGATCACTCAAATGGATAGTTATGTTGAGAGGTAGTTACAAAAGTGGTTTGCAAGGATACAAAGAAGAAGAAAGAGGTTGCAAAGATATTTTCATAACTATCTCCAAGTTGAAGAGATGAGACTCTTCTTCATTGAGATATATTTATGAAAATGCCTCTTCAACCTCCTTCCTTGTTGAGAGATATTATGATGTCCATGTAGGACTATTATGAGACTTTGTCACCCATTGACCTTAATTAAATGCTCATGACTAGATTTTTGCTAGTCAATTTTTGTCGATGGCATGAACAAAGAGGGTTTGACCTCCAATGCCTGAGCCGATGAGAAATTTTTTCATGAGAGATGTCTTGGTGATTATAAACCTTGTTCAAATCTCATTAGGTCTTGAATTGAGCATTGATTTTGAAGGGTTGGGCATTGACCACCCCTATTGGCTTCATCAACTTGATTCCCAACACCTTTTAAGGTCTCTAATTGATAAGTAAATAGAGGTATTGGATTCACAAACCATAACAAGTTCATTGAATGAGAAGTTAGTTCTTGAATATATTTAGAGACACACACACACACACATTTTCTTGGTTAGGAAGACTTCTAAGATGACACAATGATATATTCACACAATGATATCAATGAAAATTGACAAACTAAATGATGGGGCAGTGACCGTAGCCTATTTATTGAAAAAATCAGCATCCAATTGGAAGGCATGATGTCACCAGTAGAGGAGGCAATTAATACCTCCAGGCATTGCATACCTTAACGGATTTATTTTCTAATTTATTTCCAAATTTTCTTAATTTTTATGTCGTTATGTTCTCTTTCCTCCAAGGCTTATAAATAGGCCACCCATTTACTTTATTTAATAGGTGAATTTTGCACTGAAGAACTTTCCTCTTCAAGAAATGTGCCTTTGGGATCCTATGATGCCTCTGCTTGTAGCCATTGCTACTACCAAATCTAATATTTCCTAAAATGCCTTTTCCACCCAACTGCATCTTAGTGCACATGGTCACTATCCACATGCCCAAACTTGAGTTGCCCCACAATTATGCATGCCTCAATTGGGTTTGCAGCTTAAGCCACCCACTTGACGCCTTCTTGTGTTGTCCCATTGTCATCTTGAAGCTTGGAACCAACCAACACTGATATAAAAAGATACCCCACCTTAACCTTATAGTCAGCTTAGTTAGATCTTAAAAATATTTATGTTTTCTAAACCCTTTTTAAGAATTTTTTTATTAGTCACTCAATTTCTTGCGCCGCTTGTGCATCATGTATTTTTTTATAATAGACGAGGCATCCAAACCCCCTGTGCCAGTCCCAAGAGGAGATAGATCCCCTAGAGTCTCCCCTCACCTTATTAGTTCTCCATTGGCAATCACTAACTAGTAGAGTATTTCAGATCTAAGTCCAAATACAAAATTTTGATTGGACCTACTCATGCCCTTGGTCATTGACCTCACTTCCTTACTATCTTTTGATATGCTACCACTCATCTTGTCTCCAAAAAACTGACTCCCATAGCTCCATGTGCAACTCCATACTCCCCTTGAGCCATCATGCATTTTTAAAGTCCTCAAACCTTGTCACCAATCAATGCACTCTACAAGTTGGTTGCTTGTTCCACATCTTTTGTGATCCTATTACAATGTAAAGAACAAATATGCCTCAAGTTGACTTTTCAATCAACTCCTTAGACTTGTCTAGTTGAGCATTGATTCACCAAATAATCTCCCCTTTACTCACATGGGTAAGTACAACTTTCTTGAAGTCCACCTTATATATATGGGTGGTCCTAGCTATTCCTAATTCCTAGAACCTCATAGTCTGTGAGTCACATAATATAAATATAAATTAATATCAAGCTTAGTTAATTAAACTGAAGCAAAAAAGAAGTAAAAATAAAATAAAGATATTAATTCAAAAATTCTTTCGTGGAGTTCACATTGACTTTTTAGTTGACTTTGACCTTCAACTAATGATATTGACTTTCTAAAGCTCACTTTAACGTTTGGAAGTTGACTTTGAATTTCCACTAAATGGTTTGACTTACACTTTATCTACCCTTGAATCTTTTGATGGTATATAAAATAATCTGATGTGTCTAAATAATCCTATGAATGAGTCTAAAAGATAATCCAAAGGGTCTAAATGATGAAAGGATGGTGTATTAACCTTACTAAAGAAGGACTTTACAATCCTTTCATAGCTTGCAACTTTCTCTTCAACCACAAGTTAACATTTGACTAACTTTAATAAGAGAGAAAATTAATCACAAACCAAAATAAAAATAAAAGCACTTTTGAATAACTTTATGGATATATGAGATTAACCATTAGAAATTATATTTTGAACACTTGAAACAGTTATTTTTATCAAATATAGAAATTAGAATTGTATATGGTCAAAAAATTTAATTTGGATATAAATTAGAAATGAGAAATCAGTTGAAAAAGTTCTGGAAATTAATTAAGAGAACAATGTCAAATTTAAAATTATGAAAAAAGGATTTCAAAGTGGATTCAAGAAAGAATTTAAAAAAGGATTTTGTGAAGTTAGATTTCAAAATATTAATCAGCTGTGATATTGATATCAAACTAAGTGAAATTAGATTGAGCCCTAAGCTAAAACTGTAATCTAAAATTAGAAAAGTAAAAACAATCTCTTGAAAATTTGAAATCAGAAAAATGAGAGAAATGAAAATAGTTTATTGAGAATCAGAAAACAAAATCAAAGAAACAAATTGATTTCTTGAAGTTAAAGTTATAAATAAGAAAATTATAAATAATTTACTAAAAATTTGAAGTCAGAAATCAGAAAATGTAAATGATTAAAATAACTTTGAAACTTAGAAATTAGAAAAATCATTATGATTTTCTGAATACTTTAAATCAGATAACCAAATAATCATAATCAGACCTTAGAGAAGCAAGACAAGTAATAAAAAATTAAATATAAATTCAAAAGTAAAAAAATCAGGAAAAACTTCAAAATGAAAAATTCAAATCAGAAAATTAAGAAAAAAAAATAATTTTGGAAAAACAGAAAAAAAAAACGCAATAGACATAAATTAAAAAAATTTCAAGTATTATAAAAACCTAGAACAAAAGTTAGTCAATAAAGATAAACTCTACAAGTAATTCAATACAAAGAATTTGAAATCAAACTTCTGTAGAAGGAATACAAAACGAAATCACTCAAAAAAAAAAAACTAAACTGATCCATGAACCTTAAAAAATGGATTGTGATTTCAAGATAGTTGAATGCATAGATACTAAATCAATCCAAGGAGAAAAAAATTGATTTAAGAGGGAAAACTCAACAAAATCAAATGAAGCAAGCAAAATATCAGAATTTAAATCAATGAGAAATTAAATCAAAATCAAATAAAAAATATAATTTTGACTCAAGGCCTTTTGACTTGATTTCCCTTAGAGATCACTTGGGCTGATTGAAAGAGAACACCTCAAAGAGCGAGATTTTGGAGCACTGATCGTGAGAAAGGGTTTGATTTCTAGTTAGAGACTGCTTGGTTGGGAGTGAGAGATTGATTTCTGGACAGATTGATTGCAAAGTGAGAGAGCCAAAAGCCCTTTTTGTATATCTTTTCAGATTAGGCTTTTTAAGTTTTATTTCTTTTAAGGTACATGGAAAACCTGAAGAACATTAGATAATATTCAATACAAATTTAAAGGAAATAAAAATAAAGATAAAGATAAAAAATGACAAGTTTTATTGATAAAAATACATAAACATTGATATTCCATGGTAATGGTAAATAAATATCAAAAATAGATAAATTATCAAAACTTATGAAGATGAAACTTAAAATCTATATATTATTATTATCCATATTTATGAACAACTATATCTATTGTCTTTATGAGGGAATTCTGAAGATCATCAAAAGTCTAAATAAAATACTTTAAAATAGTTAATATAGAGCCCATTCTAAGTGGTGTTAGGGTTCCGACATCAACATGGGCCAATCACTCAAGGCCTTGGTACCTACACTGACAAAGGCATACCTTTCTCATATCATTTTGTCTAAAACTATCAATCAAATTGTAAAGTTAGTTATTATATTATTTCATAAACATTAATAAATCAGAAAACATAAATTATCATACTCACATTAAACTAATAGTTAGGTGAAGATATTTGGGAATATTTGTATCAAAAATAAAGGAAGGATCCCATGGAGACTTTGGTTCAAATGAAATATGAAGAGGATGAGAACTTTGTTTTTGCAGTCTATCTGATGCTCCAAGTCATCATGTGGTGATGGGCACAAGCAATGGCAAGACTTGGTGTGGGAATGGAGGTTGAAGATCCCACAATGCAAATGGAAGCATGCTGAATTAGTAATCAACAGGTGGGACCCGAAAAAATGGTTGTAGCTATGGGCAGTGGATCCATAGGGCACAATCTTGGGGAAGGAGAAAAATCTCTCTCTCTCTCTCTCTCAAAACACACTGATAACATGCAATCTTAACATGATAATACATGATTACTGATGCAAAATAAGGCATAAAAAATTCCATTTGTATGCATATTATCATACTTTGAGTACATTTCTATCATTTCATGTAATTTTAAGTTATAATCTCAAAATGCACTAAATTAGGGTTAATTATGATGAATTAAAGATAAATGATTTTATAACCTATCTTTACTCGAGATTAAAAGTGGTTTTTAAAGTTAAATAAGAAGAGAAATCATTTTTATAAACATTCATTTAATTTTCTAAAGTTAAGATCTTAAAGAAATGAATGTATTTTTGAAAAATAAATTAAAAATATTTTTATTTATTAATTTTGACTTTTTAGAATGATAGATAATTAAATTTCGGATCAAATGAAAGAAATTTGGTTTAATTTGGAGTTATATTTTGAAAGTTATGAATTTTCTAATTTTTAGGGATTTTTCTGAATTTATTTTCGATTTTAAATCTATTAAAACAATTAAAAATAATAAAAAGGGGTTGATTTATCGCCCGGGACCCGCGCTGATGCGATGTGGCACACAAGGCCACGTGACACAGCCACACATACCCACGCGAGCGTCTGCGTGGCACGGAGGTGACACGTGTGCATATTTATATTTACTCATAATATAGGGTTATAGTACATATAAGCATGCGTTAATCGGATTTAAGCTAAGGGTCATATCCACTCCACATTATAAACCCGACGAGTTTCTTTAATTTTATCTGTGTGGGACTAAGTTCATTCTTCTTTTAAGTTTGCAGTGATGGATATTATGTGGCATATAAGCCAATCACACTTTCATGTCTCTTGTTTATGTTCATTGAAATGAAATTCATTCATTGTCATTCTTGTGTGATGTTTGCAATGAAGTACATGAGCATGTGGAATGACTATGTGAATTATGATGAGATCATAATATAGTGATCACATCGAATTATTCCTATTCGTGGGATATTCGAGAAGAACATCGAATTATCCGGAAAGAATAGCACTATCTAATCCATCTCATATGATGAGTATGACCAATCCTATAGCCATCGGTGTGGAGACACTAAGGATAGGTAGTGGGTGCTCTTTGGAGAAAGAGTTCACTGAATTGATCCGTATGAATCCCTAAATGGTATTATACCTAACTATCAATCAGATTGATTCATGTCATGATTGTGTATGTAGTCCTTTGACTTGAGACACCAAAGACATCTTGTGGATGGATGATCGTGTTTTGATTATGACTTACGAATCCCTAGCCACGGGATATCTAAAACGTCATATATTGGATACGACATGAAGTCCATGAAGATGATTGTGTGGTCAAGATGGGATCATCCACCCTCGGTATTTGAGGAGATTGACTCAAAGGAATGAGATGCGATGAAATCCTTGGCCAAGGTAGTAGAAATATTGAAGGAGTTCTCGATGATTTCTACACGCATCAGTACTAACTTGAGTGACCGATTAGGGTTTGACAGTTGACCATACCCTAAGTCATTCATGAGTCTAATGTGGATAAAGGATTATACATACATGGTAATCAATGACGGGAAGGTTCCATAAGTGAGTTCTTACATACTCCATATCTCCTAGAGTACGTGGTGTAGCTTGGCACCCAACGGGCTGGCAACTCAACCTATCGATTGGGTTAAATCAATCCTTGATTAATTAATCTATATATGGATGTGGATAATTAATTAAGGTTGACCAATAAGGTGTTATTTGGTCTATAGAGTTATTAACTAGTAAGATATATGGACCTAGAGGGTCACACACATAAGGTTTATGGATGTTGGTGGATATAGACATAATTATGAGGGTTTTTATGAAAAAACCTCATTCCAAATGTCTATAAATAGGGGGAGAATGACCACAACTGAAGGTGCCCATGCAAGCCTTGTGGGAATTCTCTCCTTTCTTCTCTTTCTCTCTTGGTGAAGAGCTTTGAAGAGGAGATCCAACTATCCGGAGACCGTGTGGATACCGCTAGAGGCTAGACACTTGAATAGCTTTCAAGAACTCTTTCAAGGAATCCATGTAAGTATGTTTTCTCATATATACTAGATGATAGGATCATCTGTTCTTGGTGGCTCGGTATTTTGAATGTTAGATTCAATATTTTTCCGCTGCATTTGATGTTTTGATCAAAATTTCAAAAAGTTATCGACCTCAGATCCCATCATGCAGGACACATGGCTGAATGCGACGCGTTGGATTAAAAGAACATAGATCATCACGCGTTAATGTAGTGGACACGAGGTCCACCGGATCACCATCAGCGCACGTGCTTTAAAATCAAGTTAAGTGAAGCCCTTACGATTAACCTCGACCGTCCATCAATCGAGTTATAACGGTCGAGATTAATCGTGATCGGTGGACTCATCGAATCATCAAGACCATTCGATGAAGATCCAACGAAGACGGTTTCGCGCGTTTTAAAACACATACACACGAGGCTTCATTGGGAGTGTCCATCCGCGATCCAAGGGCCGAGATTTAACCGTAACGGTTCACCTTCACGCGTTTAATCTGGACCGTTGATGAAGATTAAAATGCCCCTATCTGACGGGTACGCCCAAATCGCTTATAAATTAAGATGTTCTTCGATTTTGTAATGCATTCTTGGATGATTTCATCAAATTGATCTATCTACACCCTTCCATCCTTGAATCTCTCACTTCTAATCTCTTTTAGACTCGTTTTCGCATCCACGGAGTGATTAAAAGTGAGATTTCGTCGATCGATTAAGGAGAATTTCGCCGATGCTCATTTTCAAAATCACGGATTGAAAAGCCTCGATCCGACAATTAATTGGATCATTTTGATCACTATCTCGGGTTAGAATACATGTTGTCCCTCTAATCTTTTGTCATGTATCACTAACTTGTAATTTAGGATAGTAATTTAGTTTAATTTTATTTTTAATTTTGGTAGTTTCATGATCCAATTTTCAGAAATTTCTCTCCAATTCGCTCTTTAATTTCTCCGCGAATAATAATCCAAATTGAGTGATTTTTGATTCCATGGATTTGTCTTTGAGTTCTCTTTCTAAATTCGATTTCTAAATTCAATTTTTAGAGAACTTTTGGAATTTGATAAAATCGGACGATGAATTGGTGATAGAAATTAGGATATGTACTTAGGATGAGATGCTCACAAACATAAAATTATTTGGAAAAAAAAAATGAATATATAGAGTAAGGCTTTTATGAAAAGAGCTCGTTATTGAGGGCCTTAAGGCGCAAAGTGAGGGACCCATGCCACTCTATTACCTATACTCACCCTCCCTCATCATCTCTCCCTCTACCCCATGTTGCAAGTAATGATGTCCAGATTGGCATAGACATCAGAGAACATCAAGGAACCCCTACATAGTCCTTAACATTACATGCGAGGAGAGAAATGGGCAGAGACAAAGACTGATTGGTTACCAATCAAATTAAGGGAAGTGTGCACTTGCAGCTTCACATTCATAGAAGAAATAATTTTCAGGTCTGGATCCATTAAAGGTTGTTCAATCACATGTTTTTCGTGTTTGTCATTTTATTGATGTCCCTAGACCGAGATATATGAAGTATTTCCATTGCAGAAATCAACTTTTTTGCATGCCCATATCCCAATAGCCTCTTTATGTTTCTAATTGCCCTTACATATATGTGATGGAGTCACTTCAATTATTTTAAATTTTTAAGAAACAATGTTGGTGTTTGAAAAAAAAAATTATTTCCCATGTGTTATAACTACTTATATACATAGCCATTTTGTTCACAAGTGACTGCACTTACTTTCATTCATGAAAATCATCAATTTTGGGTTTTGTTTTTGTCTAGGCTTCATGAGGTGTTTTTCTATCAACACTTTTGGTAGGAGCTCTATTTAGAAAATAAACAATAGTATTGGCTGCCTCTCCCTAGAAAGTTTTTGGCATATCCTTTGTTTTCAACATTGACTTGACCATGTCTAAAATCATCCTATTTTTTGTTTAAACCACCTCATTTTTCCAAGGAGTGTATGGCGAAGTGAGATGCCTTTTAATGCTACTTTTTGCACAAAAGAAGAGAATTTGTCGGAATTGAATTCTCCTCCATTAACCATGCTTAAACAACCAATCCTCAAGATTTCTCAAACTCTCCCAGTGATTTGAATCTTATGAAGGCTTCAAATGCCTTGAAATTCTTTTTTCAAGATAAAACCCACCATCATCCTTGTGCAATCAAAAAAACGTAGAAGGAAAAGTTTGATACCATCAAGTGTTTCGTGGTCTACAGGCACACAAAAGTCTCCATGTATTTTGGGGCTCTATATGTGGATGAGGAGGGGAATGAAGACCTCACTTTATTTGAGTGGGATGCAATCCAAGCATAAAACATCAATTTGTCCATCATTGGAAGTCCTCTAACCATTTTCTGAGATGAAACATCTTTAGAGAACTGAAGTTCTAATGGCCATACCTTTTGTGCCATTGCCATGAGGAGTCTTTTGTGTATTAAGAAAATTATCAACAATATCCAAATTCAATAGATAAAGTCTACCTAAATTTATTTGAAATTTCATTAAAAGGAAACTTCTCTAATTTTGAATGGTAAGAAGGCCATTTTTCTGGTGAATACTGCAGCCTTCTTCATCCAATCTTCTGAGACTGAGAATGTTAGCCTTTAAAGATGGAGTATATAGAACATTTTTTAGGGTGATGTGAGCATTGTCTCAAGAATTAAGAAGATTGGTATCTTTGGCTTCAATGGAGATCCTTTAGTTATCTCCAAATTGACTTTGCCTTTGTAGATTTCATCAAGTTCATATAAAAGAGCTTTCATACCAATCATATGTCCACTTGCTTGAGAGTCAAGATACCACATTCCACTTCATTAATTTGATTGAAAGATTCCTTGTAGTAAGATTTTGTCGAATTCCTCAAAGGCCATAAGGAGAGAGAATTCCTTTTCTTCTTTTGTCAATGACCTTTTTCTTCTTTATCCTTATTAGGCCTTGCTTTCTTGGGTTTTTGGCACTCATTTGCATAATGCCCTTTACCTCAAAAATTGTTGCAGGTGATTTTCGACTTGTCTTTTGGTTTTTCTTCATCTTCACCATCATCAACTTTGGAATTTTCTCTTCCTCAGCCCCTACCACTACCTCTACCATTTCCAGTTACCTCTGTCATTAGATTGTGAGCTTTCAAAATTATTATTCTTGGTATTCCCTATATTTCTAGCCAATAAGGCCTTTCCCTCTCTTTTAACTGTGCCATTCATGAACTAGTCTTCATGCACTTTCAAAGTGCCAGTGAGATCTTCGAGAGTGATCGTGTTGAGATCTTGACATTTCTCAATGGATGTTTTAGTGGAATCGAACTTATGTGAGATTGATCGTAAGAGCTTGGAAGCAACATTAGTATTAGAAATTGTCTCTCTAAGGCTTTGTACCTTAGTCACTAAGCAAGGCGCCTTACCAAAAATGAGAGGAAGAAATATTAGGAAGAAAACGCATAATCTAACCCAAAATTGTGCTCGAAATGTTCCAATTAATAATCAGGTTAGGGTTTTTCATTCCGTGTTTCGAAAAAAAAAATTTTTGAGTTCAAGCGGCGAATTATTCCTTCTCTTGTGACGAAATCTTGATTTCAAACATTCCTCAGATGAGGAAATGAGTCTAGAAGAGGAAGAAATCAAGAGATTCAAGGATTGAGATGTCCAAAAGGTTTGATTAATTAAAACATCCAAGAATAATTTACACGGTCCAATAAGGGAGATATAAATAGAGGAAATTTGGGTGTGGCCATTCGATCTGCCTCTTCATCTTCAATTAATGGCCCGGATGAAATGATTGGAGTTGAATCGATGCCATTAAGTCGTGGCTTTTGAATTCATGGTGAAGGGTTCTGATTTCACTGTGTCATATGTGAAGAGGAAGTGCCATTGAATCTTAACCGTTCAATCATTTATAGACGCCCCAGATCTCGCAAAGGCGCTTCAAATCCTAGCCATTATAACTCTTCTGATCAATAGCCAAGATTTATCCCTTTAATAAATTGAATTGATGCTATTTATATGCTACCGCATACCCCTCTGAATAAGTGAAGATTAACCATCATGATTAACTCCACAAATTGAACATCTCACATCATGACACGTCACCTGCGAAGAGTAAAAGCATAAATAACATTGGAAAAAATAAAGAGGATCTGATGGGTATATAGGGGCAGACACATATAAGTAGTTAGCTCATGCCCTAAACAAGGGGCTTAACCACTAAATACATGCACTAATAACATGCACATGCTTGCGTCAAGCGGCGTGTGCACACGTCACCACGTGGTGACACACAAACATGCTCTCCACATCAATTACCACATCAATGCGCATATAATACTAATTTTTTAATGCTTTAAATTAAAATAAATTCAAAATAAATAAATAAATATATATATATATATATATATATAAATCTATCATTCTAAAATTTCAAATTTAAGAAATATGAAGAGAATAAATTAACTAAAAAATACACTCATTTTCGTTAGAAAATAAAATTCAAAAAATAAATGAGTGAGTATAAAAATATTTTCTCTTATTATTTGTAATTAAAATTTAATTATAATCTCTAATATAAAATGAGAATAATCTATTGGAAATTTCAATATTTAATTATGAATGATTATCTCTTAAAATACTAAATTTTGATATTATAATTTTAAATTATATAGAATAATAAATATACACTCAAAGTATGATAATATGCATCGTAATGGAATGTTTTATGCCTTAATTTGCTTTAATAATCATGTAATTACAAGTATAAGTTGCATGTTATCAAAGTTGAGGTTTTCTTAATGTCACTTGAGAGATTGAACTTTGGCCTTACGAAGTTGAGTCGCACGACCACTCTGGATCTTTAGGGTGCTCCATGTCTCCTTAGCTGTCTTCTTTACATCAAGTTCATGAGTGATGTCTTGGAAATTCATTGGAATTTTTGTGGATGATTTGATTGTGATTGGATTGAGTCGTGATCAGATTGAAGAATTCAAAAGGGTTATGACGGAGAATTTTGAGGTCACTGACCTTTATTTGTTGAGTTCTTATTTGGAATTGTTGTACAACAAGGAGAGACTCTCCCATATTCTTGAATCAAAGGGTTTATACGAAGAGAATTTTGGAAGATTTTAAAATGGACGAGTGCAATCCTGCAAAAAAACTCATGGGGAGACTCGATTGAAGATGAAGAAAGATGGAGAAAAGGAGGCCATTGACTCGAGCCTGTTTAGAAGCCTAATTTGATGTCTCAAGTACATGATCCATGACTTGATGAGACTTTTTTTTATCAGATTCATGGAAAAGCTACTCTCAAAGCATCTATCAAGAGCAAAGAGGGTTGTTGAAGTATTTGAAAGGGATAGATGACCTTGACTTACCTATGTGAAGGGAAGGAAATTTTTGGAAATTTATGGGTACAATACAGTGATTTTGTGGGAGATAATGATGACATGAAGAGCACGATGGGACAAGCATTCTTTCTAGGTGGTAGGCCAATTACATGGATCACAATGTAGCAAAAGGCAGTAACTCTATCTTCATGTGAGACAGAACCCTAAACCCTGAACCCTAAACCCTAAACTTCTAAGCAAGAATTTAGACATCGCAACTGGACGAAGCACATTGATAAAAGGTATCATTTCATTTGAAATTGCGCGGAAAAGAAGGCGAAGCTTGGGTACGTTAGTCGAGCGGCTCAGCTGGCCCATGTGTTCACAAAATCTCTTGGAAGGGTGAAATTTGCAGAAATCTGTTGCAGGATTGGTGTTGCAAGCATCATCAAGGAGGAGCTTGAGGGAGATGATCCCAACCTTGGATCATGCGTGGAGGGCTGAGATAAGCCCACGTCAGAGACAGATGCCAATGTTAATAAATCGGGTATTGGAATACTCGATAACCACTTACTTTATTGGTCATTAAATCGCAGCCGTCGATGACGACACATTCTAACGGTGATCTGGGAGCCACCTGGAGCATTATCGTTTTCAGTTACCTTTCTTGATTTTCTTCTCTCTCCTATTTTCCGCTTATGAAAGTGTTCGATGAAATGCCTCGTGTTTGTGATGCGCGCACAGTGAACGACATTGATTCTTAAGGTCTACCTCTCTGAGGGAGAGAGAGGATGGTGGGCCATACTATGCTGCTGGATCAATGGTCCCACGACTGCACTAAAAAAACTCCTTTTTTCTACACCGTACTCGATCTTCTCGATCGATTATCACACTATCGTCGAGCAAGCACCAATGGTGGACTATGCTGTCGTGAGTTCAACCTTCATCCTTTCTCGCGTTACATTTCTCCGCGCTATATTCGTCCAATTTTCGTTGATTATCGTCAGATCGACGCATTCACCGACGTGCCATTCAAGGGGAATCCGGCTGCGGTTTGTCTTCTAGAGAGAGGATCAAAAGCAGCGGATGCTCCGGATTCTTGGATGAAATCCGTCGCTGCAGAGTTCAACGTCTCGGATACTTGCTTCCTGTCGCCAGATTTAGAACTTACAGAAAAGGGAATTCCTCGATTCCATCTTCGTTGGTTCACTCCCGTCGATGAAGTAAAATCTCTCTTTTTATTTCGTTTAAGTCTGAAGAATTTCCGACCAGAATAGGGATTTAGTAATTTTTAAACTCAAATTATCTTTACCAATTCAATCAGCTACTGAACTAGTATCTCTTGTTCTTGTGTAAAATTTATATTCCTGTGAAGATTATCATGAATTATGAGTTTTTATGACGAACAATTGGGAGAAGCAGTGTGAAAATTAAGCATTAGTGGAGCTTCCTGAGGATATCGTTGAGTTAAATGATGTGAAAGTCCTAGATCCCATCTTTGATGGTTCACTCACGTCAAGGAGGAAGAATCTTTTTTTTTTCTTCGCAATTAAATCTGAAGAATTTCCTCCAGATGTAGTGATTCTAAGGTCTCCTCAAATTGTCTTTACCAATTCAGTTAGGTATCTCTTGATCTTGTGTAAAGGATTAGATTCCTGGGGGAATAATCATGAGTTATGACTTTCTGTGACGAAAAATTGAGAGTAGTGGATTTTAAATCAAGCTAAAGTAGAACCATAACTCCAGGCCTTCATGTGCTCAACAGTTCTGTACTCTAATTGAAGGTTCATTACATTTTTTATAGTGACTGGTGTTAGGAGCTAGAGAGAGAGATAAAGAAAGAGAGAGAGATAGAGAGAGAGAGAGAAATAAAATATGAAACTAACCTTGTACTCGTCAGAAGCTATTCAATGAAGTTTGATTTCATTATTAGTGCAAGGTGTACAATGTCAAATGCATACAGTGGTATTGTTGAACTGTCATATTCGAGACAATTCAGATTTTGCCTTGCTAGAAGTTTTGTTATCATCATCTTGTTCGACTACTGAACATATTAGCGCCATATTTAATCAGATAAAAGCATTAGGCTGTCCCCTGTTTGATCGAGAGAGAGAGAAAAAACATCTGGCCTCTATTTCTCTATTATTTGCGAGTTTTTTTGGCGATTCTGCCCTGTGTTCTCCACTTATCTATGTTTTATCTTGAAAGAGAAAATTTCGGCTTTTGATTAATCCATGCGTAATCTATAGAGAAAAAATAACCTGAACCGTACTTTTCTAAAATATGCAGGTTAGTCTTTGTGGCCACGCGACCCTGGCATCTGCACATTACCTCTTCACATCTATTTGTGAAAAATATGATGAAATTCGATTCATCACAAAATCAGGAATATTGACGGCAAAGAAGATCTTTGGCCTTGAGCTCTGTAAAAGCTCGGAAAAGACCACTTATTTGAATGGGAGCCAATTTTCCATTGAGTTGAATTTTCCTCTGATATCATTCATTGACTTTGATGCTTCAGCAACTTCTCTGCTTCCTCGAACCCTAAATGGCCTACGGGTTGTTGACTTGAAGAAAACTGCCGGAGATGACCTTATTGTACTGTACTTCTGTTTGTAATCTGCATATTAGATGCATATGAATTGTGGTCAGATATGCATTATCCTTTTATCCGCTATTTTTCATCATTTTATTTATTTATACACCATTGTTTATCGGTCTTGAAGTACTTTATTTTAAACTTCCAATAGCATGTACCATTTGAGACGGAAGAAGAAACATATTTTTTGGTCACTCTGTTTCTCTCCTAGTACTCCTCTCAACATCTCTCCCCAGAAGGAACCAATCTAGAGGCATGGATTGAGTTCTTCATTGTGGTTAAAGATTTTATTTTATAGATAGATGACAGATGCTTGTTTTCATTTTTTTGTATTTCTTTGAATACAGGGTGATTTTTGCTGTCTTTACTCTTTAAAGCTCTTGTTCATATTTAGAATGTAAAAAAGAGGTTTATTTGTGACAGATGGTGCTTTCATCAGGGGTGGACGTTAGTAACCTAAAGCCAGAGTTTGAGGAACTCAGGAAATGTCCCGGAAGAGGAGTTATTATAACTGGACCTGCTCCAGAAGCTTCTGGATTTGACTTTTACTCTCGCTTCTTCTGCCCAAAGTTAGGTGTAAATGAGGTGAGAGAAACAGTTCACCAACGAGAAGGTCCCCATTAGCTAAAAGGCTCATAGATTATCTCCTGTTAGAGTTTTCCCAGGGCCTTATAGTGCTTGCCTTTTAAGTGTGATTTCTCCTTTTTTTCATCCCTACCTTTCTAGTTTCTATCAGGATACGAGACAGATTCTATGTAAGATACCAGGAAAAGTATACTAGGTCCTTGTCTCCAGCTTTTTCATTCTTGGAGAATTCTCAGATCATTCTCATAGTTGAAAATAATCTTATCAATCATCATAAATTTATGTTTCTCTTCAGCTATTTGTCAGGGTTTCCTGCTCAAAGTCTGTGTATTTTTAATTTCCACATTTTTGAGTTTTTATCTCAGATTCTGCATGTGATTTCTGACAAGATATTCTTTTAGAATGTTTCAATGTTTAAAGAAAGCCATTTATATCTTTTTTTGGAGTCAAAACCACCTTCAGTCTGATCCCTTGTCTGCGCTTTTCTCATTTTAGGATCCCGTCTGTGGAAGTGCTCACTGCTCTTTAGCCCCGTATTGGGGGCAGAAGCTGGGAAAGAAGAACCTCGTTGCATACATGGTACTCATTCTCCCTCCCTTCTTTGAACTGGATCCATCCTCTTACATGGTACTCGATTTGGGATCCATCTTTCTCTTCCCCTCTCTCTACAAAAGACCTGCATCCATCTTTAGTTTGGACTTATCTCTGGCTTTCTCACATTTCCTTTCAAAATTAATGGAACCCATCTTTAGTTGGATTTTATCTCTCCCTAGGGAACAGTGATCAATGATCAGATTGGATCAATGTGATCAAACCATTTCTCTGACTGCTGATCATGTAAAGTTGCCTCGATCAATTAGTGATGAAAGTCTACAGATAGTTTAAGGAAGTGATCAATCATCAATCACTCCCTTAAAATGAGTATCTGATCGCTGATCAGATCTTGGAGGTATTTTTGTCAAGTTTTTTGAAAGTTAAATCGTTTTCTAGTATTTCTTTTAAATGTTTATCACATTTTGAGTAGTAATCATTGATCATATCGAGGATCTGATGGATGATCATTGATCAATAGTCTTATTGATCACATTCAATCAATCACAACATTGATCAGAACATCGTAGTGATCAATGCCCATTGATCATGATCACGATGACCATGATAGGATCGCCGTTCCCCATCTTTTAAATGTCTTCTCAGATTTCCGGGGCTTCCTACTGTGTTCTAGGGTTTTCGAGAAGGAGGATAGAAGTACACACAGAAAAAAGAAATCAGGAAAGGAAATATTATATTACCCATTAATCTAAAAGGGTTTTTATACATAGTGTATATGACTGTTACACCTGTAACGGTTACCTAGTTCAACGATACATTAGTAGGGTATAAAATGTAATTGATAATAAATAGAAAAATATGACAGAATGCCATATTTGTTGACATCTTCTTCAGAGCAATTTTATTTATAACCTTCATTTTCTGGCTTTGAGCCCTCCTGATAAGGTCTTTGTAAGCGTGTTTTTATATGTTTCTGCAAAACTAGGCTTCTTGTAGAGGTGGAGTACTGAATCTAGTGCTAGAAGAGGAAGATCTACGACTGAGGATGAGAGGTAAATCAGTCACCATTATGACAGGCTCACTTCTATGCTAGTCTTCCAAAGATAAAATTCACTTGACTGGAAACTTAGTTTGTTTTCTACTTCTTCTGTAGTATTGCATGCTTTGATAATTATTTCTTCAACCAGGTATATGATTTTTGGTCTTAAATCTACCCTCCTATGCTTTTTCATTGAGTATTATTTCAAGAGTATGATTCCATCTTTCTATCTCTCTCTCCTCCCCCCTTGACCATGGAGCTCTATGTTTTCGCTGGTCTATTTTAAGTTTATCCATTACGATAATCATTGAAGTGCAAAACTACTAGAAACCACACTGAATCCTGAAATCTAATCGTCGCAATATGGGAAAAATCATGCTATCGATTGCTAATGAATTGCATTAATCAATGATGCTCCTTTCAATATGATCAATACTCTACATTAAAACAGATTTGATGAACTAATGATGCATGCAACCTCTAAGCATTGTTAGTTGCTGAAGGAAATCTCATTTTTAACTTTTATTGAAAGACCGAGAAGTTTCCAATCAGCTTGCAGCACACCATCTTGGATGTATCATTAAATTACATAACATATATTGATCCATGCTCCCAACCATTAAACCTTCTTAAAGACAACCTATGTGCATCTCTTATTGAAGAAAAATCATAACTCCCAATGCATTGTTGATGACCCAACAAAGAGAAAATGTTAGAATCGTCTCGTACCTTTTAGTTCCTGCCAACGCCATTCAATAAAATGTTAAGTATTCGTTTTGAAGTGTATTGTTGGATACCTTGATATGTTCTTTTGCCTTAATCTAGTAAATTGGCTTTATATCTTCCTTCCTAACATCAAACATCTCTTTTTTTGTCTGATTTCTTTTTTTAATCTAGCTTTGATTGTCTAAGGAGATAAATAATTGATTTCCTTGATTTTTATCATGTGTGTGTCAGATTTTTTAGAATCTAAGCAAAATTCATACTCTTTTTTTTACTTCTTTTGGAATCCTTTTGGTTTCAATGCGCTATGTTGATAGGAGAACCTAGATTGTGCTACATATACCTAATATTGGATAAAAACTTCAGAATCACTAGATTGAATCACTATAAAGAAATCATATTGGATAAAATATATTCAGAATCACTAGCATATGTTGATGCAAAATTGTATCATAGTATTTACAGATGAATGTGTATTACATAAAATGATTATTCACGCTATCAGATAACTCTCTATGTATTCTATTACTCTTTGTATTTTGAAAGAGAGAAACTAAGAATATATACATTTTGTCGCAAAATGATGTGATATTCACAAATTATTAGATCAATTTAACTTAAAATAGTTTTCAAAAGAAATGCAAAACAAGGCATCAAATTTTCCAAACTTTTACATGTCTCTGACCCAATAGACTTGATTTAGGAGCTTGATCTTTTTGCATGACAATGATGTGTCAAGAATGATAACCTGCAATCTTAACATGATAAAACATGATTATTAATGCAAATTAAGGCATAAAACATTACATTTATGTGCATGTTATCATACTTTGAGTGCATTTCTATCACTCTATTCAATTTTATGTTATAATCTCAAAATGCGTTAATTTAGGGTTAATTATGATGAATTAAAGATTAAAGATTTTATAACCCATCTTTACTTGAGATTATAAATGGTTTTGAAAGTTAAAAAATGAGAGAAATCATGTTTATGAACATTCATTTAATTTTCTAAAGTTAAAATCTTAAAGAAATGAATGTATTTTTGAAATAAGATTTAAATCTCTTGTTATTTAAATAATTTGACTTTTTAGAATGATAGATAATTAAATTTCAGATCAAATGAAAGAAATTTGGATTAATTTGGAGTTGTATTTTAAAAGATATGATTTTTACAATTTTAAGGGATTTTTCTGAATTTTCCGATTTTATTTTCTATTTAAAAAATGTTTAAAATAAATAAAAAAATTGCAAAAAGCGCGCGGGTCCCACGCGGGTGCGACGTGACACGCAAGGCCACCTGGCAGAGCCACACGGGCCCGCGCAGCGCCTACGTGGTGCTTTATACCTATATATTTATTTATACTATATATAATAAGAGGTATTCAGCCTCCCGTATATCGGGAGGGTATTCGACCTCTTAATTCCTCGGGCGTTATAATGCCCGACGAAGTTTTCTAACTTTTTCCGTGTGGGACTAAAGTCCCACATAGTGTTTTAACGTGCAGGACGTGGCGCGACGAGGATCGTTGGATCGGGATGACGCATCGATCTCACGCGCCGATCGAGTGGACCGCGGCCCACCATCCCTAGATCAACGCACGTGCTAATTAAGGGGAGTTATAACGGTTAGATCTTCTACGACGTGGTGGCATCACATGCGTCGATCTCGTGGACGCGTGGTGCACCGGAGATCAATCAAACACGTGCGATTTAAATCAAGTTATAACAGCCACGACTTCACGCGATCAAACGCATTTGGAGCGTTAGATCGCGATCCAACGGGCGCCGTTTCATGCGTTTTATAACGCACATCGCGAGGATCAATCTGGAGCGTCCAATGCAGATCTGATGGCCGTGATTTAACCTTACCGTTTCGTATTGATACATTTAATCCCGACCGTTGATGCGGATGAAACGCATCAATCGGACGGTTTTCCTCATTTTGCCCTATAAATAGACGAGTTCTTCGTCGTTTGTATGCATTCTTGATGGATTTGATCTAATTGACCCATCTAAACCCCTTCTCTCTTGAATCTCTCTCTCTCTTGTAATCGCTTCTAGACTTGAAATCACCTCCAGAGTGTTTATAAGAGAGATTTCGACGATTGTGTGAGGAGAATTTGTCTCTTGAACACCAATGTTCACGATTGAATTCGCGGAATGAATAGCTGTCGATCCGATGATCAATTGGATCGATTTGATCGTTATCTCAGGTTAGAAAACAATTTTATCCTCTTATCTATCGTCATGTATCATCAATTTTAGGTTTAGGATTTCAATTTAAGTTTAATTTAGTTTTAATTTCAATTTGTGTTCGTCGCGATTCTGAAAATTTCATCCCACTTCCATCTTTGATTTCTCCGTGATTACTAATCCAAATCGAGCGATTTTTGATTCCACGGATAGATCTTTGAGTCTTCTTTTTAAAAACACCATTTTCCCTAATTTCTCATCGTCCAATTTGACCAAATTCCAAAAGATATCTCGAAAATACCTTAATTCCCGTTTTGATTCGACCCTTATTTACCAGTATACCCTTCAATTCACTCTTTATTCCCCAAATTGGTAAGTTAGGCTTAATTTTTGACACGATACCGTGTGAAATCGACGACCTCACGGTCTCGTCTCGTCAAAGAACAAGCCATGGCAGAAATTGTACATTAGGTATTCTAATACACATATATATAAAACTTTGTATTGATTGCACAAAATTTATATTCAAAATAAGAAGTTATATACAATATAATTGGAAAGTAGTTATCAATATAACTTATATTGATATTTTTAGTTTGAACTACACAGAATAAATTTGTTCTTTTATTTTATCCTAATTGTGTTATAATTATAAGTTTAGATAATTATCCAAGTGGCTTACGAGCTGTTTTTCATAACACATGCTTTTTAGTAAGTAGCCATGTGAAATTAGCAAGTATATTGATTTTTCATTTGTGGTAATATAACTTATGGATGAATGGAAAAATGAAATAAGTATTATGCTATGAAATTGAAGTAACCCCGAAATCAATGGTTGAACCATCATCAATATTTTGATCAGCGGTTACCAACTCAGCATACACCATCAATGCTTGATTTGTCATCCCCTTTTGACCCAACATCTCAACACTTCATCCAAAACTTGTCATGAGCATTTTTTTCTACCTTACCTCAACATGAGCCTCCTTTATGTGATGATCCCTCTAAAAAAGGCAAAAATCACGTGAAGGGTGTACTTTTGATGAAGACGTGCAATAATTAATTTATAAAGCTTCCCAAATCAGATCTCCCCATTCCACCAAGTCAACGGTTCCTTCAAATCCACATTTGTCGAAGGTCTCATGTACCTCTCTAGTAATTTTATAGGAGATATTCATGGCCCTTGTCTCATGGTGGCAGCCTTATTGCAAGCAGTCAACCAAAGAAGCTCATGTTTGACTAAGAATTGCACGATTATCCATTAAAAGCGCTTGTATAACAGATTTTCAAGGAGTTTTCACCTTTGCATGAATGGACCATAAAACTTTACATAGATTGATGAGAACTGCAATAGAGAAAGGAAGGCTATGTTTTAGAACTTTGTATTCTTGGTTAATTTGGTCTTCATTCTGATGAATGAAAGCATAAGCTTATACATTGTTCTTAAGCCTTTGGGAGTATATTTTTCTAATTGAAAATGCCCCACACTAAAAAATTCAAATCATGATGTCAACATACTCCATAAGTCTTTTAAGCATGAACCTAGGCATCAATATCATTCTTGCTTTTGATTTGCAATTACAGTTGGTGGCATCATGATGTGTCTTGAATATCTAGAACATACATCAAGCCAAATGGTTGGCATGCAAGCATTTTTAGGGAGTCTGATAACATGCTAATTATACATGATAATACATTATTATTGATGCATATTTAAACATAAAAGATTTCATTCCTATGAATGGTATTATATTTATGAGTATTTATCTATCATTCTACGAAAAAGTCATTATAATCTCAAAATACTTTAATTTAGGGTTAATTATGATGAGTTAAAGATAAAATATTTTATAACCCATCTTTCACTTGAGATTATGTGTTTTTAAAGTTAAATAAGAAGAGAAATTATTTTTTATAAACATTCATTTGATATTCTAAAGTTTAAATCTTAAAGAGATGAATGTATTTTTGAAATACAAATTAAAAATCTGGTTATTTATTACAATTGACTCTTTAGAATGATAGATAATTAAATTTCTGATCAAATGAAAGAAATTTTGATTAATTTGGAATTATATTTTGAAACTTATGAATTTTCTAATTTTTAGGGATTTTTGCAGAATTTTTCTGAATTTTTCTGAAATTTTAATGAATTTCTATGGATTTTCTGGAATTAAAAATCGATTTTTCTAATTTAAAATCAATTTTTCAGAATATTTAAAACGCGCAGGTGACGTGGTGAAATCAGAGCCGTCCAATCGATCGTGATCAACGATCGCGATAAGGAGGCGACGTGGCAGCATTTGGAACGTCTGATTGCACGTTCGATATCAACCGTTTATCTTCACTTAAATCAATGTACACAAGTGTCTTAATCGGGTTCACCGGATCACGTCTAATCTCGACCGTTGATTTTGAGAGTTTAACGGTTGAGATTAAATCACGATGAAACGCATCAGAGGCATCCAATCGCGATCCAATGGCGACGGTTTTAAGGCGTCTTATAACGCGCGATGACGTGGCTTCATCTCGAGCGTCTGATCGCGATCCAATGGACCAGACTTAATCATAACAGTTTGCGATCAACCGTTTCATCAGAGCCACTGATCACTTTAATTAGACGGTTACGCCCAAAATTCCTATAAATTAAGATGGTCTCCCGATTTGTAAAGCATTTGAGAGCAATTCAATCTAAATGAACTGTTTAGACACCAAATCTCTTGTATCTCTTAATCCCAATCGCTTCTAGACTCCATTCCGCGTCCACGGAGTGCTTAAGATCAAGATTGGGTGAAAGACGAGGAAGAAATCGACGCTTGAACTTTACGAATCGCGCTTTTTAGATTTTGATGAAAAGCCTTGATTCCGGCGATTAATTGTGTTAATTCAATCACAATTGTGGGTTAGTGGAAGCGGTTTTTACTAATCTATCGTCTATTAGTGTTTAACAGCAAGAGATTTTTGGGGAAGGATGATCTATCATACAAAATTAAAGGAATGAGAGTAACTTAATGGAGATTCTTGTCTGATGTGACCCTGTTGGGGAAAAATTTGAAATCTCCTTCTTGATTACTCCTTGCTTTGAGAGCGAAGAGAAAAGGGAATGAAGAGGGATGATGAAAAGAGGGAAGGAGGAGAAGAATGAGAAGGGGGAATGAGAAATGAAGGGCGTGTGTTGTGGAGAGGAAGAAGAAGATGGATAGAGAGGGGAAAGTTGTGGATTGGTGTGTGGATGAGAGAAAATGAGGAGGGTGGGGGGGAATTCGTGGAGGATGAGAGAGAAAGAGTGGGGGAACAATAAAACTTCAAAATTTTTCAAATTTCAAATTATGAGAGAGAGTTTCACAAGATCCACATAAATAGGGGAAGAGAGAGAATTGTTCAACCCTTGAAGGGGTGTGTCTCCTCAAGGGGTGTGACCTTTTGAGGAGAAAGTTGACCCTCTTGAGAGGATGCCTTAAAAAAGCCACTTGTCAAGATGTGAGGGTGACATTTGGAGGTTTTTAATTGGTAGAAATTTTGGGGTAATTTGCGTATAATAATCTGCCCTAAAATCATGGGTTCAGGTTGACTTGGTCAAATGAAGGATCTATGATACAAATAACTTGAAATTTGGGAATCTTAAATTACTTCCTATAATTTAGGGAGATGATTTGACTTGGTCAAAGGCTAAAAATTCAAGGTTTTAGGTCAAGAGTAGGGTTTGGCCAAGTCAAGAGAAGTTTTTTAAGGATTTTAAGGATTAAGGGGTTGATAACATGCTAAATAAGCATTATAAAACATGATTATTGATGTATATTAAGGCATAAATGATTTCATTTCCATGCATGTTATCATATTTATGTGTATTTTTCTATCATTCCATGAAAAAGTTATTGTAATCTAAAAAATACTTTAAATTAGGGTTAATATGATGATTTAAAGATAAACAATTTAATAACCCATATTTACTTGAGATTATTGAGGGTTTTAAAGTTAAAATAATGAGAGAAATCATTTTATAAACATTTATTTAAGTTAAAAACTTTAAAGAATAAATGTATTTTTGAAATGGAAATTAAAACTCTCATTATTTATTAATTTTTGATTCTTTATAATGATAGATAATTAAATTTTTGGATCAAATGAAAGAAATTTGGATTAATTTGGAGTTATATTTTGAAAGTTATCAATTTTCTAAGTTTTAGGGATTTTTCTAGATTTTTCTGAATTTATTTTCGATTTTTAATGATTAAAAAGTAATTAAAAATGGCAAAAAAGGGGATTAATATTCGCGCGGGGCCACGTGGATGCGACGTGGCACTCATGGCCACGTGGCAACGCCACGCGAGCCCACGCCAGCGCTTGCATGCCACGGATGTGACATATACATTATATATATCATACTTAGGGTTATAGTACATATCAGCATTCGATAGTCGGAATTTAAGCTAACCCGCATATTCCACATACCTTATAAACCCGATAGATTCCTCTCATTTTTCCCGTGTGAGACTAAGTTCCACACGGTATTTTTAAGTGTAGGTGACGTGGCTAAAGGCGAGGCGTTGGATCAAGCGAAGCACCAATCATCGCGCGTGGATCGTGTGGACTCGCGGTCCACCGAATTCATCAAACGCACGCGGTAAAAATAGAGAGTTATAACAGCTGTGATTTAATCGCGCGGGATGCATCCAGAGCGTCGGATCACAATCCAAAGGCGGAGAGAGGATGTGTTTTATAACGCTCGCTGATGGGCTTCATCGAGGATCGGACGGCTGCGATATAATTGAAACGGTCCACGATGGAGCATTTCATCATAACCGTTGATTAAAACAATCAGACGGTTATGTCCAAAACTTTTAGAAATAGAGATGTTCTTCCGATTTCTGAAGCATTCGAGAGCAAATCAATCCAATTGATCTTTTTAGACACCAACACTCTTGAATCTCTCGATCCCATCCTCTTCTACACACAATTCTGCATCCACACAGCGTTTGAGATCGAGATTTGGCTGATTGGAGAGGGAGAAATCGACGCTTGAATCTCCACATCACAATCTCGTCAGATTTTTGATTATTCGGGATTAATCGAGCTAATCCAATAGCAATTTGGGATTAGTGGAGGCGGTTTTTGCTTATCTATCAACCATTTATGTTTAACTTCGATTTAGATTAGGAATTGATGTTTAATTTGGTTTAATTTTCATCAATCGTGATATACGATTTTGGAAAATTCTCCTCACTTCGATCTTCAATTTCTCCGCGAAATCAAAGTCAAATTCGATGATTTTTGATTCCATGGAGACAATTTAAAGTTCTCTTTCATAATTTACCATTTTCTGAAATTGCTATCATCAATTCATCGTCCGATTTGATCTAATTCGAAGAGATCATCATAGATTTCCTTATTTTCCGGTGGATTCGACCCTTATTTACCATTATACCCCTCAATTTGATATATTTTCACCAAATTGGTAAGTTTAGACTTTGTTTTGACACGAGACCATGTGAAATCGACTACCTTTCGGTCTCCGCGCGTCAAATGGCGTCGCTGCCGGGGAATTAAGGCAAATTTTTTATCAATTTATACAATTTTGACTTGGTCAACACAGATTTTTCTCTTAATTTCTTGGAATTCACGCAATTCAATCGTATTTTGAGTGATCCGAAGGAGAAATCAATCTACGAGATCCTTAATTTGATAAGAATAAGTGATTTCGCCCCTTTTCTAATGATCACAGGCGATCGCTGCTTCAAAATCACGTTAAGAACGCGTCACTCTCACGGATACCGACATTCAGGTACAATTGACTTCAATTTTTAATATTTTATAAGTATTTATAAGTTATTATCCATCTAAATATCCGATCCACTCTTCATGAGACGACAGACCGCCTGGAGAGTAGGAAATAACCCCTTAGAAATAGACCTCTTCGAGCGATCCTCAGAGTCTTCCGGCACTACCGAGACCGATTCAAACGTAGATCCAACTGAACTAGTAGAAATGGCCAGGAATGATGAGGAAAATGCAAGGAAACGCTTGAGTGACTTTGATAGACCCGTACTCTAGCGACCCGTCACTAGAATTCATACACCCCTAACTAGAGGGGCAAATTTTAGAATCGATTCCCATATCATGAGTATGCTTCCTATCTTCCATGGTAAACCTTCCGAAGATCCATATAGACACGTAGATGAGCTTTCCCAAGTTTGTGAGATAAATCACCTTCAAAATGTCCCCACTGACACGATGAAGATGAAACTCTTTCCCGCTATCCTTAGAGATAGAGCCAAAGATTGGTTTTTGAAATTAGGGAAAGAATTCACTAGTTGGACCGAGATGGAGGAAGAATTCTTTAGAAAATACTATTCCGTAGGGAAAACCACCTCCGTCCGAAAAGCCATCCGCGAGTTTACCCAAGGCTTGAGTGAAAACTTTCATGAGGCATGGGAGCGATTAAGAGACCTTACGAGGGAGTGTCCACACCATGGAGTGTCTAACCACAAATTAACGCGAATATTTTATGACGGGGTAGGCCCGAAAGATAGATATCTTTTGGATGCAGCTAGTGGCGGCACCTTCATGAGCAAATACGAAGACGACGCGATGGAACTCATCGAAACAGTGACGGAAAATAGTCACCATAATTCGGTAAAAACATTTGGAAGAGGTGGAATGCCAAAATCTATTGACGCCAAATCAACGGAGACGAGGATGATCCTTGAGAGAATCGACAAAATGGTGGAAGTCCAGAATTTACTACTAGACTGACTCAACATCCGCAACGGTTCCAAAGGACTCGCCCCCGTCTCACTCCAAGAAGCGTCACCATGTGCAACTTGCTCAAGATTCGGCCATGTCAAATTAGATTGCCCCAAAATGGAAATCCAAGGGCAAAACACATTTAGACAAGGTCCATCAGGAGGACCAACTCAACAGGGACAACCAAATTTTTCCAGGTACATACCCTAACTGTTATAATACCCTTGTTTTTAACAACTCTTCGCAGAATAACGGATTTTGGAGGAACAACGATCAATCCTAGCCTCTGACATACAATGGTTAGCTACAACATCAACAATCCTACCCTAATCAAAGATAGTCATCGTTCGTCCCGCAGACTCAACCACAAGCCTTCACGCAAGCTCCACGCCTGACCGCGCCGGCATCCGACCCAATCCTGGGCGCCATCTCGCAATTAATGGAGCAAATGACGAGGATGAACTCACGTGTGGACAAGATTCAAGGCTTTGTCAAGATGAACGTCCAACCGAAGACTGATAAAAAGGGTAAGCAAGTAATATTTACTGACCAATTACCCTCGCAAGCCATGGCAAACCCAAGGAATCAAGGGGCCTCATCAAGCCAGACGTACAATATTAACCATGTACATGTTGACGAGGAAGTTGTGGAAACAATATTAGCCATATCGAGCCTTCGGAGTGGAAAAGCCCTACCGGATCCATACAAGGATCATCTGATCCACCAAGGCTCAAGTGAAGAAATAGAAACGCCAATTATCGTCGAGCAAGACAGTGATTCGAAGGACGAGGAAGAACATGTTACGGCTAAACCTAACCCATGACAAATACAAGCCCCCTGTGCCTTGTCATCAAGTCCTTAATAGACCTAAAGCCAAGAATAGTGAAACCGATGACAATCTACTAGATGCCTTTAAGAAAGTGACCATAACCATTCCTTTGATAGATGCCATCAAGCATATCCCTTCCTATGCCAAATTTTTTAAAGGTATATGTACTCCCCATAGAAACCCTAAAAGGATCCAACTTAGTGAGACGGTAAGTTCCATTATGATGAATGCCTTACTGATTAAAAAGAGAGATTCGGGAGCACCCATGATCACGAGTGAAATTGGAGGAATGTCCTTCACTAGATCCCTACTAGATACAAGAGCTAGTATCAACATCCTCAATAAAGCCCTATTTGATCGTCATCATGTAGGGGAGCTACAACCTTTCTTAGTAGAGCTATACTTAGCCGATGGATCAGTTAGAAAACCTCATGGATTAGTAGAAGATGTCATCGTGAAAATAGAGGACTGTTATTTCCTGGTAGACTTCTTAGTGGTCGACATGAAAATGACTAAAGAGCTGAGCCAAGCCCCGATCATCTTAGGATGACCCTTCCTAGCTACCACAAAAGTTGTTACCGACTGGGGGAAAGGAGAATTAATTCTCAAGGTGGGAGAGCACACCGTGAAGGTCGACATCAACAAACTTATGAAATACCCTTTACAAGCTTCCGAAGACTTGGGCGCCATCGACTTCATTGACGACCAGGATATTGACACCTGCGTGGAAGAAGTAATAATGATCGACGAGGAAGCAAAATTTGAGGAGCTACCAATAGACGAGCCTTCCTTAAACCTCAAAGCTCTTCTATCAACACTCAAGTACGCATTCCTCGACGAAGAAAAAACAAAGACGATGATCATTTCGTCCACGCTGGATATAAAGCAGGAGGAAAAATTGTTGGAAGTATTATGGAAAAATGAAGAAGCAATCGGATGGACCTTGACGGACCTAAAAGGGTTGGACCCTTCACTATGCACTCATCGCATCTTCCTAGAGGATGAGTCAAGACCCGTCAGGGAAGCCTAGAGATCACTCAACCCAAGGGTATGGTAGGCTGCAAAAGAAGAAATTCTTAAATGGCTAAACGTAGAAATTATCTACCCTATATCCGATAGCTAATGGGTGAGTCTGGTACACGTTGTTCCGAAGAAAGCCGGAGTAATGGTCACGACGAACGAGAAGGGCAAGGAAATCCAGACACACCTTCCGATGAAGTGGAAGGTCTGCATCGACTACAGGAAGCTGAACTCCACGACCAAGAAGGACCACTTCCCACTTCCGTTCATCAACCAAATCCTGGACCGACTGGCAGGATCAAGTTAATTTTGCTTTGTCGACGGATATTCGGGTTATAACCAGATTGCCATTCACCCCGATGATCAAGAGAAGACAACGTTCACATGTTCGTTTGGCACCTTCGCCTTCAGACGCATGCCATTCGGACTGTGCAACGCCCCTGCAACTTTTCAATGATGTATCACGGCAATCTTCTCTGACTTTCTTGGTGACAGCTTAGATGTCTTCATGGATAATTTCTCCCTCTTTGGAAACGACTTCGAAAGTTGTCTTGCTCACCTGACAAAGATACTAGATGTATGTGTCAGGAAACGACTGATATTAAGTTGGGAAATATCCCACTTCATGGTACAAGAGGGAGTAGTGCTCGGGCATATCGTCTCAGGCAAAGGTTTAGAAGTGGAAAAGGCCAAGATAGAGGTCATCCAAAACCTCCCTCTACCAAGTACCGTTAGAGATTTAAGGAGCTTTCTCGAGCACGTCAGCTTCTATCAGAGATTCATCCAGGACTTTGCGAAAAGTCTCCAAGCCACTTGAAATTCCCTAATGAGATGGTGAAATTACTAAGAGGGGGGGGGGGGAATTAGTATCTTTTCAATCTTTATGTTATTATAATTGTTTATTTCAATTCGTTGATTTTCTCTCAACTTTCTCACGTCACTCGTGGGCCAGATTTTTTTATACTGGACAGGGTTACAGACCCCCGCGCCAGTCCCAGGAGACAGTCCCCCTAGAGTCTCTCCTCACCCCTTTTTTAATCCCCTAGTAGTAACTACTAGCTGGCCGGGATTAACAGATCAAAAGTTCTACACGATCTTTCGATCTGACTCCCTCACAGTCTCGGATAGTGACCTAACTTCGCCGCCGTCCTCCGGTACTCGTCCACTCGTCCCCGTCCCCCGGGCCGACTCCCGAGCTCCGCGCGCCGCTGCCTACTCTCTTTTGGGTTGGCCTGCCCTCTCGTAGTCACCGAGTCTTGGCACCGATCCACGCACGCACCAAGTAAGTCGCTCCTCCTCAAGTCCGAGTGATCCTGCAAGGTGAAGAACAAGTATCCCTCGAGTTGACTATCTAGTCAACTCCCTAGAGTCGTCCTGACTCACTACGATTCCCAAGGAATCTCCCCCTTACCCTCACGGGTAACTACGACTCACCAAGAGTCCACCTAAAATTTGATGGTATGTGTAATTATCCTATTACTTTAATTAAACTTATAAGATAGAAAGCTGTAAGGAAAGTATTTAAACAAACTAAGTGAATTAGAACAAACTATAACAAATGGTATAACAAAAGAAATATTTTAAAACTTATTAAAAATAAAATCAAATTATTATAACCCCCTGATTTACTGATTTGACTTTGACTGCTGATATTGACTTTAACTTTCTGATCGCTTTGACTTTCTGTCTGACTTTGACTTTCTGTCTGCTGATGTTGACTTTGACTTTCTGATTGCTTTGACTTTCTGTCTGACTTTGACTTTCTGTCTGCTGATGTTGACTTTGACTTTCTGATCGCTTTGACTTTCTGTCTGACTTTGACTTTCTGTCTGCTGATGTTGAGTTTGACTTTCAGACTTCAGCGATCTTCTCCCTAGAATATGTTAGAAATATTGCAACAATACAAACAACTCTTCTTTTAAAATTAACTACCTATTAATCTCACCTTGATGATGTCTCACAATCCTGAAAATTTATGATTAGATTGAAATATCTAAAACAACAAATTAGAAGATATATGTATATTACACAAAACGCTTTAACCAAAAAAAAAAACTGTGTACCTTTAGGACTACCACCTTGAACCAAACCTCGATGCAGTATTGATTCAGTTGCTTGCTAAATTCAAAAATGGTCTCCACAATGTTATGATTCAGTGAAATGAAAAATATCAGAATGCTAATAGAGATTAAACTAGATCTATTTATCCTTAGAAGGAGGTGGAAATGAAAAACTACCAACTCAACCTAAAATATTAGAAAATAAAAATCGACAAAGTTCATGTCTGAATTTTCTTCTATTGCACGATTTACCCGATTCAACAAGACAGTAACTATTGAATAGCAAAACACCTAAAAATACGAGATATAACAAACGAAAAAAAGAACAATTAAAAAATCAGATGTATAAAAAAACAAACGTTTTGATAATCTAAGAGAAATAGATAAAAACAGAACAATATTGAAATAATATAATAGATTTAACGAATGGATAAAATAGACAAAAAGGTGATAACGAGATAATCGAAAAATCCGAAAATCGGAAAAACAGAGAATTAGAAAAAGAAATGATCGAAATCAGAAAAAAATCGGAGAAATAAATCAATACGAAATACGTAAAAACGTAAAATGAAAAAAATCGAAAAATAACCGAATGAAGATAAGAGAAAATCGAAATCGAAACAAAACCGAAAAATGAAATCGAAACAAAAACCGAAAAAATGAAATACCAAAACTTAAAACCACGAAATCAAAAAAAACAAACCCGTTCCTTAGAAAAACACAAACACAAAAATAGAGAGAGAGAGAAAGAGCTCGACGAAGAGAGAGAGCTTCCAATGTCGATGTCGTCGCCTTCTTTCAGAACTCGCTGAAGGTCGAACTTTCGTAATCGCCCTTTTTTTTTTTCGCTGGAGAGAGAGAATCGCTGAAGCACGTAATCGCTGGAGCACCAAAACCCTACCGTTTGAATATTTTTTCCTTGTTTCACGGGGGAGAGTGAGAGATTTTTGTTTTTGGCTTTTATCGGATTTTTTGGACATATACGCAATTTTTAAAGATTACCTGAAAATATAATAACATGAAAAAGTTAGTATAACGGTAATAAAATTCAGATATGACAATACACATACATATATATAAATACATATATATATATATACATATATATATATACATATATATATATATACATATATATATATACATATAAGAAGACATAAGATTAAGAAATGAAAGAAAGGAAAATAATAGTATGACTAAGCAAATAAATAAGAGTACTATGAATTGGTAAGAATAATTCATGGTCCTACAAGGATTTAAATCCTGTCTTCAAAAGATCTTAATTAAATATTTTAATAGTAGATTGTAGATTAGGTAATCCCTTTCTACTTCGTAGCGATGTCTGCATTTCCAGATCGACGAGGGTCAATCTATTAGTCCATCAGTACCTGCACTAACACAAACATACCTTTCTCAACTCATTTTGACAAACAGTTATTAATCAAAGTTTAAACACTACTCAAGATACTATTTCATAAACATTAAAAGCACACTTAAGTAAAGCATCAAACTTAGGTTAAACTAACACCACTCACCACCCTTCTTTTCAAAGATAAAGATTTCATCATCGACGAAGAAGGGAAGCGTGCATTCACGATGCTGAAGCAAGCACTGATTGAGGCACGGATACTTCAAAGACTTAATTGGGACTTACCCTTTGAGATCATGTGCAACGCTTCGGACTACGCGGTGGGAGCAATCTTGGGGCAACAACTTGACAAGAAGCCGACGGCCATATGCTACGCAAGTAAGACCCTCATCGAAGCTCAAATAAATTATACATCTACAGAGAAAGAGCTTCTGGTGGTGGTCTACGCTCTCGAGAAGTTCTGACCTTACATCTTGGGGAGCAAGATCATCATCTACACTAATCATGTGGCCTTAAAACTACTTGCTCTCCAAGAAAGAAGCCAAACTACGGCTGATACGATGGGTGCTGATCCTTCAAGAATTCGACTTGGAGATAAAAGACAAGAAGGGCAGCGAAAACTCGGTGGCAGACCACTTATCGCGTCTCCACATCTAGGGAGGAGAAGAAATCGACGACACATTCCCAGACAAAGCATCTCCTTGCCATCTCAAGTCATGCCCCCTGGTACGCACACATCGTCAACTTTATCGTCACTGGATCGATCCCGGAGCACTGGAATCGACATCAAAAATATAAGTTCTTCTATGATCTCAAGTACTACTTTTGGGAAGAACCGCTTCTGTTCCACCTAGGATATGACTAGATTATCCGACGATGCGTACCGGAGGAGGAGCAAGGAGATATCCTGGCGATGTGTCACTCATCAACATGCAGAGGACATTTCGCGGCACGCAAGACCGCGGACAAGATCCTGCAGAGCGACTTCTACTGGACCTCTATCTTCAAGGATGCCCACCGTTTCTACACGGAGTGCCTACAATGTCAAGTGGTGATAAACATCTCCAAGCGAGATGAAATGCCGATGCGGCCGATCCTTGAAGTGGAGATCTTCGACCTTTGGGGGATAGAATTCATGAGACCTTTCCCACCTTCTACGGGAAATAGTGATATATATTATGTGGCCTATAAGTCAATCACACTTTCATATATCTTGTTTATGTTTATTGAAATGAAAATTTATTCGTTGTCATTCTTGTGTAATGTTTATAATGAAGTCCATGAGCATGTGCAATGACTAAGTGAATTATGATGAGATCATAATATAGTGATCACTAGTCTTTAAACATATGTTCTAAACATTCCTATTCATGGGACATTCGAGAAGGACATCGAATTATTCGGAAAGAATATCACTATCTAATCCAACTCATATGATGAGTATGGTTGATCCTATAACCATCGGTGTGGAGACACTAAGGATAGATAGTGGGTGCTCTTTAGAGAAAGAGTTCACTGAATTGATCCGTATGAATTCCTGAAATGGTAATATACCTAAATTGTCAATCAGGTTGATTCATGTCACGATTGTGTACGTGGTCCTTTGACTTGAGACACCAAAGACCTCTTGTGGATGGATGATCATGTTTTGACTATGACATACGACCCCCTAGCCACGGGATCTCCAAAACGTCATAGATTGGATAAGACATGAAGTCCTCGAAGGAGATTGAGTGGTCAAGATGGGATCATCCACCCTCGGTATATGAGGAGATCGAATCAAGGAATGAGATGCGGTTAAATCCTTGGCCAAGGTAGTGGAAATATTAGAGAAGTTGTTCTCAATGATTTCCTACTCGCATCAGTACTAAATTGAGTAACAGATTAGGGTTTTGACAATTAACCATACCCTAAGTCATTCATGAGTCTTGTGTGGATGAAAGATTATACGTACACGGTAACCAATGACGGCAGGGTTCCATAAAATAGTTCTAATATACTTCATATCTCTTAGATCACGTGGTGTAGCTTGGCACCCACCGGGTTGGCAACTCAACCTGTCGATTGGGTTAAATCGATCCTTAGTCAATTAATCTATATGTTGATATAGTTAATTGATAAGGAGGACCAATAAGTGTTAATGGGTTGATAGAGTCATTAACTAGCGAGATATATGGACCTAGAGGGTCACACACATAAGGTCAATGGACGTCGGTGGATATAGACATAATAATAAGGGTTTTGTGAAAATTTCACATTCCCAAAGTCTATAAATAGGGGAAGAACGACCATAATAGAGGTGCCCATGCAAGCCTAGTGAAACTTCTCCTCCCTCTTCTCTTCCTCTCGTGGTGACGAGTGTTCAAGAGGAGATTCGATCATCTGAAGAGTGTGTGGATACCGCTAGAGGCTGGCTGCTTGAACGGTTGAAGAACTCTTTCAAATGATCTAACTAAGTAAGAATTTTATTCTATACTAGATAATAGGATCACCTAGAATGGATGATGAGATCATCTATTCTTGGTGGTTCAACGATGTTGAATGTTTCGATTGAACACCTTCCGCTGCAATCATTATTTTAGACAAAGATTTGGAGAGCTTTTTGAGCCTCAGATCCTAGCAAATAGTACATACTAGTGGCGGTGGATTATGTGTCCAAGTGGGTCAAGGCAATCCCCACTAGGACAAACGATCATCGAGAGATTTTGAGATTCATCACACGATGCATCTTTGCCCGATACGGTTGTCCGAGGGCCATCATCAGCGACGACGGCTCACACTTCAATAATGCTCACTTCCGAGTATTGTTGAAGAAGTACAGAGCACACCACCGCATCACCACGCCATACCACCCCCAGGCGAATGGGCAAGTAGAGGTAAGCAATCGAGAAGTCAAGACCATACTCAAGAAGATAATTCGTCGAGATGGGAAGGCTTGGGCACACAAGCTTCCCTACACACTATGGGCATACCAGACAACATACAAGACACCCATCGGGATGTCTCCCTTCCGGCTTATCTTCGGGAAAGCCTGCCACCTTCCGGTTGAGCTAGAGCATCGAGCCTACTGGGCTATCAAAAAGCTCAACCTATCACTGGACAAAGCATGGAAAGAACGACTTCTTCAGCTTCAGGAGTTACAGTAGTTGAGGCACTACGCGTACGAGAACGCGGCGATCTACAAAGAGAAGACCAAGGCCTTCCACGACCGACACATCCGACGATAATCATTTCAGGTCAACGAGAAGGTCTGGTTCTACAACTCATGCCTTAAGCTCTTTCCTGGGAAGCTGTGCTCTAGATGGGATGGTCCGTACATGGTTCTGGAGTTGTTCGATGGCGGATCGGTACTCATCTCCGACGTCAAATCCGGTCCACAATTCAAGGTAAACGACAATCGTCTCAAGCCATACCTCACCTCACAACCACCCGCATCAGCAGATAAGTAAATCTGCATCTTCCCGAGCACTCGAGGACGTGACGTTAAACTTAGCGCTCTTGGGAGGCACCCCAAGATTATCTTACCTTTTTAGTTTTATATGTTTTTCAATTTTTATAGATATCGGAGAACTACATTAGGAAAGGGCGCACCTGCACAGAAATCTCATGAGCATCACAGAAAAATGAGCCTTTCTAAACCTCACTCACCACATTTTTATTGTTTTCATGACATGATTAGATGATTTTTGCACATGAGCATGTAGTTTTCATTGAGAGCAATGAAAGATTCCAGTTAGGGGTGTGGATTTAGAAAAAGCTCTACCATTTTCAAAAATTTTAAAATTCTACCTTCTAAAAACTCTTATTTTTCAAAAACTTTGATCTAATCTACCCCACCTTAGAAATCTTTTCATCTAGAGATCTGACCTACTAGAGATGTAGAAGTGAGGGCCTCATAGCCCATATGATTACATTTTGAGTAATAAAGCAAAATGATCTAGAGAAACAATGGATTATACTTAGTGGTTGACTTCTTTGGGGTTGGGTACCAAATAGGCACCAAGGAAAAAGAGTAATCAAAGGTTAAAATGTTATGGGATTGAAAAGGAGAGCAGTTGATAGAAGATAAAATTCCATTCCCTACCTATCATCAACCAAAATTGCTTAGTATAAGGAATTTCTCGATTCTAGACTTTCCCTTTTAAAGAGTGCAATGATCCATAATTCTTGTAGCACCAATCTTTCCTTATAGGCATGTAATTTATCTTTTCCAAAGCATTCAAGTAGTTACACCACCTTGTTTTAAACTTCACTTTTGATAATGAACACTCCAAAGTGATTCACAAATCCATCACATCTTCCATTTCTGCCCCACATGTACTTATACCTTCACACTACACTTCATGCTACATACTCTCTTCAGAAATCCTAAAACTCCTCCTCATCATCATTCTAGTCTTCTGAAATGCTTAAAAAGAAGAAGAAAAAGAAAGATGAGAAAAGTCAAAAGATAGAGAGAAATAAGAAGTTACAAGAAGGAAAATAAGTGGGATAATCTTCTACCTTTATCTCTACCTTCACTATCATCTCTACCATCTACCCTATCCATCTATCCACCTCACTTGGGAGTATAATTGTCATAAGTGGTACCTTCTTTGTTTTTATGATCCACTTTGTTTTATCAGCATATTTGCTTTTTAGCCAAGTCATACCTTTAAAAATAGTATCTTTTATTTCCTTCAGCCTCCTCACACGATGTATCCAAAGATAGAAATCTGATAACATGTAATCTTAACATGATAAAACATGATTATTAATGCAAAATAAGGCATAAAACATTCCATTTATATGCATGTTATCATACTTTGAGTACATTTCTATCATTCTATTCAATTTTATGTTATAATCTCAAAATGCATTAATTTAGGGTTAATTATGATGAATTAAAGATTAAAGATTTTATAACCTATCTTTACTTGAGATTATAAATGGTTTTTAAAGTTAAATAATAAGAGAAATCATTTTTATGAACATTCATTTCATTTTCTAAAATTAAAATCTTAAAGAAATGAATGTATTTTTGAAATAAGAATTAAATCTCTTGTTATTTAAATAATTTGACTTTTTAGAATGATAGATAATTAAATTTCAGATCAAATGAAAGAAATTTGGATTAATTTGGAGTTGTATTTTGAAATTTATGATTTTTATAATTTTTAGGGATTTTATTGGATTTTTCTGATTTTATTTTCTATTTAAAACGTTTAAAATAAATAAAAAATGACAAAAAGCTTTTATTTTTCGCGCGGGTCCCACGTGGATGCGACGTGGCGCTTAGGGCCACGTGGCAGCGCCACGCGGGCCCACGCGGTGTTTATATATTGATATTTATATACTTTATATAATAAGGGGTATTTAGCCTTCCGTAGCCCGGAAGGGTATTCAAACCCTCTTAATCCGTTGGGCGTTATAAACCCGACGGATTTCACTAACCTTTTCCGTGTGGGACGTTGTCTTAAGTGCAGGCCACGTGGAGTGATGGAGAGCGTTGGATCGAGCGGAGCGCAGAAGATCCGCGCGTCGATCGCGTGGACGCGGACCACCGATCACAGATCAAACACGTGCGCTTCAATGTGGAGTTATGACGGCCACGATTTAACGCGTCGAAATGCATCGCGACCGTCGAATCGCGATCCAACGCGCGGAAGTTGATGCGTTTTATAACGCATATCGCGAGATGGAATCCGGAGCGTCCATCAACAATCCAACAGCCATGACATTTTTATAACATTTCGTATTGATGCGTTTAATCCGGACCGTTGATGCGGATTAAACGCATCAAATGGATGGTTACGCCCATTTTGGCCTATAAAACAAAGAGTTCTTCATCTTTTGTAAGCATTCGAGGAAGATTTCACTTAATCGACCTATCTACACGCATCTTCTCTTGAATCTCTCACTTGTAATCGCTTCTAGACTCAATTTCGCATCCACGGAGTGTTTATAAGTGAGATTTTGTCGATCGAGCAATGAGAATTTGTCTCTTGAACACCGATGTTCACGTTTGAATTTGCGAAATGAATAGTTGTCGATCCGGCGATCAATTGGATCGATTCAATCGTTATCTCGGGTTAGAAAAACAAGTTTTTCCTCTAATCTATCGTCATGTATCATCAATTTTAGGTTTAGGATCTTAATTTAGCTCAATTTCGATTTTAATTTTAGTATATGTTCTTCGCGATTCCAAAAATTTCCTCCCACTTCCATCTTTGATTTCTCCACGATTACTAATCCAAATTGAGAGATTTTTGATTCCGTGGATAGATCTTTGAGTTATCTTTCTATAACCACAATTTTCCCTAATTTCTCACCTCAATTCATCGTCCAATTTGATCAATTTCCAAAAGATATCTCGAAAATACCTTAATTACCTGTGGATTCGACCCATTATTTACAATTATACCCTTCAATTCATTATAAATTCCCGAAATTGGTAAATTCAGAATAATTTTTGACACGAGACCGTGTGAAATCGAGAACCTCGCGGTCTAGTCTCGTCAGAATCCTTTTTAATTGCACTCTTTTAAGGGGAAAGCGCGTTGAGCGGGAATTCTAAAGTACTAAGTAGCCTCTATTTTAAGGGAAGGAGTGATGTATTTATGGAGAGGGTAAGGAATTATATCCATTCATGAGAGAGTGAGTATATTTTCATCACCATAGCATCATACCTTAGATATGCTCACCTTGATTATAATTAAGAATTAGACTTGAGCATTAGCCGATGAGCATTACCCTAACATGCACCAAAGATCTCAACATATAGATGGAATCTAGATCATTATGGCCTACACTATGAGGAAAACGTGATCATACATTTATACGCTTCACCTTTTTAGTAGTAGGATCAAAGGATGAAAAGACCTTCTAGGGAGATTATTTAGTGAATTGCTAAGAAACTAGAAATAATTTAAGTTAGGGGGTGTGATAATATGCTAAATAAGCATTATAAAACATGATTATTGATGCATATTAAGGCATAAATGATTTCATTTCCATGCATGTTATCATATTTCTGTGTATTTTTCTATCATTCCATGAAAAAGTTATTGTAATCTAAAAAATACTTTAAATTAGGGTTAATATGATGATTTAAAGATAAACAATTTAATAACCCATATTTACTTGAGATTATTGAGGTTTTTAAAGTTAAAATAAAAAGAGAAATCATTTTATAAACATTTATTTAAGTTAAAAACTTTAAAGAATAAATGTATTTTTGAAATGGAAATTAAAATTTATTAATTTTGATTCTTTAGAATGATAGATAATTAAATTTTTGGATCAAATGAAAGAAATTTGGATTAATTTGGAGTTATATTTTGAAAGTTATCAATTTTCTAAGTTTTAGGGATTTTTCTAGATTTTTCTGAATTTATTTTCGATTTTTAATGATTAAAAAGTAATTAAAAATGGCAAAAAGGGGGATTAATATTCGCGCGGGGCCACGTGGATGCGACGTGGCACTCATGGCCACGTGGCAACGCCACGCGAGCCCACGCGAGCGCTTGCATGCCGCGGATGTGACATATACATTATATATATCATACTTAGGGTTATAGTACATATAAGCATTCCGTAGTCGGAATTTAAGCTAACCCGCATATTCCACATACCCTATAAACCCGATAGATTCCTCTAATTTTTCCCGTGTGGGACTAAGTTCCACACGGTATTTTTAAGTGTAGGTGACGTGGCTAAAGGCGAGGCGTTGGATCAAGCGAAGCACCAATCATCGCGCGTGGATCGTGTGGACTCGCGGTCCACCGAATTCATCAAACGCACGCGGTATAAATAGAGAGTTATAACAGCTGTGATTTAATCACGCGGGATGCATCCAGAGCGTCGGATCGCGATCCAATGGCGGAGAGAGGATGTGTTTTATAATGCTCAATGATGGGCTTCATCCAAGCTTCATCGAGGATTGGATGGCTACGATATAATTGAAACGATCTAAGATGGACCGTTTCATAGTAACCGTTGATTAAAACAATCGGACAGTTACGCCCAAAACTTGTATAAATAGAGATGTTCTTCGAATTTCTAAAGCATTCGAGAGAAAATCAATCCAATTGATCTGTTTAGGCACCAACACTCTTGAATCTCTCGATCCCATCCTCTTCTACATACAATTCTGCATCCACGGAGCGTTTGAGATCGAGATTTGGCTAATTGGAGAGGGAGAAATCGACGCTTGAATCTCCACATCGCGATCTTGTCGGATTTTTTATTATTCACGATTAATCAAGCTAATCCAATCGCAGTTTGGGATTACTGGAGGCGGTTTTTACTTATCTATCATCCATTTATGTTTAATTTTGATTTAGATTAGGAATTGAAGTTTAATTTGGTTTAATTTTCATCAATTTTGCGATTTAAGATTTCGAAAAATTCTCCTCACTTCGATCTTCAATTTCTCTGCTAAATCAAAGTCAAATTAGATGATTTTTTGATTTCATGGAGACGATTTGAAGTTCTCTTTCATAATTTACCATTTTCCCCAATTTCTATCATCAATTCATCGTCCGATTTGATCAAATTCGAAGAGATCATCATAAATTTCATTATTTCAATGTGGATTCGACCCTTCTTTACCATTATACCCCTCAATTGGAGATATTTTCATCAAATTGGTAAGTTTGGACTTTCTTTTGACACGACATCGTGTGAAATCGACGACCTCGCGGTCTCCGTGCGTCAGGGGTGGCACTCCCATCTTCATGGGTTTGCTCCTCTTCATGTCTTCAAAGTCTTTTGATATCCACATTTCTTCTAATGATAGATTCTTGAGTTTCTTCATCAAGATCAGCATGTTATTTACTTGAAATGGATGACACCGAATCCTTGCATTTCTCCTTAAGTTGTAATGCTTTGGTGCCTCCTTTGATGCTTCTCTAGTTGTTGAGGTGTTCTCACCAGGAACATTCTAAGAGTACCAATTTCACCCTTCTTTATGACCTTGGCCCATGGATGCCATGATTCCATCATCTTGATCAACCTCTTCAAGGTTTTTTGAAAAGAGTTTACGGCAAAGAAGGTCGATCATATCATTAGCTATGATGATTTAGTCATTAAAACATCATTGACATCTCTATGGAAATGATTCATTCATTAATTGGGTGGCTACTTGGCTCTTAGGGACTCCTTCGAACCTTTCTCATGAAGCCAAGTAGAAGATCCTATCTGAAGTGGATGAAAAGATTGACTTCAACATGTACAAATATGGTGAAATAAAAAGGAAAAATGAGTACTATATGGCTAGTTCAGCTTTTAGACATCAAGCCTTGAATGATGGCTTGAATGAGTGGCTAGGTATTACTCAAGGTGCTTGTTCTCCCAAATAGAAAAATTAAAAGGAAAAGGGTGGAGATGAACCGGTGTGTCACTAGGAAAATAATATATCATTAGAAATCGAGTCCTACATAAACAATACCCCAATTTATTATAAATAATGTATGAAATGAGTGAAATCCTCTACTTGAGAGGCAATAGTTAAGTAAAGATAGAAGATAAATGATGGATAATAAGATAGAGAAGAAGATTCATGTAAAAGCGAGATGAGTGACACACATAGACAATGATGTTTGGAAGAAAACCATTGTGGGTGAAAACAATGTGGAATAGAACATGGGTATCCATTTCTTAGAGCTCGGATGTGGTTGATGAAGGAAAAAATCTTGGAAAATTGGATGAGGTATAAGAGCTAGAGTAATGTGTAACAACTAATGGGGCATATAATGGTTCAGGATGAAAATACTTGTTATGTTTTGATGTGACTCCCCCAATCCTTGGAATAAAGTTGTCAAATATCCATGTGTCAGGCAAGATTATTTATCATAAGTTAGGAGAAGGAAAATTTCCTTTTCTACTCAAAACTCTCCAACCCATGCCAATAGTACTTCTTCACATTGACTTCTCACGTAATGCCTTTTTGTACTTCAGTTATCCAGTCTTAGCAGGTCATTCATTAAAAGAAAATCTTTATGGTTCATCTAGACCCTATGGTTTGCATCATTCCCAAGGTGATTTTAATCTGCTACAAGAGCCCAAGTTCTGCACCTCAACTCTAAATTCTTGGGTGAAAGGACACATTAAGATGGGGTAGATTAACAAAGTTATGCTCATAGGAAATACCCCAAATTATTTTACATGTAAATAAATAAATAAATTTTTGAAAATTTTCATGATTAAGAGACCAGATTCCCCACCCCCAAAATTTTAAAGCTTCCTAGTCTCTTAGAAAAAGTGAACATAAAATTTGGAGTTAATGGCGTACCTCTTGAAGATTGAAATTCTATGTCCTTTATTTTGATTGTTCCTTGGCTCAAAAATGTGGGGATCCTTCTTGTGAAATTAGATATAGGGAAAAAAAATATAAAAAATAAAAATTCAATTTAATAAAAGGAAAACAAAGCTAATTATATGTTCTATTACTAATTTATTGTAAAGATGGATATGGATCTGGATCCCAAGGATCTTGTTGAGAAATAGGGAGAGGATTTATAGGATAATCATTTTCAACCTGTAAGTTTCAATATTTCACCATTTACTTTCAACTAGAGACCACTTTTAGGATTTGAGATTAAAAGAATGCCAAATTCAAAAAACATAACCATATGAAATGGTCTAGCCCATCTCGATTTATTTATTTTACAGTAAATATTTTTAATAAATAATATTTTATTTAGATTCCAAGTCAAAAAGTTTTCTTTCAATAAAATTCTTCTATTTAGATTTTCACCAAGAATTGCTAATATTTTGCCTTATAAAGATTAGATTTCTCATATGTTTCATTCCATAGTTCATGCAATTCATGAAATTCTGAAAAGTTTATTCTTTTCGTAAATCTTTTAATAAGTTTGAACTTTAGGATTGCTCGATATATCTTTGTGTTCTAATTCAACCAGAAGATTACATGATTTCCAGAATTTTATCTTTAAGAAGAGATTCTTAATGATGATTTATATGTTCCACAACCATAATGCATCATTAAATAAGTATTGCACAAAGCATTCTTAATGGAGGAATGCATTTTTGACCAATTCTTCCCATCAGTCATGGTTATTTTCTGAAAATATCTTTTAAATTTCTATACTAAACACCTTCACCTACCAATTAGTCTAAGACTGATAAGAAGAAGTGATAGGGCGTGAACCTTGTTGTGCTTCAGTAAAATTTGAAACAAAAATTGTTAAAGTTCATTCCTCCATCACTACTAATATCTCTAGGAACTTTGAATATTAAAAAAAGTATTCTCAATAAATTTCACAACTTCCCTATGAGCATCAGTTCCTTTTGGAGAACCTTCTATCCATATGTATACATAATTAATAGTCATTGAAATGTAATCATATCCATTTTAGGATTGAAATGGTGCGATAAAATCTAATTTCCAAAGATTTCGAATTCAATAATAGATTTTAAAGGCAAACAATATTTTTCTCTCAGGTTAACAAATTTTTAACATTTTAATACATTTTACAAATCTTATAGAACCTTTGAATAAATTGGCAAATTTTCAAAACAATGATTTTCAAAGCACCATTTCCACCACATAGTGAAGAATGATATAAATGAAAATATTGAATTGTTCTTCTTTAGGTGTACGTCTTCTTATGATTTGATCTATGCCAAGATGAAATAATTTTCTTCCCAAAACTAATCGTCATCATTTTTAAGGATTTATTTTCCGTTCATTAAAAAAAATTTCATTGGGAAGTTTACGTGTAAAAATACAATTCACAGGGTAAGAATACCAAGGAATTTATTTATTGGAATTTCTTTAATATTCTCATGAGGAAATCCTCAATTTTTAAAGGTTCTTCTATGTATAATGTCTAAAAATGATCTACAACAACATTTTCACTTTCCTTTTCCATCTTTAGTCTTGTTGTCAAATTCTTGCAGTAATAAATTCATCTTATTAATCTATTCTTAGCCTCTTAATAAGTGAGAATGAATTTCAAAGTAAAATGATTAAATAAAAATTATTTTTCTTCACAAAATTTTCTTCGCAAATAAAAAAATTATGATCAAATTTATCCAAAAAAAATTATTTCTAATAATGCTTTACATATATAGTGGAATAATTAAGTTATGGGTGAAGTAGATTGTTAATGGTCTTTCTAACAATTCTTTGGCCAAGAACATCACCTAGTAAAAAAAGAGAGGCATCACACAATATTTCAATAGGTAAACTCCAAATTGGGCTTGTAGAACTACAATTTCAAAGAAAGTTTTTCTTGATTTTCACAAAGTCATGTTCTGATCTCCTATTCATAGAAAATTCAACATCTTTAGAAAGTAAATGCATGTAAGGTTTAGATTTTTTGCTAAATCTTTCATAGAAACTAGCATCTCTAATAAATTTCTTTAATGTTTGATATTCTTTGGTAGAGAAAATTCTTTCTAGTCCAACTATAGCTTTATCTACTTATATTCCATCTTCACTAACTTATGTGCCAAAAAAAATTGATATTTTACGAATTTTTTTTCCAAGTACATTGTCAATAGCTTTTAAAGATAAAATAAACATATAAAATAAGAACCATACATTGAAAAATCATCTAATATTTTTCCAGAATGACTCGCTAATTCAGTAAACATAACATTCATACCTCTCTGAAAAGTAGCGCGAGCACATAACAATCCAAAAATCATTCTCCTAAAATAAAAAATACCAGGAAGAGAGGTAAAAGTGGTTTTCTCCTTGTCACTAGAGTGAATATTAATTTGATGTAATGTGAGTAACCATCAAGAAAGAACCAAGTATTTTTTTTTCTCAGAGAGTCTTTCTATAATATGATCAATAAAATGCAAAGGACCATGTTCTTTTTCAGTAACCTTCTTTCATATTTTCAAATAAATACAAACATTCCATATGGTTGGTAATTGAGTGGGCAATCTTTGTGCATTACCATTTTTTTCTACTGTTACACTTTGGTTTCTAAGGCTCAAAATACACAAGGCTAACCCATGAATTATCAACATTTAACCATTTTAAAATTTCTTTATTTACTATTTCAAATTTCTTTATTTTAATCTTTATTGGCTTTCTCTATAATGGATTATCCTTTTGTTTAAGAATATCCTATGCTCAGATTTGTCAAAATTAATTTTGTAAATATCGTAAAAAATCTGTCTAATAGAAAATATATGGATTTTTAAAACACAACTAAGTTTTCTTCATGTTCATGCATTAAATAAAAGAAACTAATGACTGGTAAAGCATAACGAAGGCCTAAATTTCATTTTTAGAGAATAAGACAACAATTTTAGTTTTAAATCAAAATGCAGATAAATATTAAATTCTTCCATCTTATAGGTTCATCATCATGTAAATAAGAAAAATCATCAGTTTAGATATATTTAATTCCACCTTTTTGCCTCACACTCTTAATACTACAATCTCTCGTCCCTAATGTATTATAGAATTTCCAATGGCTACGAAGGGTGTTCTTAAAGCTATAGGTGCACTACTCAAATTCTCTATAACCTTCATGTCCACAACAATGGAATCTACAAAGGAAGTGACACTTTTCTACGCTCACAAGAATAACTTCTAACAAGCCACTCAACAAGAATAGGTTTTCTAGTTCATACATGTGCAAGTGGCAACTCATGAAGAATAGGTTCTAAATATACCAACTTCAATATATCAAATAAAACACTCAGCATAATATTGATGTTATCTCCAGAATCTAACGATGATTAAGAAAATATGATTTTTCCACTTTCACGTTTGATAAGAGGTTCTCCAAGATCTTTCCTCTTAACTCAAATTTCATTTAAAAAAATAAAGCATGAATTTGTTTCTTTCAATCCTTCCTGGTGTAGGACTAGTCATCATTTCTTTCACTGTGTTTTTTGGGACGTGCCAACAAGATGGAAGATAGGTTATCTTAGAACTGGACTGGACTCTATCAGTTCGTACCAAATACTCCTACCTCTGGTAATCAATTTTGCATGGTATCAAATGGCTTGTGAAAATGAGAAAAGCCGATGATTTCTGCAATGTGATTGTGGCTATCTATGACATACATGGTGACTGCATCTACTTTGGTAAAAACTTTACATATATGTCATCAATATGACATACATTGTTTCCAAAAAATGAAATTGAAAACAGTTCTAATTGTGATGCACAATATTAGATTTCGGTTCATTGAGAGTCGATCATGAAATTCTGAACCAATGATGGCTTGCGAACTGAAAAAAGCAAATTGCACACCAAATGAGCATTGTTTAGAAGAAAAAAAAGCATCATTAAGAGATAAAGATGAAAAAAATCTAGCATGAAGAAAAGCATATTACTTGAATACCATGCGAAAAAGGAGAATGAGGCAAGTTGAAGGTCTAACTTCTTTTCGAGAGAGTGAGCCGAGTATATAAGGGCATAATCGGCCCCCCTACACTAGTCCTGGTACAGGAAAAGGTATAAAAAGAAAGAAAATAAAAGCTAAACACAATAAAAGGGTGATCAAAGATATTACTTATATTTACTTTAATGGACTCCCATGGACTACAAAATGGGACATCAAAAAGGTGAGTTCAGGTTGTAGAAGATGAAGTTCTGTAAATTGAGGAGGATCACTAGACCAATACATCAGACTTTCCGATGATGAGTAAGATTAAAAGATGGGATATAGCAGACGAGAAATAATTAGGGATTGCAATTGAATTATTGATTGGTGACTTTTTCATCGTTTGAAGAACTAGGGGAGACCCAATCTCCTGCCCAAACCTAATCCAAACCACCACCGATCTCTCAAGAAGATCAGAGATCGTTCTCACCTTCATGATCATTCAAGAAAGGGATTCGAGAGAAGGATAGAGCACGATAACAAGAACGCCGGACTCTTCCCAAACTAAATGTCTATTTTTTTCTTCTTGCCCCCAACGAGAGAAACATGCGCTACTGACCTTTCAACAACACAACCCTGCGCAGCACAGCAAGGCACGCGCAGCACATCTCTCCTCACACCAAGACTGTGGCGGTAAAAGAAACTCTCCCTCCTGCCTACAAAAGCATCCCTCCGGAGCGCCAGTCTTCCACACCAGGAGAAGAGAGATGAAGAAGCTCGCAGTGTTTGCTCTTCTCCTGCTCATGACGCGGCTGGCCTCCAGCCAGACGAGAAGCATGTGCGCCCACCAGATCGCCCTCGTCAGCCAGGCCTGCCTCATGATTCCATGGCGGGGAGGAGGGTCCCCTTCTTCTTCAGTCACCACTTTCATTCAGCCAGAGCTTAGAGAGCACGGAAGCCACCACCACCACCACCACCACGAAAATCACGAGCGTGAAAGCAGCAGCCACCACCGACGCGGACACCATGGCCGTCACCACGGGAGCAACCCCGAAGAAGAATGCTGCCGCTGGCTCAATCAAATGGACGCCGTCTGCGTCTGCGATCTCCTCATTCGCCTTCCTCGCTTCATCACCAAACCTAACCACACTATCGGCATCAGCGTTGGCAACGTCTGCAACACCACCTTCAGCTGTCCGGGCCTTTGATGAATGACGCTGTTGGACCGGCCCAGTTGGCATATTTGCTTTTTGGTTCTTCTTTGAAACTGAACGAACGATTCAATAGGTTTAGTTTTATGAAGTAACAATTTAGCCGTCGGATGAAAGATCGACGGGTGATATCCGCGATCGTCGATTGAACAGAAATCCTAACCTCTCTGGTTGGTAGTTATCCTCTTTGAAATTGCGACGAGTAATCGATTGAGATGGATAAGGAACAAGTGTCATCGATCATTATCGCCACCGTGTTGCTTCTTTGATCCATCTTCCTATATAAGAGAGGGAGTGAGGGAGATAGAGAGAGAACGACAGAGTGAGGGAGATAGAGAGAGAACGACAGAAAAATATCACTTTCATCTTCATAATTTTAGTCATCACTTTCACGATGAGCCTCATCGTTAATGTCATCGTCGTCGTCCTCATCATCTGGCGTGGGGAAAACAGAGAGAGGACGCAACTCGTCGCCATCAGCGAGGCGGAAAAAGTCAACGGCCAAAATTTGAGGAGACGTGAGAGAAAAAAGAGAGGACGAACAAAACTGCGGGGGCTGGAACGTAAGATTCCCTCTTCGCCCGAGCTTGAGATTCAGACCCATGATCAGAGCTCCTGATCCAGCTGTTCGCCTCAGGAAACCGACAAAAAAGGAACGCTGTACTCGCTGTCAAACGGGTCCCTCTCCTTTCTCTCTCCTGTCACCGAGCAGGCCCTTTCTCTTTCTCTCTCCTCGTTCAAGAACCGCTTCACGATCTCCACTCCCTGGCGCCGCCACCAGCCTCCTCCAAGCCTCCTCGGACGCGCCGCCGCGGCGGCGGAAAGCCTCCGTGGCGTCTAATCTGTGAAATTCCCATCCGGCCCATGCCAGACGCTTTATTTTCTGTAGCTGGCGGCAAGCCAGCTTCCTCGTATTCTCTTTTATCTCCTCCACCGCCTCCTTCAGTAGCCTCTCTCTTTCCTCCTCCTGACAATTCTCTCTCCTAAAATACTTATCCATTTCCGGGACTCCAATCGCTCTCCTAATCCCTCTAGAGTAATTTCCGTCTTCACTGAACATTTCCCTCACCTCCTTCACCAAACCCATCTCCACCATCTTTTCCACTCTTTCGGACACGAAAGAGTGGAGAACGGAAAGAGAAACATCGACCCATAAAAAGCAGCAGTCGTAGTGGGTCCCTCTGACGAAAGCTTCGATGTAAGTGTTGGATCCTCCGGCTATGATAGGTAGGCGACGCCGGCGGTGGACTTGGTCGACGATCTCTGCCGTCCTTCGCCGGAAATCGTCGGCGGAGAAGTCATCATCCGGGTCGATGACTCCCAAGAGATGGTGAGGAACTCCTGCTTGTTCTTCCTCCGTGACTTTGTTCGTCACCACATTGAGGCCTCTGTAGACCTGAATTTTATCAGAGTTAATGATTTCCGCCGGGGAAATCGGCGGCGAGATCGAGAGATAATTTAGATTTTCCGGTGCCCGTCGCCCCGACGACTATCACGACTTTGTTGCTATACTTCTCTCTCTGTCGTGCCGTCGTAAACGCCGCTGCCGCTGCCGTCAGAACTTGATTGGTCACCGAATGAACCACCATTATCGCCAGTATCTATCCTCACCAGAAAAAGCGAAACGCTTAGTTTCGAGGACGAGGAGCTGCACCTGTATTTATACACGGGAAAACTTAAGACTCCCGAAATATTAAAAGAAAGTTCGAAGCGTGTTTTGAACAGTTTATGCTTATAATAAAATGCGGACGGATGCGCCGGATATGATACAAAAGGGCAAGAAGACGCGGCGACAGGGCATACCAGGGGATGAACGGATGACAAGGAAGCCCAACTCCGGCGCCCTATTGCATCTACTCGTGGCCACTGTTAAGTTTTAGTTTTCTTTCAGCGATGAGAGAGAGAAAAAGAGGAGTGAAAGAGAAAGAGAAGGGGAAGATGAGGGAGAAGGAGAAGTTGGCCTCCTTTTATAGCTTCTAGCGCCGTGCTTCCAGAAGCACTATGACCTTTTGATGTAGCCTGAGGAGGACAAATGCGAGTGGAGTTCTTTTCCTCTGGCTATTGCCTACGTTTGTCTTGTGTGTTTTTTCTCTGAGAGAGAGAGATTGACGGACCTATGGATAGATTGATAGATAGATAGATAGGCAGATAGAAAGATCCATAGATTGATAGATGACTGCTTTTTCTTATAGATAGCTGGCTGTTAGATTGGGAGAGAGAAAGAGAGAGGGAGAGAGTGGGAGAGAGATAGAGAGAGAGAGAGGATTTTATTAAGAGGGAGTGGAGAGAAGTCGGTGAGAGAGAGAGATAAAGAATAAGATTATCACGGCATGTGCATTTACATAAGTGGGGTGCACTATGGCAGCAGTTTTAAAATGACAGCTCCAAAACGAATACATATCTTATCTCACAATAGAAGCCGTTCCATCCAGCATCAGAAAGCAATAATAATCTAAGTACCAGCGCGTGACAGGTTAGCCGTGCCCTCTATCATGAAGAACTCATCGACATGAGGACAAACAGCGGAATCAAGAAGAGACGAAGAAGAAGAGATGAAGAATAAAGAGAAGACATCTGTCAGCGAGATCTGAAAAGGGACGAGAATCTCGATTCTTATCCTTTCACAGGGTTCTTGACGGCGTCCTTCTGCAGATTACTGTTTAACCTAATTTGGCGTTTCTTCACTGTTGAGAGCTGTTCAGCGGGAGAGCCGCGCCGTTCATGGTGGAAGCTCTTTGCTCCTTCGATTGCGACTGTCTCACCTGCTCTCCACAATCTATTTGACCCCATGAAGATTTCCTTCATCCAAATCTTTTAAAATTATTGGACGACGACTCGAAATATCAGGGGGTCTTTCTCTCTTTGATAAAATCAGAGCTATCACGCCATTATTGTACCCGGAGTACTTGAAATGGTGAACGCTTGGATTTAAAATCCGAGGATTACAGCCGTGTTGGGCCATATGGATAATAGAGCTAGGGAATCTTTCTACGATAGGATTAGGCCACAGGAGCCCACAGAAGTTTATATATCCAATTATTGGGAGAACGCGGAGCTTCCGTGTTCTTTAATGGGTCAATCATTAAACGACTAATAAAATTAAATAATTTGATCACTAGATCGTCTTCAGTTCATTTCTACCCCCCAACTACAAATGAGAGGGAGAGAAAGAGAGATATGGTCATGACTACCCTAAAATTATTCAATTATCACAACCCTAAAATCAACGAGAGAGATGAAGAGGATGAAAGAGAGAAAGGAGAAGAGAGAGATGAGTTATTGACACTTGAGGAACCATGAGGGTGAAAATTACGAATACTGACTGCGTTTCAATCCTATGCAGCAGTTGTTCATCTCGGCAAATGGCAATGAAATTCGTCTAAATCTCCCAAACTTCGCCTCGCTCCCATTAAGAACAAAACACTTGATTCTCAGTATATATATGTCTAAAAACACACAGACAGAGAGAGAGAGAGAGAGAGCCCTATTCTCGATAGGGACTCAGATTTTGAGTTCAAAGCCAGGTTTGCGTAGAGATTCGCCTCTGAAAACACGATGGAGAATAAGACAGAGGACACGGCAGCGCCCTATATTCAGAAGAGACAGCGACGAAAAAATCTCCTCAAAATCATCGAATTAACATCTTGAATCTCGCTATATCTCTCTCTAACATGTATAGGTAGCCTCCGGTTTTCATGCTCTAGGCCGTGGGATCAGTCAATACAAGATCAAAAACAGATTCACCAAACTATTTGACAGAAAAGGCGCAAAAAGAACGGCCCTAGGCACGCCGCATTCCCACGGAAACGAGGTAGCTTCTCTTTCCCATCATTTTTCACGCTACATGCCAGTCGATTGGAGATAGAGTGTGTTGTTGTTGGCCACACGCCTTGACACAAGAAACACAACTCTTTCTCTCATCCATCGCGTAGCATGTAGCGACAAACAGTCCCATTGAATGTGCAAAAAACAAACAGGTCAACATGAAGATGTGACTGAAGCTTCTCGGCTTTATCTTCTCCTGTTTATCATGAAAAACCAGGCCGGAGTGCTGTCAATCCTATGATAGAGGTGTGAAAGGGAGATGACAGAGAGCATGGCAAGTGCTGTAAGGCAATAGCATTTTATCTTCACGTTTAATATTTTTGTTAAAGATAACTCCGGCGGACCTGCTGATTCAGTCAAAGCCTTTGAAATCATGCTCTTCAGAATGCTCATCCTTCTTAAACTTCTATGGTAGCTTACTCGGCAGATGCACTGTTTCTTAGGGTTTTGGCTGAATTGGAAGTTCAATGGACCGGCTATTTTTTTTCAGATAGGGACGCGCAGGTCAACGATCTCAATTTAAATTCATGCACAAGTTCTGCTGAGCTCATTTCCATGAAATCCTTTAATTATCTTTTTAAAAAAGTCAAGGTATGGTCGGCTCATATTTCTTAGAGTTGAAAACAAAGTTGATGTCAAATTTTATACATTCTGCACTTGATTTCAAAAGTAATGAATTGCAAATTACTACATATTACTCATGGATATAAGGTTTCATGGAAAAAGTAATAATCACAAAGTCTTATTTCAAGATCTTTTTATGCACATAACTTAAACTCAAGTTTATGGGTAATCAGTTACAATGATAATAAATTGATATCCTTCATGACGCCTTTGACTCATGATTTCCCATTTTTAAGGACTTATATGTATTTTATACCTAAAACTAAGAGAAACTTTTATTAAACCCAATAAAACTTCTTCCTTCTTTGTTTCCTCTTCTTTAGATCACATTTGTACTCTTCGCTCTCCATTTTGGCCGAAAAACTATATAATTCATAATTATTTTCCCAGAATAACATGTTTGACACAAGAAAAGTCAAAATAAGTCAATCCAATTACTGAATTAAGCTTCAAGCTTTTTTCTCATCCTATTTGCTTCTTTTATCAATTCCCATAATTTTCCATCCTGTAAAAAGCAATAAAATATACTAGATGTAGGTTTCTTGATGTTGAGAGGCCTAACATGGTTAATGGATGAGTCACATCTGAAATGAAGAAAAATAGAGACACTTTAATTGACATATTTGAAAGAAAGTTTAAAAATTTAATGTAGAGATTCCAATTATTCAATTCATTTTTGAGAGAAAAGTGACAAGTTTCATACCAATAAAATATGTACACTTATTGTAATAGGCAAGTTGATATTACTTTAAAATAAAAGTAAATAGCACGTGCAATAGGATAAATCTATATTTTATAAAATCCATGAGTGGAAAATTTAAGAGAGGGAAAGAATTTTCAAACCAACTAAATAGTTTCATCCAATTCCTATGTGCCAGGACACTTTCCCAAACATGTACGTTGGTCAACTTCATAGTCCTAACCATGTATCATAGTGATCTAAATTCTAGGAATTGAACTAAGTATATCTGAATAACTCACCTCAACCTAAAATGTAAGTAATGAATCCTACTCTTCAACTCAGTCTTCAACTTCTGAGAATCATCGACCAAGAAGATTCAAAGGTTTCTCTCAACTCTATGAAGAAACTTGTCACGTTGGTGAAAGATAATATTTGTAATCTCACTAAAGAAGAAGAAGAACTTGATTGTGTAAATGAGACTTTAAAAGAAAAAATTTTTTGAAAGAAGCCATGAATGATGAAATGAAGCAAAGTGTGAAGAATAATATGTGGGAATTAGTTCCACCTCTTGAAGCTTGCAAACCAATTGGCCTAAAATGGGTTTTAAAGGTCAAACAAGATTCTAATGGGTGGATCATCAACCACAAGACCCGTTTTTTTGTACATCATTTTGCTCAAAGGTATGGCATAGATTTCATTGATATAGACTTCAAGAACCATGGATGGAAAATCCATCTTATGTATGTGAATTCTGCATTTCTCATTGATGACATCATTGAAGACATATATTTGAAACAACCTGAAGGATATGAAGTTTGAGATTAAAACCCATTTTGTTTATAAATTGAAACATGCTCTCTACCGTTTAAAACAAGCACCTAGTGCCTCATATTCAAAGTCAGACAAAACTTTGTCTAATTTGGGCCTAATCTGTAGCAATCATGAAATGGTTGTGTTCCTTAGAGGTGAAGGAACCTCTTAAAGTTGTGTTGATGTATATGTAGATGACTTACTCATTTGTGGGACCAATGATGAGAAAATTATAGAATTCAAAGACAAGGATAAAGATCATATTTGAGATGCCTGATCTTGGTCTTTTAAGTTGTTATTTGGCAATCCAAGTTAGACAAATTGAAGATTCTTTCTTTTTTTTAATGCAAGATTACAATGCATCACAGACAATGCTTGCAGTATGACCTTCCTCTATTTAGAAGGAGAAATTCGAGATTTTTCCTCCTTATACAGAATTTTGATGGGCTCATGGAGGTATTTGACCTACTCCTATCCTAGCTTGATGTTCAGTGTAGGTTTTCTTAGCAATTAAATGGGAAAACTATCTAAAGAGCATCTTGCAAGCACACTAATATATATCAAAGGAACTCTCAATTATGGTTTGAGGTATAAGAAAGGAAAGTATTTTTAACATGAAAATTATTGTGAGAACGACTTTGGAGGTGATTTGGACGATTTAAAGAGCACATCAAGCATATACTCTTCTTTTTCAGAGGAAATGTAGTGACATGGGTGTCACAAAAAGAGCATATCGAAGCTTTTTCATCATGGGAAGCAAGGTACATAGCTCTCACTCTCACGACTTGTCTAGGAATTTGGATGTTGGCATTAGTAAAGGATTTGACTGGGCAGAAGCTCAAGCCGCCAAAGCTCTATGTTGATTAAAAATCCACTACTGATCTAGCCAAAAAGCTTGCATGTAGTAATCATTCAAAGAAAATCAAGATAGAGTATCATAATATTGGAACATGTGTACAAGAAGGTTCAATGGAGCTTCATTATATCCCAATGAATGAACATCGGGTGGACATGCAAACTGAATCCCTTGGAAGAGTTAAGTTTACTCATTTTTGCAACCCAACTAGCATGGTTGATGTCTAAAAGCACTTCCAAGATCAAAGGGAAGATTTTTGGAGAGGATCTTTGGAGATTTGGCAAGTGATGAAGCTTGGAGAGGAGGACTCAATGAATGCCAATGCTTTTGTTTATTTTCTTTAAAAACAATCCATCTTCCCATGTGATCCAAGTTGTCCATATCTGCATTATGATGCCTCAAATGCTTCAAGCTATGTGACAGTTCACCAATCACCAATTTAGTTTGTTAACACTATAGCTAGCACTACCAAGTGCTCGACATGTGGCTATTTAAGAACTAGAGTTCCAACTCTTGAATGTATGCTGAAATTTGTTCTTCTCTCATAGTCATATTTGATTATTCTTGCTTGACTATCTTCTCTCATTCATCCCTGAGTGATAAAGTGAAATGTGAGGTTAAGTTCTTGAAATATTGTAGCTGAAATGAACTACATGAAGAGGCTTCCATATCAATACCTTTTATAAAGTAGACTTTGATGCTTCCACTCTGTGAGATATCGCACGGGAGAGAGAGGAGAAATAACGAAAAATAAGGAATAGTTGATTAGACACCTACATGCAGATTATATAGAGAAGAAATAGAGAGAGGAGAGAGTGGGCCTTAAGGCCCAATAGGCTTTAACACTCCCCCTCAAGCTGGAGCGTGGAGGTCAAACATGCCCAGCTTGGATCCGATGGTCTCATATGCAGGGCCTGGTAGGGCCTTAGTGAAGATGTCTGACAACTGATGGGAGGAAGCGACGTGTGGGGTACAGATGGTACCGTTAACAACGTACTGTCGTATGAAATGGCAGTCGATCTCAATATGCTTCGTCCTCATATGGAACGTCGCATTACTGGCGATGAAGGTAGCAGCCATATTATCGCAATACATCTGCATAGGACCTTCGGGCGGGAAGCCAAGCTCAGTGAGAAGAGAGCGTAACCACAGCATTTCTGCCGTGGTATCCGCCATGGCTCGATACTCGGCTTCTGCACTAGAGCGGGACACGATAGATTGCTTCTTAGAGCGCCATGTGACCAGGTTACCTCCAACATAGGTGGCATAACCACCATGTGACTTCGGTCCTCCTTGTCACCGGCGAACCCAGAGTCGAGTAGGCCTCAATGTGTAGATGACCACGTCGCCGATACAAGAGGCCCTTCCCCGGAGCTCTCTTAAGGTACGCCAGAAGCCGATAGACACCCTCCAGATGGATAGTGCGAGGAGCTTGCATAAACTGACTCAAGATACTAACCACATAGGAGATGTCCGGGCGAGTCACAGTGAGGTAGATCAATTTTCCCACAAGTCGGCGGTAGATGCCTGCATCCTCAAGAAGTGCGGTAGCATTGTCCCACCAGTCCACATTCTGCTCCATAGGTGAGGAGGCCGGCTTGCACCCCAGCATCCCTGTCTCCTCCAGTAGATCCAGCACGTACTTCCGCTGACAAATGGACATCTGCCCCTGACGGTAAGCAATCTCAAGTCCAAGAAAGTACCTGGGGGGAGACAGATCGCGTGTGACGAAGTGCTGAGCCAGATAAGCCTTGGTCGCAGTCACCTCGGCGTCGTCACTACTAGTGATGATGATGTCATCCACATACACAGCCAGGATAACACATCCATGCGGGGTGCGTTTCCGCATGACAGTCGGATCAGATACAGTAGAGACAAAGCCATACGCGAAAAGCAGCTGCGAGAACTTGTGGAACCACGCACGCGGGCTTTGCTTCAGCCCATAGATAGCCTTCTTGAGGAGACACACCTCGGGACGACTCCCCCGAGCAACGTACCCGAGCGGTTGCTCCATGAATACCTGCTCATCGAGGTCGCCGTAAAGGAAGGCATTGGACACGTCCAGCTGATGAAGCGGCCAGGACTAATCCAGGGCAATGGAGAAGAAAACCCAGATGCAGCTGAGGCGCGCCACAGGCAAGAATGTCTCATGATAGTCAAGACCATAGGCTTGAGAAAAGCCACGAGCCACGAGACGCGCCTTGTAGCGAGCGATGGAGCCATCAGGATTATACTTGAGGGAGTACACCCACTTGCAGGAGACAACATTGGCATCGATGGGCCGAGGAACAAGCGTCCAGGTCTCCCGCTGGATGAAGGCCGTATACTCCACATCCATCGCCGCTTTCCATGCCGGTACCTACAACGCCTCAATATACGACTTGGGAATTGATTCAGTTAGAACGGCAAGAGCAAGGGACTGATAGGAAGGAGAAAGGCGGGAAGGAGAGACATGATGAGCGATAGGGTATTGCGTGCACTGACGAGTGCCCTTGCAAAGGGCAATGGGAAGGTCAAGATCAGATACGGGAGGCGGTGGGGAAGGTGGGGGTGACAAGGGAGTCGGAACAGTAGCTATCGGCAAGGAGGGAGATTCCGGCTCAGAGGATGGGTCAGACGGGAGGGATGCCGAGGGTGGTGACACCTCAGGCAAGGGAATCGAGACAGTCATAGGGAGGTCAATGACAGGGGTAGCAGATACCGAAGGAAGGAGGGATGGGGAGGAGAGGTCATCGCCAGACGGAGTAGAGGTAAAGTAGGGAACGTCCTCATGGAAGGTCACATCTGCCGAAGTAACGTACTGTCGCCGATCTAGAAAGTACACACGGTAGCCCTTCTGAGTCCGAGAGTAGCCGACAAACACACCCTTTTGTGCACGAGGAGCCAGCTTGAGAGGCCGGGGGTGTGATCCTGGACAAAGGCGAGTGCAGCCGAACACTCGAGGTGGTAGAGAGAAGAGGTCAGCAGCAGGAGTCAATCGCTGAAGGGGAATACCTCCTCCAAGTGCAGCAAATGGAAGGCGGTTCACCAAGTATGTTGCAGTCAGAACAGCCTCACACCAGAGATACTGAGGTACCCTCATAGCTAGTAGCAGTGTGCGTACCATATCCAGGAGGTGTCGATGCTTTCGCTCGGCCACCCCATTCTGCTGCGAGGTATATGGACAGGGAGTCTGATGAACTATGCCATGAGCCAGGCAGAGTTCCTCAATCGCCTTCTGAGTGAACTCAAGTGCATTGTCTGTGCAGAGGATTTTGACCATCGTCTCGTACTGGGTAATAATCTCAAGGAGGAAGTGCTGAACGCGAGAAAGTACCTCCTTTCGACTCTTCAGGATATATGTCCAACTCGCCCGGGTGTAGTCATCAACGAACACCATGTAGTACTTGCCTCCTGTAGGAGAGGTATGAGGGGCTGGACCCCATACGTCGCAGTGAACCAGGTCAAACGGGCGATGGGTAGGTGGACCAGTGCGTGATGGGTACGACGATCTATGATGTTTCCCTAGTTCACAAGACTCACAATGAAACTCAGATAAGTGTAACCAAGGAAGAGTTTCTTTAAGTTTGACAAAACTAGGGTGTCCCAAGCGACAGTGCCACAAAAGAGAGTCATGAAGGGAACTAGAAGAAGCAGATAGTGCAAAAAGGGCTTGAAGGCCCGTAGATGGAGAGTCAGCCACTAGCTCGTTGATGCCTCGTCCGTTCTCACAGCCCAGTCCAATCCTCCGGCCCGTGTCGAGATCCTGGAAGACGCAGTGATGAGGAAAGAAAAACACACCATAGTGAAGGGCTTTGGTGATCGCACTGATGGACAGCAGATTGGCAAGGAATCCAGGAATATACAGGACATGTTGTAGAGGAAGGGAAGAGGTGGCACGAGACTGGCCAGAGCCAAGAACAGGACATGAACGACCGTCAGCAATGCGGACATCAGGAATGGAGGTTTCAGGTCGATAAGAAGTGAGGACAGAGGGAAAACCAGTCATATGGGATGATGCCCCCGAGTCAATAACCCAACAAGTCATATGAGGGGTTGAGATAGATGGCGTACCTGGAGAAGATCCCCGTCCTCCAGCATATGATACCAAGCTGCTCGTCAGTGCCGCAAGACTGGCTGATGGTGCCGCAGTGGGACAAAGTGAGGAGGCCCGTGATGCCTGAATGTAGGCCAGCTCCGAGGGAGATAGTGCAAGGCTGACTGTTCCCGCAGCCGAGGGAGCAGTGGTCGAGGATGATCCCTCCGTCGGGGACGTGAGTCGAGGATGCCCCCGCCTCCCGAGAGGTAGCCGGGGGCCCAATCAAGCTTCCCGAACTCCTTCCAAAGCACTTCTCCGACGGGTGAGTCGACTTCCCGCAAAGTACTTGCAGGGTGGATAGGAAGTCCGGGTCTTCCCAGACGATGTGCTCTTCCCAGACGCCCTGGGGAGCCCCGCCTGATGCGATCAGTGCCGAAGTCTCGACGGGCTGCGAGGTCTGGGAGGTGGGCAGGCTGTCCTGCAAACGAAGTGCGGCTGCAAAGATCTCCTCAGTGGGTAATACCCGGGAGCCCCCAAGCACCTGTCCTAGGATCATGTCGGCCAACTCAGGACGTAATCCGCTAAGAAACGCTCCGGCTCAAAGCTCATCGCGGTACCGTCTAAGTATATCAAGATCCAATACCAGTGGCTGATAGAGCTCGAGGTTAGTGAAAATGGCATCGACCGATCCGTAGTAGCTCTCGAGAGTCCTGGTGCCCTGGCGACATGCAAATAGCTCCTCATATAGGCGAATTGTCCGGCTTACGTTGCTCTTGTTGGCGTACATCGTCTCCAACTTGAGCCACAGGGCACGGGCAGGACGAGTCATGCTAAGCGGCTCCATGATCTGTGTCGCTACACTGGAGATAAGCCAGGAACATACCGCGGACTCGAGTCGGCTCCACTCCAAGTACTCCAGGTCTGATTCCTTCGGCGAGCGATCAGCTAGGTGATGCCGAAGGCCATGGGCGTTAAGGAACTCCACGAAAGCGCCCCTCCAAGGCCCATCATTGGACCCGTCCAACACGTATGCCGGCTTAGCCAGGGCACTCACAATAGAGTGCTTCCCTGATTGCTGGGACAACCCCATCGGTTGAGAGGGCTGAGTGACCTCAGAAGATGACGACACGGGGGTAGGCTCGGCCATGTAGAAATCAGCAGCTGTGAAGATGAACCGGCAGCCACGGAATATGAGTCGACGCGGCAAGGCAAGTCAACCGTAGCAGGAGAGAGCCGCAGCGGCAAGGCAGCGGGGCGCGACGACAGCAAGGCGGCCAGGCGATGCAGCAAGGTGATAGCAGCCAGGCAATGGCAGCAGGGCGCCGGCTGCGCAAGGCAACAGCAGGATGATACCTACTGCAGGACGACCGCAGAGCTGTGATCGAGCAGGGCGACCGCCGGGCAGGGCGATGGCAGTTGGCAAGGCAGCGGCGGCGGCAGAGGCGACAGCAGGGCTGCTGATAGGGTGACAGAGCGAGCGGGGCAGAGACAAAACCGGGCGCAGCGGCAGTGGCGCTGCAGCCGCGACGTCAGCGGGGCAGACAGAGCTAAGCGCGGCAGACGGCAGAGTGCGGTAGGGGTGTGCGCGGTGGCAGCAGGGCGACCATAGGCAGCGACGGCGCGAGCGCAGCGCTCGCAGGGACGCGCGGCGTCGCAGGGATGGCGCTCGTGGTTTGTAGGGACCGCCAGGCAGAACGACGACAGGGACACGGCGGCGTCGCAGGGACCGCGCGACGGCACGGCGAGACGCAAAGGCAGAGCGCGGTAGGGCGCGCAAGGTGGCCAGGCAGGGTGACGGCCAGGCAGGGCGACGGCAGGATGGCGGCGGCGGCACAAAAAGAGGCGGCGGCGCTTGAGGGCGGCGGCGTCGTAGGGCAAACCCTAGCAGAATCTTTCTCCTAAGCGCTCTGATACCATGTGAGATATCGCACGGGAGAGAGAGGAGAAATAACGAAAAATAGGGAATAGTTGATTAGACACCTACATGCAGATTATATAGAGAAGAAATAGAGAGAGGAGAGAGAGAGAGGAGAGAAGAGAGAGGAGAGAGTGGGCCTTAAGGCCCAATAGGCTTTAACACACTCCCTTTGCCACTTCAAAAACTTCTTTCTTTTCATTTTCTATGCACAACAAGCCAAAATAGATAAATCAAGATGATGATTCTGGAACAATTTCTAAGCTCTAGAAATGAATGAGAGAGATGTCTAGATGGGCAAATAGCTCGTATATAGGTAAGCCCAGTTGCTCATTCTTCAACTCCATTTGCAACAAGCCACAATCTCCATGCTCTTGGGAAGAAACCACTCCAAGATGGTCCAAATTTGATCTCTCTCTTTATGGTGTCAATCCTTGCTTGTCATTACTTACAAAGATCTCACATTAATTTTCACGAAGCGCGATCGTGTGGTCATCGAAAACACACGTCCATGCATCAAAATATTAAAATCACTTCATCTAAGATTTAGTTAGAATTTGATTAGAATAGATTTAGTAAGGTTCGAATCCAAAGAGAATTAGAATAATTTCAAGAGAAGTTTCCAAAATTGATCAAATTGGATAATGAATTGTGAAGAAAAATCAAATAGAACTATATGTTTAGAAAGAAGACTCAAAGATCTATCCATGGAATAAAAAATCAATCAATTTAAACTTGTATCCATAGAGAAATCAAAGAGCAAAGTAAGGGCAACAAAATTACACATAAAGAGAGAAAATGTTAAATTCTCTAAAAATTAACCTAACCTACATGTTGAAATGAAAATATAATATTAAATGACAAAAGATTAGGGGAAAACAAATAATCCAACCTAAAATCACGATTGAAATGATCAAATTAATTGCTCGATCAAGGCTTTTCATTATGTGTTTTAAAAAAATGGATCTTTGAACTTCAAATGATGAATTCTCCCCATTCTTTCAACAAAATCTTTACCAGCATTCCTTCGATTTTGGAAATGAGTCAAGAACACAATTGAAGCAAGAGATGCAAGAATTGAGATGTCCAAAATGTTTGAATAATCAAAACATCAAAGAATACATCTTCCGTTGAAGATAGAGAGTAAAAATAGAGCATGAATTGGGCATGGTCGTTAGATCATCTCCTTAGATACGATCAATAGTTATAACTACATGTCAAGAGTCGAATCGTCATTGGTAAGTTGTGGCCATCAAATCTGAGGTGGAGTGTCACGATGAAGCCACATCACCATGTGAAGTTTCATTGTCATGTAACATTTGTCGTTTACTCTTCGTCAAACGGTTGAGAAGACACAATGCATCCATAGGAGTCCATTCAGTACATTTAATCCTAGCCATTATAACTCTCTTGATGAATGACCATGATTAATCATTGTTTATATAATGAATCCTCGTCGAATGATAGCACGCCACATATTGACTTCACTTAAGTGAAAATCAAAAGCCCAAATTAAATCAATCGATTCGCTTTGATCCAATGCCTTTGGATGTGCTATATCACTTGCATATATAACTTTAGCGCCACATTCAAATAAGAATGAAAATTTACGCATATAAATAGTGTGACGATCGAATCAAACAAAATGAGCCCATTAAGGGTGCTGAACACTAATCAGCCCGGTAACAATAATTAACACTACTAACATTGCATGTGTTCTATGTGGCATGCTTACACATCGCCAAAAGACAACATGATAACATGCAATCTTAACCAGTAATTACATAATTATTAATGCAAATTAAGGCATAAAACATTCCATTTTTATGCATGTTATCATACTTTGAGTGCATATCTTTCATTTCATGCAAATTTAAGATATAATATCAAAATGCATTATTTTAGGGATAATTAGGAATTTTTAAGATATATTTTATTCCCATCTATATTTCAGATTATAGTTGTGTTTTAACGCTAAATAATGAGAGCAAATAGTTTTTATATACTTATTTATTTTTTTAAGTTTTAATTTTTAAGAGAAATGAGTGTATTTTTGAAATAAAAATTATTCTCTGGTTAATTAAATAATTTGAATTTTTAGAATGATAGAGAAATTAATTTATAATCCAATGACAGAAATTTGGATTAATTTGGAGTTGTATTTTGGAAGTTATGAATTTTCTAATTTTTAGATTTTTTTTAGATTTTTTCCGAATTTTTTTGAATTTTTTTGAATTTTTCTGAATTTAAAAATGATTTTTTAATTTAAAATCAATTTTATAATTGCACAAGTGACGTGGCAAAATCAGGAGCATTTAATCGCGTGATTAATCGCCACCGTCGATCGTCACTTAAGGCGGGGGGATACGCGGCGCAATCTTTTTCGTCCGCGAATCGTTTTTAAAATGATTTAATCTCAACCGTTGATCTGAGTTATAATGACTGAGATTAAAACTGACAAAAATGCATCCAAAGCGTCAAATCAAGATCTAACAGATGGTATTTCAAGCGTTACTTCTAAAGCGCATGACGTGGCGAAATCTCGACAGTCCATCTGAGATCCAAAGACCACGACTTGACCTTATCGATTTGCATCTTTGCATTTCATCAGAGCCGTTCATCGAAGATTAAGCGGTCCATCCGATGGTTAAGCCCAAATTTGCTATAAATTGAGATGTTCTTCGACATTGTAATGCATTCTTAGATGTTTTCGAGTAATCGAGTTGTTTAAACACCACCATCTTTGAATCACTGCTTCCAATCGGTTCCAGACTCATTTTCACGTCGATAGAGCGGTTGGAAGTGAGATTTCATCGATAGAATAGGGAGAATTCACCTCTTGAATGCCGATGATCATAGTCGAAATTACGGAATGAAAAGCCTTAAATCTGGCAATTAATTGGATCATTTCGATCTCTATCTCAGGTTGGATTATGTGTTTTTCTCATAATCTTTCATCATGTATCATTAAATTGTAATTTAGGATTGTAGATTTAGTTAATTTGTTTCTAATTTTGGATTTCTCTCTCTTTGCGTTCAAAAATTTCTCTCTAATTCGCTCATCAATTTCTCCGTGAATCATGATACAAACCCAGTGATTTTTGATTTTGTGGATTTGTCTTTGAGTTTTCTTTCCAAATGTATCAATTTCCTAATTTCTCACCTCAATTCATCGTCCAATTTGATCAAATTTTCCAAAGATCTCTCAAAATTCTTTTTTTTCTCTGTGGATTCGACCCTTATTCACCACTATACTTCTTAATTCGTGATAATTTTATAACATTGGTGAGTTTGGTATTATTTTTGACATGAATTGGTGTCCAATTAATGACCACATCGATTTGTTCCGTCACAACACACAGACGTGCATGCCATGTCAACTACCATGTTGATAACATGAGTCATATACTAATATTTACAAGATTATTATTACAAATTAAGATATAAAGTATTTGATTTCAGTGAATGCTATCATACTTTGAGTGCATATTCATCATTCTATGCAATTCAAATTCTATCTCAAAATACATTATTTTAAGGGATAATCATGTATAATTAGAAGTTGAAACTTTAAAGTAGATTATTCACATTTTATATTTGAGATTATAATTAAGTTTTACTTGCAAATAGTAGGAGAAAACATTCTAGTTTTATTTTTCAAACAAAATGAGAGTATCTTAGAGTTAGAAATTTATCCTCTTGTTATTTCTTAAACTACACATTATATAATAAAAAATAATTTAATTTATGATCAAAGAAAAAATGTTCAATTAAAAAGGAGTTATATTTTGAAATTTATTAATTTTTCAAATTTAAAGGATTTTTAAAAAAATTTAAAATTTTTAAAAAAATTTAAATTTTTTTTGAATTTTTCTGAATTTTTTTGAATTTATTTGACTTTATTTTAATTTAATTTATTTTTCTAAAAATTATATGCGTGTGCTAATGTTGTCAAATTGATGTGGCGAGCATGCTTGCACGTCGCCACGTGGTGAAGTGTGCGCACAACACGTGGCACACTCATGTGCACGTCATTAGCACATCCAGTTAGTGGTTATATACCCTATTTAGGGCATGAGCTAATCACCTATAAGTGCTGCCTTTATATACTTGTCGCGTCCCTTTAATTTTTCTAAGGTGGGACTATTTTTGCTTTTATTTCTTTGCAAGCGATGCGGCGTGATGTGAGACATTCGATTCGTGGGGTTAATCATGATTGTTGATCTTCACTTAGTTAGAGACATCATCTGATGAACCAAAAATTCATTTTATTAAACCGATCAATCTTGTTCGTTCATCTAAGGAGTTATCACGACCAGGACTTGAAGCACCTCTATGAAAATCTGAAACATCGAATCACGATCAGAAGGACGAGATTAGCCTACACTCTCTCTTCACATGGACATATAGCACGGTTGTGATGCTGAGATGAGAATCTAACAGTCGCGACTTAACCATAACGATTTGCCTCTTCAAATTCTAACACGCTCGTCGATCTCATCAAGGAGAAGATCTAATGGTGACACCCAATTTCAAAATGTTCTAAATTCTCTCTCTTCGATGGGGTAAGCCATTCAAGGATTATTGATCAATCAAACCTTTAAGACTGCACAATTCTTCAATTTTCTTATTTTCTTTCTCTTCTCGACTCATTTCCGCGTCCAAGGAGTGCTTGAAGTCAAGATTTTAGCGAGGGCAAAAGAAGAATTCACCGCTTGAACGATGAATTTTTGTTCTTCGATACGCGGAATAAAAACCTTGATCCGGCGATTAAATTGGCTCATTCCGACCATGATTTTGGGTTAGATCATGTGTTTTCTTCCTAATCTTTTGTCCTATAACATTAGACTAGAATTTTGATCTGTAGATTAGTTTAATTTTATGAAATTTAATCATTTTCTCTCTCTTCGTGATCTAATTTTCTCTTCTTATTTCACTCCTTAATTTCTTTGGGAATACTAATCCAAATTAAAATCTTATAAATATTACTTTAAATGATTTTAATTCAAAAAAATTCAAAAAAAATCAAAGTAAATTCAAAAATTTTGAGAAAAACACTATAAAAATCTCTAAAAATTAGAAAATTTATATCTTTGAAAATAAAACTCCCTTTTAATCCAAATTTTTCTTATTGATCACAAATTAAATAATTAATCATTTTATGCATTTAATTAAAAAATTTAAATATACTCATATTTCTTGAAAAATAAAACTAAATAATAGATGAATATTTATACAAATATTTTTTATCTTTTTATTTACATTTAAAACTCAAACGAAATCTCAAATGTAAATGGAGATAATCAAGTGAAATTTCAGATTTGATTTCTACATTATTAGCCTTTAAAAAATGTGTTTTGACATTTTTGATATAAATTCCATAGAACAATGAATATGCACTTGAAGTATGATAGTATCCAAAATAATAGTATGAATTATGGCTGAAAATGCAGTAATAGTCATGTAATCTCAAGTATAAATTGCATATTATCATATGTCATTTAACTTGCACAGAGCTCTCTCTCTTGATTTATATGAATCTTTTTGTGGCCCTGTTTAGTATATGAAAATATGAAGTAAAAAAAATTGTTAAAGCTTCTTGGAAAGTTCCCGGGATTTTCTTTTGAAATGAATTCCATGTGCTCATTTTTAGATCTCTTAGGCACAAAGGCAAAATTATTTTATAAGCAAAGGAAGTGATAAATCATTCGCACACACAAGACAACAAAGTATGTTGTGTCTTATAAGCACTAGTCAAACACTCATCTAGGTGCTACAGTGATAAAGGTTTAACAAACCATTAAATAACTCAACACCTACATGGAGCTTTATCTCCCGTTATAATTGGGCAAATGGACAGCGAGACTAAGTAGGGAAGGAAGAGGAGGATTAAAATTCAAAATTTGAAAAAAGAAAAATAGCAAATCCTAAGGCATTTCATCGAATATCTTATTCCTTAGCTTGAATCTCTTCAAGCTTGTGCCAACGTTCAACTCCTCAAGCTTGAAGATGATTTATGACATCAATGATACCAATCTTCTTGCAAAAATTCCTTGAATTTAACTCCTTCCTATTGACTTGGTGCGAGATATCAACGAGTTGTAGATCCAATGGCGCATGCTTAAGAAGAACTGATTTTTCTTCCACACAAGAACGAATGTAGCGATATCCCAAACTGATGTGCTTTTATCTTCTATGGAAAGAGGGCTTCTTGGCAAGGTCAATGGCAGATTTGTTTTCGACTAAAATCCTTACAAGGTGTTCATCAATTTTTATTAATTCCTTCAGCATGCTAATATTCCACACTCCTAGACATGCAGCATCGTTTAGAAACAATGTACTAAATTCACATGAGGACAAAAGCCACAGCCTTTTGATTTTTGAAAAAGCCGATGTTACCATGTTTCCATTTATGAAGTAAACATGTCCCCATGTGTCCTCGCTACCACCAGCATGATCACTATCATTGTACCCAATAAGGTCCAAGTTTTCACCCCCTTTTACACTTAAGTTCGCAGTCCAAAATATCTACAACGCATCTGAACACGTGTTTTGCAGCATTCAAGTGTTCATTTGTTGGTTTTATACATGAAATGGCTCAAGAAAACCAACAGTGTACATCAGATTGCTCTTGCATACATGACATACCTCAAGGAGCCAATTAGAATCCTATAAATAAGAGAACTATCTAATTTTTCCATCTGGTTTATCATCAAATTTTGGTGGTCTTATCTCAAGAGGAGTCTATGTTGCATTACAATCTATCAAATTATACTCCTTGAGAATCCTTAAAGCATAGGTTTCTCAAATAGTATAGTTTATCCTTCAATTTGACATACTTGAATTCCTAAATAAGAGCTAAGTAATCAAAGATTGTTCATTGTAAATAGTTTCATCATCTTTTGCTTGAAGTCAATTATTTATTGTAATTAGTGAATCATCTACATTAACCCCTACTACTATGTAATTAGTGAATCATCTAATGTGCATTAAATAGACAGTTCGTTCATTGTCACCTTTCCACATGCATATAGAGATCAAACTGCTATCAAGCTTTTGAGTACCAAGATCTAGGTGCTTGTTTGAGACAAAAGAGAACCTGCTTTGGTGCATAAACCATAAATTCTTTTCTAAGTTTCCCATATCCCTTGGGCTGCTTAACATATGTCAATATTTAGGAAAGTTGACTTAACATCTAAATGGTTTACTTTCCATCCATAATGTGCTGACAAAGCTAAAAGAACTTGAAATGCTTATACTCTAGCTGTAGATGCAAAGCCTTCATCGAAATCCACCCCATAAATTTGAGCATATCCTTTCACAAGCTAGACAAGCCTTATAACTGATTATTTTGCCCTTTGAATAAATTGTTACCATAAATACCCATTTTAACCCCATGGAGCTACAATTCCTAAGTTTTTTTTCTTATTGAGGCCAATTCTTCTTCCATAGCTTCTTCCCAAACATCATCTTGTAGAGCCTTTCTCACAGTAACTAGTTCCTCCTCAAACGACTATCAGATTTCATCATTTTCACTCTCTTCGGTGTCATGGTATAGTTGACTCAAGGTCTTCAATTTTCTTGAGCTATTTTTCTCACATAATAAGGAACTATTTATGGATCTTTTTTATACACAACAATTCTCTTCAGCTTCATGAGTTTAGACAAATTCTGTGCCACGATTGACTTGTCAATCGTGAGATAAAAAAGGAACTAAGGTTAGAAAAATAAATCTCCATTCTTTTTTGGAAAAGAGTTTTTCAATTCCCATTGATTTTATTCTTCAATAATAACATACTAGGAAACATGAATGTTTCCACATAAGGGGTTGTAGAGTCAAGAGCATGAGCTAAAAGGGCTTTCTCTTCCTTTTTTAAGAAACCTTTATTTCAATTTATCCTCATGAATCTTCAAAGAGCCAACTAACTCACCAATATTAAGTGAATCATTGTGTTCCAAATTTTTGATCAAGGATGTGATGCTATCAAATTTTTGGGAGACAATTCTAAGAATCCCATAGATCTCATCTACCCTAGATATGTTCTTCCCTCATTCCCTCATTTCAATCACAATACATGAAATTTTTTTGAAGAAATCTAGGATTAATTCGTTGCCTTCCATGAAAGAGATTCTCAAATTCTCTCTTTAGAAATTAAAATCTTGCCTTCAAGAGACAAGAGACCCCTCCATTCTTGGTCTTCAAGGCATTCCATGTCTGTTTGGCAAACCACTCCACATCAAGTTCCCTCATGATCTCATTTGAGATTGTGCTAAATATGATCGACATGACTTGTTGACCTTTCTGCCTTGGAATACTATCATTGGTGATACTTGACGAGATGAGACCGCGAGGTCGTTGATTTACCACAGTCTCGTGCCAAAAATAAAGTCCGAATTTACCAATTTTGTGATTTAATCATGAATTGAGTGGCATAATGGTAAACAAGGGTCGAATCCACAGAGAATTAAGGTATTTTTGAGATATCTTTTGGAAATTGATCATGATTAATTGAATTGAGATGAATTGAGATGAGAAATTAGGGAAAATGGTAGATTTAGAAAGAAAACTCAAAGATCTATCCACGGAATCAAAAATCACTCGATTTGGATTAGTAATCGTGGAGAAATCAAATATGGAAGCGGGTGGAAATTTTCGGAATCGCGAAGAACATAAACTATAATTAAAAGCAAAATTGAACTAAATTAAGATCCTAAACTAAAAATTGATGATACATGACGATAGATTAAAGGAATAACTTGTTTTCTAACCTGAGATAATGATCAAATCGATCCAATTGATCGTCGGATCGACGGCTATTCATTCCGCGAATTCAAACATGAACATCGGTGTTCAAGAGACAAATTCTCCTCGATCGATCGACGAAATCTAACTTATAAACACTCCGTGGATGCGTAATCGAGTCTAGAAGGGATTACAAGTGAGAGATTCAAGAGAGGAGGGGTTTGGATGGGTCGATTAAGCGAATTCCTTCTCGAATATCTTAAAAAATCGAAGAACTCTTCATTTTATAAGCCAAATTGGGCGTAACCGTCCGATTGATGCGTTTAATCCGCATCAACGGTCCGGATTAAACGCATCAAATCGAACCGTTACCGAAATGTCGTGGCCGTTAGATCACGGATGGACGCTCCCGATCGATCCTCGCGATGTGCGTTATATAACGCATCAAACGGCGCCCGTTGGATCGCGATCCGACGATCGTGATGCGCTTCCACGCAATGAATCTGAGCCGTTATAACGCTTGCGTTTAAACACGTGCTTGATCAAGGCTTGATGGTCCGCGCGTCCACGCGATCGACGCGTGTGATGCCGCCAGGTCACAGAAAATCTGACCGTTATAACTTGTCTTAAAGAGGCACGTGCGTGATTGATCGATCGGTGGTCCGCGTCCACGTGATCGACGCGCGGATCTTCTGCGCTCCGCCCGATCGACGTTCCTCCGTCAGCCACGTCGCCTGAAACTAAGATAATTGTGTGGGACTTAGTCCCACACGGAAAATATGAGTGAAACCGGTCGGGTTTATAACACCCGACGGTTTAATGGGTTGAATACCCTTCCGGACTACGGAAGGCAGAATGCCCATTATACTTACTATATGAAATAAATATATGATATATAAATATATACACACGCCGCGTAGGCGCCGCGTGGGCCCGCGTGGCGCTGCCATGTGGCCCCAAGTGCCACGTCGCATCCACGTGGGACCCGCACGAAATCTAAACCCCTTTTTTTAATTTTTTTATTTATTTTAAAATAGTTTTAAATAGAAAATAAAATCAGAAAAATCTAGAGAAATCCCTAAAAATTGTAAAAATCGTATCTTTCAAAATACAACTCCAAATTAATTCAAATTTCTTTCATTTGATCTGAAATTTAATTATCTATCATTCTAAAAAGTCAAATTGTTTAAATAACAAGAGATTTAATTCTTATTTCAAAAATACATTCATTTCTTTAAGATTTTAACTTTAGAAAATTAAATGAATGTTCATAAACATGACTTCTCTCATTATTTAACTTTAAAAACCACTTATAATCTCAAGTAAAGATAGGTTATAAAATCTTTAATCTTTAATTCATCATAATTAACTCTAAATTAACACATTTTGAGATCATAACATAAAATTGCATGGAATGTTAGAAATGCACTCAAAGTATGATAACATGCACATAAATGTAATGTCTTATGCCTTAAATTGCATTAATAATCATGTTTTATCATGTTAAGATTGCATGTTATCAATACTATCCCAAAGTTCAAGGCCTTTGAGATGCAACCATATCCCAGACACTCAAATTTGGTAGTTGTTCCTGTTTATGATTGGTAACGCTCCAATCTAACCATGTTCTCTTGATCCTTTAGGAACTCCAGCCACAACCGTTCCTTTAATAGATGTTGAACTCGATTTTGGAATATGTTTAGTTGTTTTTTTTATTGAATTCATGCAACAATATTTAAATTTTCCTCACTTAATCCATGAAAAACTTGAATGTAAAAAAATTCCAAGCTTGGGCCTAAGTCTTTCCTTTTCCTTCTGGTTTCCTTACACTAAGGGAGAGGCAGAAACCCACAATAAAGGATGAAAAATATTTTGTTCTATGCTAGGTTTAGAGGTTCCCTTGGATTAAAGATGGAGATCAATTCCTTTTGGGTGCCACCAAAGGAATGGTGGAGATTAGATCCATAAATGACAACCATAACCACCTCCTAAAAGGTGGTCCACACAATCACCTCCTAAGGAAGTGGTGTAACCACTCTCTAAGAGGTGGCAACATTACTACTTTCCTAAGGAGGTGGCAACATTACTTCTCTTCCTATAAATGTAGATTCTTCCACAAAAATAGGAAATATGAAAATTGATTAATAATACATAAAAGTGAAAAATGTTTTTGAAAACCCTTGACTTATCAAAAAATACTTTGACCATAATTGACTTCCAAGAAAAAGGGAATGACTAGTCTCCTTAAAAGATGGAGTGGGTTAATGAAAAGATGAATTCACATAGTCCTTGAATCCTTAGAAATTCGTGTCAAAATAAATTACCAAACTAACCAATTTGAAGGTTTAATCACGAATTAACTAGTATATTGGTAAATAAGGGTCGAATCCACAAAGAATTAGGGTATTTTTTGAGATTTTTTTGAAATTCCATAAAATTAGATGAATAATTCAGGTGAGATACTTGGGATTTTAGCGTTTTTAGAAATAAGACACCATGAAAAATCCAAAAAATCAAAATCGCTCAATTTGGATTAGTATTCATGGAGAAATCAAGAGAAAAATTTGCTCGAGCAAAGAGAGAATTTGATAAAATTTCTAATAATTAATCTAATCTAAGCTTGAAATTAAAATTTAATAATAAATGACAAAAGATCATAAGAAAACACGTATTCTAACTTGAAATCATGCTCAAAATGATATAATTGTTTGCCAAATCAAGGCTTTTCATTCCGTGTTTTCCAAAATAGATATTCAGAGTTGAAGAGGTGATTCTATTTATTCTTTCGATAAAATCTTGATGTCAAACACTCATATGCCAAAATAAGTCTAGAAGAGGAAGAAAGCAAGAGATTCAAGGATTGAGTTGTCCAAAAGGTTCGATCAATCAAAAAAATCTAAGAATACATTTCCGGTCAAAGAGAGAGAATTATAATGTTTTGAAATTGGGCATGATTGTTGGATCTTCTCCTTGATGAGATCAACAGTCATGATAGAATCCAATTAGGCGAATCGTTATGGTTAAGTCGTGACTGTCGGATCTTCATTGAAGCTTCAAGATCATGCCACGTGATTGCATTGAGAGAGAGCGTCATGAAACCTCTTCCGTCTGATCATGAATCACCGTTTTAAATCTCAGAGTGGCTCTTCAAATCTTGGTCGTTATAACTCCTTTAAATGCCAAGATTGATATGTTTAGTAAAAAAAAAATCGTTGCCTCGTAAGATGTTGTCACATACCTGATAACATGCATATTTAGCTTAAATTCTTATCATATTTAACTAATACTCATGCTTATCTTGTGTAATTATGATGCATCTTATCATAGTTTTATGAATTTTCTCCATTGCTATGCCATTTTACTAAAGTCCATATGTTTGCATTATTTAGGGTTAATTATGTATTTTATTGATGTTTGATCTTTTTTAAGGTCAAACAATTGGAAATTAACCATATCTTCTTGTTTTGACTTTAGTGAAGATGAGTAAAAGAAGAAAGTGGAAGAAGGAAATGATGAAGAGATCAAAGAGAATAAGTAAATGATAAGATTCACTTAATATTATTCTAAATTCAACTTTTTCTCTGCCTAAAATTTATATTTCAGGGGCAGAGATTAAAGAAGACAAAAATTTGTGATCCAATAGAGAAAATTTGAGTCAAAAAGAAGTTCTAGAAATAAAGTTATGAATTTTTGAATTTTAGAGATTTTTCTGGATTTTATTTTGATTTTTCAGGTATTTTTTGGATTTATTTCTTTCAAAAAATCGTGACAAAGGGTTTATTATTTGCGCGACACCTGCGAAGTTGACGTTGCGCGACACGGACACGTGGCAAAGCCGTGCGAGGCCATGTGGACGCCTACGTGGCGTGCTAAGTCGAACGGGCTAAGTCTATGTGTGGGCCCACGGGTATGGTAGGCCCACAGAAGGCATGGGGGGGGACCGTACTACGCCCATTTGGCCGATGCAACCCTTAAGGGCAGCTCTCCTTATATAAGCGTATTTTTTGCTTATTTTTTTCCATGTGGGACTATGTTTTTCTTTCTTTTTTGCAAGCGGCATGGCGCGTCGAGGAGCCTCCGATCTCATGCGTGAAATGACACATGTTGATCAAGTAGATTCTGGTCCACTTGATCACAATCAAAGCACGTGCAGAATTCAAAGCTGTCAATCGCATAAAAGAAATTCGACGGTCGGGATTTGATTGCACATTCGGTGGACACGAATCGACACGTGGCATAATGTGAAGACTCTGATAAAGATCAGACGGCAATAATCAGACAAGAGTGAAGAGACGGGACCGCGAGGTCGTCGATTTCACACGGTTTCGTGTAAAAAAAATTTCCGAACTTACCAATTTGATGAAAATACCTCGAATTGAAGGGTATAATGGTAAATAAGGGTCAAATCCACAGGGAAATAAGGAAATTCTTGATGTTTTCTTCGAAATTGATCAAATCAAACAATGAATTCATGATAGAAATTAGGGAAAATGGTAAATTATGAAA
>CM044111.1:9286664-9386444 GCA_024174645.1 Lemna minuta
ATACAAAACCATGATAACATTATTAGAAAGAATTATGCACTAAAATCTATTAATGATGATTAAAATGAATTCATCAATGACATGCTTATCACATCTGAAGTCTAAATTGAATTGAAGATCAGATGACTTTTAAGTCATGACCTCGTGCCTCCAATGCTCAAAAAACATGTCATTGCCACACTAACACTCACACAGAGAGTGAGAGAGAGAGAGAGAGAGAGAGAGAGAGAGAGAGAGAGAGAGGAGAGTGTGAGAGAGAATGTTATCGCAAGCTCTAAGACAGTGGAGGACGCATACAATAGAATGAGGAGTAGGATTGATATTTCCAAATAAAATAAAAATTTATTTAGTTATTTACCTACCCCCTAAGTAAGAGCTAAACTTTGTATTTTAGTCCAAGGGATCATGTTGTACAATTGTCACCATGAAGGGATTCCTTTTGTGTGTGCAAACAAACAGAGCTAAAGATCCTCAAGATTCAAGAAGAGGATCAAGAACAAGAAATGTTATAAGAGATAGCCAGAATACTCAATAAAGAGAAAGCAAACATGAATATTGAACAAGAATGATTCAACTCATGATCCTTATATAATAAGTGATGGGTATATATTTATTGGACTATATTTGTAATGCAAAAAGAGACCCAAGAGAGGAGGAGGCAAAGAGACCCAAATACGGAGAAAAATTTTACAACCCATCTCACAAGAAGGCAAAAAGGTAAAACTCTCAAGAAGATGATGTAATAGTTTCCACGACTCAGCCCAATAAATATTAAATGCATCATTTTAATTAAAAGGTTCAAAAGTACATGAAAGGTACTTATTGGATAAATAAAGAACAAAGTCAACGTCATCTAGTAAATACCATTTGAAGAAAATTACAAACTTGCAAGGAAACTGAAAGAGATTGTCAAAGACCAAAGAGATGATCTCAACAAGAAATGCTACAACACCAATGGTCCTTTGATTTTTCTTGTTGGCATAAAATTTCACAGTACTCAAGCGCGCACATTAAGGGGTGACAATTGAAATCCCTCAAGCATCATATAATGGAGGACAAATAATTAACTAAAAAAAGCAACATTTGAATGAATAAAATGATTTAGCCAAAAATACTATCATTTCCAAAGTAAACCTCTTTGGAGACCCATTTTTATCGTCAATGGATCTTGATAGCTCATAGCACATGAATCAAGAACTTTGAGAAATCAAAGTATAGATGACTTGCATCTTTCTCCCTATAGGAATGCAAATTGAATGAATAAAGAACTTTACACATTTAGACAAATGCTTCATGAATTACAGAAAACAAGGAAAATACAAGGGTATTGATTTTATTAAGTGGACTACCCAAGAAACTAGATAAATAAGACATTTATACGTGATATGAGCAATGGTTGAATGGAAATCAACCCATTTAATCCTCTTTAGAAGGTAAAAAAAATTATGAACTTAACAATTGAATTTTCTATCCTACTTAGTTACTAAATACTCCATGGTACTTCATGAACTGATGTTCTTTGTAATCCTCAGTTCAAGACATCAAATTTTGGCACCAAGCTAGGGTTAGCAAGTGGGGTCAAATTGGCCCAACTTGACCTCAATCTATTGACCGACCCATTTAAATTGGCAACTCTACGATGGGTCTAGTCGAATTGGACCTTTTCAATTATAAATTCATTGACATGACATTCTCATCCAAATTAGAATACTAAGCTCACATTGACCTATCATATTATATGGCACGACTATCAAAAATGGTCCATTTTGACAATTCTGATAATCGTATAATTAGAATTTATTAAAAAAATGATCAAAAATTGTCAAATCATTATTAGTAGTTCGTCTAAATAAATAATTTTCATGAGTGACTTCAAATTAATCACATTACAAGTGGACTCTTTATGGGCCCATTCAGGCCCATTATGTTTCTCTTCACATTGTTGGGTCCTTTCTCTATATTTAAGAGAAGGAGACTCAGCTTTTGGCTTTTCTAAATTTCTCATTTTAGGTTGTTCCACACGATATCAAAGGGAGGATGGTGCTAGATTTTCTTTTTGGCAGCCATCGTTCCCTAAAACCACCATCATCTCCATTTCTCCTCCCTTCTCTTCTCTTTCATGGGCATAGGATGATGCTAAGTGATTTCTATCAGCCTCCCGGGCTATTGCAGCACAATTTTTGTCCTCTTTTCGATGAGTGGTTTCAGTTGGTTCTTTTGTTAATTTGTGGAGATTTGTGGCACGAAGAATGTGGAAGGCACCAGATTTTGTGGAAAGCATATGATGCATGAAGGGCAGAATCAGTGCTTTTCAAATCAGAGGGACACAGTATAGCAAAGCATCATAATTTTGTGGTGGGTGCTGCGATTCTACAAATAATGAGGCTATTTTCAAATTGCTTTAAGTATTCTAAATCTGCCAAAGATTATACCTGGCGAAACCATATCGAATAAGGAAGTACGTGGAAACTTTCCAAAACTAAGTTATTTTCATTTCTCTAAGGGAGTAGACAAGTATTGGGCAATGTCAACATCCTGCATAGTTTGAACTCGTTGGTGATTTCCTTGTGGCTAAAGTTCACAAGTAGAGTTTCACTCTACCTATTAACTATTGCTTTTGGCATAGTGGTAAGCAGTTGATCCTAACAAGTGGTATCAAGCAAGGTTGTGGGTTCAAACCTAAGAAGTTCCAGACACTTAAGGCTAAGACCCTGGGGTTGAGAAGTCTAGGCATGCAATGGTGCTAAGTCCGTAAGAGCCTGTAGGTCGTGTCGTATGCAGTGGCTAAGTTTGGTAAGGACGCTCGTAGGCTTGTTGGAGTTGGCCTTCTGAGAAAAGTTAAGAAATCAAGTTTCGCCCTATAGCTTTTGGTTTAGAGGTAAGCGCTTGACCCATAAAATCAGAGACATAAAAATCAGGCGTATGATTCTGACAAAGTCCAAAGCGTGAAGAAAAAAACTTGAGCAAACTCCAAATGGACACGTACCCTTGCTTCAGGTTTGTCGGGTCTCCCATTCACCAAATCCATTTGCACCAAATCGTAGTCCCCCACAGTATTGTAATGAATTCATTCTAAAATGGTCGAGGAAGAGAAACCCAAATATCGCTCAATCTGTAGGGCGAACAACTAATCGAGATGGATGTCTCTTAGATAGATAGATAGATAGATAGATAGATAGATAGATAGATAGATAGATAGATAGATAGATATCTAGATAGATAGATAGATAGATAGATAGATAGATACATAGATACATAGATACATAGATACATAGATACATAGATACATAGATATATAGATACATAGATACATAGATATATTGATAAATAGATAGGTAGGTAGATGGGTGGTCCTCCCGCCAACCCAATAAATATTTCACGCATTATCTTAATGAAAAGTCCATAACAGCTGGCAAACGACTTATTGGATAATGATACGGGATAGTCTACGCACAGCAGAGACGGCCATTCGGAACGGATTACGAAAGCTCAATGAAACTGGAAGAGACTCCAGCAATCTCCCCGAACGCCCTCCACTTCGAGTCTCCAAATGCTGGAGATAACATACGCTTATTGTCCTAAGGTTCCGTCTTGCTTTTTCCGAGGCATGTTCAACGACGCATAGTGAGGGGCTATGCCGAAGTCCTGTGGGTATCGTAACGAAGAAAACACAAGTGAACTAACCAAAAAGCGAACGATGACAGTCGTATCCTTAATTTTGTTATTGACTCCCTTCCTTGCAGCTTCATCTTCTTCGTCTTCCTGGGGTTTCAGAAATTTTTTAGAACACCGTGCTAATCCCCCGTTAAAAGGAAACGTTAAAGAAGCCGGTGGTAACTGGTAAGATACCATACCGGGACTGTGTATTCCGTCGGATCCTTGATCTTGATTTGCCCATCGGCGCCGGGGTCCTGCGACGCGCAAAAATAGACCTTAACAAACATGCAGTCCTCTTGGTCATCAAATCGAGGATAGTATTCTATGAGAATCTGAAGCCTTACATAAATTTCGGAACGTTTGTGCCACAACTGGCGGGTTGGAGGAACACCGACGTTATCAGGCTTTTAAAAGAAACATGAAAGAAGAATGTGCCGAGCCATCCCATAAGATGATCTCATATGCCTAGATCTTTCAGCTCGATGTTCGTATCGTAGCTCGATCTCATATGAAGAGGCAATTTTCGAATCTGATGTTCATATTCATACCTCTTCTGAAGTAGATTTTGATGCGTCCACTCCTTTTGCCCCTTCAGAAACTTCTTTCTTTTCATTTTTCTGCGAACACAGAGCCAGAAACAGAGAAATCACGAGGACGATTCCGGTACAACTGCTAGCCTGTGACGATGAACGCGAGAGATGTCTAGATGGCCACGTACCTTGTCCGCAGGTGTGCCGGGTTGCCCGTTCTCCAACTCCATTCGCAGCAAGCGCAGTCTCTCTCTCTCTATCCCTCTCTCTCTCCCTCAAGTCCCTCTGTTTAGAATAAATTACCCCGGTCCACTCTCCCATTCAAACTCATAAAAGGAGAAAACGATTGGTGCTATGCTACTCTCCAAGGTCAAGAACAGAAGAAACTGATTATGAGGAGAAATCAGGTTAGATTCGTCTGGGTTTTGTTTGGAGTCATATGAATCGGGGATTTCGCGATTGCTCTTTATGATTTGGCCTGAGCAAGCTGTTTACATCGTAGGTAAGTTATTTTATTGATTTTTTAAGCATAGAAATGCTCCAGCTTGATTTTTGTTTTATTCCTGTAATTGCAGAAAGATATCAGGTTAGATTATTGACTGACCTCTACTTGAACTCATGAGAATTTGAGGTTTGATTTAAGGTTAAATTTCTAGTGAAGATCTAAATGAAACTCAGCATAGGAATTAGTTTATCACCTAGGTTATAGAATTCTGGATTTCTGCATGTATTTTGCAGATATAGATATAGTTAGGATTATATATACACACAGATACGCAATTTCTGCATTTATTCAAATAATCTGATTAAAATATTAGGTGTATATCTGATTTCTAAATATCTTATTTATAGCTATATAATGTCGATATATTTATCGATATACGTATGTATATATGTGTATCTGTATATATACGTAATACCAGAATTCCTCCATCTCTTCATCTCTACTCTCTCTCTCTCACTAATTCTATCTGTCGATCCCATTCTATTTTTGGTGGTGATTGCTCCCTTGTCTCGGGAGCTGTCAAGGAGCTTCTCTATTGGTGCATATTACGGCATACGTCCACCTGTTAAGATAGAGCTTCTTTGCTGTCTAGAAGGTGAGGATATTGCCGCTTGCTTCGCCCCTTCATGGGAGCTCATAGTCCGCCACCAAGTTCATCGTGGTCTCCGACCGTTTCGACCTCTCGACAACTTACTTCAAGCCGACGCATGAACCTAAGACACTGACCACATCGCCTCTCTCTCTCTTGATTTAAGGAGCAGGTATAATGTCATTTCTGAGACAGTGCCCGCTTTAACGTGATTGGGCCCGCAGAGCGATGGACCTTCGACTATAACTGTGAGAAATGGAGAGAGGTAGAGAGAGAGAGATATGAGAGAGAGGAGAAATAAACAGAGTGAAAGAGAGACGAGAAGGAGAATTAGAGAGAGTGAGAAACGGAGAGGGAGGAAGAGTGCGTGTGTGTACTCTGAGGAAGTAGAGAGTCCCGTATAATGCCATTGGGTCCTCCACTATAACTCTAAGAGAAAGATCCCGACTTAACGTGATTGGGCCCACAGCGCAATGGACCCGTCTCAAGGATTCTGGGAGAGGAGAGGGGAGAGAGACGAGAGGAGAACGCGACAGATGGAGAGGGAGGGAGGGAGGGAGTTAGAGTGTTTGTGTGAGTGCCCCCTGAGAAAGAGAGGAAGGGAGAGGGAGAGCTAAAGAGAACGAGAGTGTACCCTAAGAGAGTAGAGAGACGGTATAATATCATTGGGCCGGCCAGCATAAACTCTAAGAGAGAGAGAGAGAGAGACAGAGACCCATTTAACCTGCCTCTAAAAGTCTATAACTCAGAGAGAGAGAGAGGCAGAAAGATAGGGAGTGAAAGAGAGATGAGGGGGAGAGTTAGAGAGAGAGTGAGAAAGGGAAGTAGGGGAGAGTGTGTGTGTACTGTAAGAAAGTAGAAAGCCTTGTATAATGTGATCGGGTCACCATTACAACTCGAAGAAAGAGAGCCCAATTTAATATGATTGGGCCCACTATACGATAACTTTGGGAGAGAGAATTGGGTAAACCAGATGATGACTGGGAAATTTTTTGAGTTTTCTGAATAAAATATAGTTTATTTGTATGTGTAGATCCCAGGTAAGATTTTGACTCTTAGATGAGACTCAACCAAAACAACCTAATAAATATTCCATGCATCATCTTAATTAAAAAAAAATATAGAAAGGCTAGCAAAAAACTTCTTGGATAATGAAAGAGAAAAGTCAATACCAACAAAATAATGGATAATTTTCATCTAATTTCTTCTCTCTCTCTCTCTCTAATGGTACACTTAGGTCTAATCAACAGTGTTATTGACTAGCAGTACTATTAAACTAGGGTTGGGATTAGAGAGAGAGAGAGAGAGAGTCACCCCCTCTCACGAGATGTCGTGGCTCACTCTCTTTCTTCCCCAAGTTTGTATTGGCATTTTATTTATCAGCAGTAAGTTAGCAATCTCCATGTAGGGTTGGGATTCCTATTAGATCGAGAGAGAAGAGGGGGCAGAGAGATCGATAAATAGATGGATAGAGCGATGGAGAGAAAGAGAGAGAGAGAGAGAGAGAGAGAGAGAGAGAGAAGAGGGGGGGGGAGAGATCGATAAATAGATGGATAGAGCGATGGAGAGAGAGAGAGAGAGAGAGAGAGAGAGAGAGAGAGGGAGACAGAGAGAATAAGAGGGTAAGAGTCATTAGATGACCAGTAAACTGTGATGAACATCTATGATTGTGAATTTGTGATCGATATTTTCAACAACAGATATTCTGAATTTAATTGTTTTAGAAGATTTGCCAGGACAGTGAGGTTTGAAATTTTCTCTTTTCGATTGGCGGTTCGCCCATGCAACCCAGTAAATATTCCATGCATGATCTTGCTGAACAGTCCATAACAAAAGGCAAAAGACGATAATGATATGGCATGATCAACGCTCAACAGTGCGGCCAATTGGAGCAGATTGCCGAAGCTCAAGGAAACTGACGGAGACTCAGCAATAACCGCAAACGCCCTCCGCTTCAAGTCTCCAGAATGCTAGATAAAGCATGTTAATTGTCCTCTGATTTCTTCTTGCCCTTGCTAGGGTGTGCGATTTTATCCTGTTCAAGGATAAAATGCTGAAGACCTCTGCGTATCGTATTGGAGAGAACAGAAATGAACTAACCCAAACGCGAAAGATGACATTCTTTTGCTTCTTGCGATTGACCTCCGTTGCAGCTTCATCTTTTTCGTCTTCCTGGATGACAACATCGTCATCCGCCGTTAAAAGGGAAACGTTAGAGAAGCCAGTGGCAACTCGTGAGATACCATACCGGCTCTGTTGGTTCTGTTGGATCTTCTAAATTGAAGAATTTGTCGCCGCCAAAGTCCTGTGGGCCACCCTGACACCAAGATCAAGGTGCTATGCTATGAGAATCTCAAGTTTTCCTTTTAACGCTCCGATCGAGGGATGTACTCTATGAGAATTTGAAGAAGGGAAGCCATGTGGAAGCCTTACGGTAAGGGTTGGTATGCAATACCCACGAGTCAGTGCCTCCTCTTGAAAATGCCTTTGACGCTGTGACCCGAGCGGGGGCGGCGGAATCGTTCAAGCATATAATCAAGGAGACAAAAACTGAAGTGAACTTACGTGAGCGCGAACGATAGACCAACCGTTTTCCTTCTTTACGCGCGTGCCCGTCATATCACCGTCTAGCTCTTCATCTTCCTGCGGTTGGACGAACCACGTTTAGAACACCGACATTATCCGCCTTTTAATAGAAACATAAAAGAAGAATGTCTGGATCTTGCAGCTCGATGGTCATATCGTAGCTGGAAGTCCTCAAACGCCCGGGATGAAGAGGCAATTTTCGACTCTGATGTCCATATCCATACCTTTTCTGAAGCAGACTTCCATGCTTCGACTCCTTTCTTTTCAGTTTTCTGTGGACAAGAAGCCAGAAACAGAGAATCACGCGGATGATTCCGTCACAGTTGGTAGACTCTGGAGATGAACGCGAGAGGTGTCCAGATGGGCACTTACCTCGTCCGCAGGTGTGCGGGGTTTCCCACTCTCCCTCTCCATTCGCAGCAAGCTGCAGTCTCCTCTCTCTCTCTCTCTCTCTCTCTCTCTCTCTCTCTCGCTCTCTCTCTCTCTCTATCGATGGAATCCCTGCATCGCATTTCTTGCAGAGATCTCGCGATGTTCTCTTGATTAAATAAGCTTCCACTCCTTGCTCCGTCAAGACCAACCCGGTTTCCCATCACATCGTTCAAATTGACGCATGAAAATACGTCGTCCAATCGCGCAGAACTCCTGTCTCTTTCTCGATTTCTAAATAAAGAGCACTAAATTTTGAATCTTTTTGTGGCCCCGTTTAGTACTTTAAAATATGAAGTCAACGCGTTCGGGAACGGTTCTCGGAAAGTTCAAGGGAATTTCCACCGGATATGAAATCCTTGTGGTCGTCTTTAGATCACTTAGACACGAAGGCAAAAGAATTTCATTCGCACACACAAGACCGCAGAGTTTTCTTATAGGCACAGGCCGAACACTCATCTGGGTGCTTAAGTGAAACCGTTTAATGACCCGACGCCTACATGGCACGTTATCTGCCGTTAGAACTAGGCCGATGGACAGCTAAGATTCAGTTGAAACGCGGAGGAGGATTCAAATTACAAATTTCAAAAAAGAAAAACGGTAGCCGCCGAGGCGTTTCATCGAACACCTTCTTCCTTGGCTTGAATCTCTTGAAGCTTGTGCCAACATTCACCTCCACAAGCATGGAGATGACTTCGATGTCAATAATACCCAATTGATTCCCAGTGATTTTGTAAAGATAGCGCGAGTTGTTGTTCCGACGCCGCACGCTTAGGAACAACTGATTTTTGTTCCAAGAACTACTGTAGTCATATCGCAAGCGCAGAATAAAGGATTCTTGACAAGCGCAGGGGCAGATTTTTTGTCAACTAAAATCCTGAAGGGTGATGATCAATTTTTATCAGTCCCTTGAGCATCCTGATAAGCCACATTCCTTGACATGCAGCATAGTTCAGGGCAATGTACTCAGCTTCACATGAGGATAAAGCCACAACCTTTTGCCTTGGAGAAAGCCATGCTACAATGTTTCCAGCCATGAAGTAAACACATCATGAGGTACTTTTTCTGTCCGCACTATCACAAGCATGATCACTGTCCTTGAACCCAATCAGTTGAAAAGTTTTCACCTGTTTTATACTTTAGCCGAAAGTCCAAAGTGCCTTTCATGTATCTAAACACACGTTTTTCAGCATTCAATAGTTCATTTGTTGATTTTTCAATGAAACGGCTCAGAAAACCAACTCTGAACATCAAATCTGCTCTTGTGTGCGTCAGCTATCTCAGGGAGCCCATCAAACTCCTATAAACAAGAGAACTTACCGATTTTCCACCCGTTTTATCTCCAAATTTTGGTCTTACCTCAAGAGGAGTGTGTGCTGCTTTACAGTCTATCAAATTATACTCCTTGAGAATCCTTAGAGCAGAGGTTTTCTGAGAGAGTGCAGTTTCTCCTTCAGTTTGAATTGCTTGATTCCTAAATAGGAGCTAAGTAGTCCCAGGTCAGTCATTTCAAATAGTTTCATCATCTTTTTCTTGAATATCAGTTATTCTTCCTTCTATGTTTCTTGTAATTAGTAAATTATCTACATAATCTCCCACCAGTTGAAGAAAATCTCTAGTTGGCATGAAATAGACTGTTGGTTCATAGCAACTTTGCACATACCCAAAGAGATCAAACTTTTATCAAGCTTTCAGTACCAAGCTTTATGTGCCTGTTTGAGACCGTAGAGAGCATTCTTTGGTTCATAAACCATAAATTCTTTTCTAGATCTCTCATAGTCCCTTGAATTTCTTAACATATATCTCCTTTTATAAGTCATCATTTAGACTTTTAAAAAGGGTGTCGAATACACCCCACAATCTATGGGGTGATTAGACCATTATTTGAAGGGAATGATCAATAACTGATTGTAAAAATAATCACTCCCTTGATCAATTTCTGCCTCAGGTTGTCAATCGATCAAAAAACCCAACTTAACGTGATTAATTATTGGATTGATATGTTCAAGTATGATGATCTCATCTGACCATGTCAATCTGTTGGTCGAAGGCCATTGATTAAAACTTGAAATTATTTTGAGGAAGTGGCCCTGACAAACAATATATGACAAAATAACCCTAGAAAATAAAATAATGGATTGATGATCAGATGGCTAATAAGATTGGGGGGAGTGATAGTTGATCAATTTCAGAAAATCGATCACACTTTCAATTGACAAGATGGCTTCGATCACCTATTGATCGAAGCTAACTTTATGTAATCGTTGACCAAATCATCACATTCTATCATGACGATCCAAGGTGATCTGACAAGCAACAGAGATCAATGTTCTCTAGTTAGAGACAATGAGGTTAGACCACATGTTGATGATATCAACTGGGAGTGGGGAGACAGTATATGATCATATACCAACAACATATTGATAAGTAAATAATAAATATGAAAGTTGAGAACCCTAAAACTTAAAATCTCTCAATGGAGCTACCGACTCCCAAGTTTTTTTTTCGATTGAGGCCAATTCGTCTTTCATAGCTTCTTTCCAAACATCAACTTTTAGACAATTGGCATAGTGATTGGTTCCTCCTTAGACAATTGGCAGATTTCATCATTTTTGTCAAATATAGCCTTCCGTAGGGTTTAGAAGTAAGATAGAGAAGTACAGAGGAAAGAAGTTAATTCATTTCACAATCGCGATTACAATTTATAAGGTTCCTTTCTAACCGTTATAACGGTAACTACAACGGTAACTTATGTCTAATTACATCTAAGTCCCTATCTTCTGACACTTCCCCTCAAGCTGAGGAGTGAATATCCATCAATCCCAGCTTGCTCCTTAGCTTCATAAAGTGCTCTTTGGGCAGTCCCTTGGTTAACACATCTGCTCGTTGTTCAGCTGACTGGATATAAGGAATTCGAATATTATTTTGCTCCAATGTTTCTTTGATGTAGTGTCTGTCAATACTAACATGCTTCATTCTGTAGAGAAGTCAAAAAAACCTTATGTTGATGTGTTGCCTTGGAAAATGTTAGGTAATTCTGCAAGGGGTAGGGTGTGGTTACTGCTAATGTTTTACTTAACTGATTTCCTTGTGTGATCTCTGTGTTTCTGTTTTGTTTCCCATATTCTTGGGAATCATCATTCATAATATGAGGTATGTTTTCCTCATTTCCGTTATGCTGGTTTTCTATGGTCTTCTTCTTCTTCCTAATGTACACTTGATCATAGGTAGGTACTTTGCTAAAATTCTGTATTTCATCAGCTATGTCTGTGGGCTCACTCGTATGTGCAGAAATTTCTGCATGATTATCATTCCTTGGTATGCTAGTTCTGATATAAGTATGACTTATCTCAGGTTGCAATTGAAACTCTCTTTGATTAGGAGTTGAGGTTTCAATTGGATTCTGATCTTTGTGATAAAACATATTCAATTCATTGAATGTAACATCACAAGATACTATAATTCTTTTGTTGGAAGGGAAATAACATTTATATCCTTTTTGTACATTGGAGTACCCAATGAATACACATTTAATCGCCTTGGGTGATAACTTATCCGTCTGATGTGGATAAAGGTGTACATAACACTCACATCCAAAGACCCTTTGTGGAAGGTCATTCCCAAGTTTTAGTGGATGTATATGTTGTGAAAGCAGTTGTAAAGGAGACTGATTTCCCAAGCTATGGCTTGCAGTCCTATTGGTCAAGTATGTAGCGGTTAACATTGCTTCTCCCCAAAGAAAGAGGGGTGCATTGCTTTGAATCAGCAATGCTCTGCCTTTTTCTTGGATAAGACCAATTCTCCTCTCTGCAATGTCATTTTGTTGGGGTGTGTAGGCACATGAGGTCTCATGTATTTTACCCTTGTTAGTGCAAAAATTTTGGAATTCATGATTGATGAAATCCTTTGCATTGTCTATTCGAATCCTTTTGATTCTTCTGTCAAATTGTCTTTCGACCATTTGAGTGAATTGTTGGATTTTTAGGTTGACTTCTGATTTATATCTAAGTAGATTAATCCATGTAAATCTACTGAAATCATCCACAAATATCAGAAACCATCTAAAACCATGTAAGTCCGTTAAATGTGCAGGACCCCATACATCACAATGGATAAGTTCAAAGGGATTTTTTCTTCTCTCTATATTGGTCAAAGGATGGGAATGTCGTTTATGCTTGGCCTTTTCACACACTTCACATACTAAGTGATCAACACAGATTTTCTTAAATTTTTCAGGAAACATACATTTGAGAATTTGAAATGATGGATGGCTTAATCTGCGATGGATTAGCATCAGCTCATCCTTTCTGTTGATGTTTGCTGCTGCTAAGACATTGCATTTAGGCAGAACATGATCTCTTGCTCCTCTAACTACCTCTGGAGGACGTCTATGTGTCGATAGGTAGTATAAGCCTTGACAGACTTCAGCTAGTCCAGTCTTCCACCTTTGCACCTTATTACACAGAAATGCATTGAGTCCATCAAATTCAATCTTATATGGGTAAAGTGATGCTACCTTTTGGACTGAATTGAGGCTAATAAATAATTGTGGAACATGAAGTACATGTTCCAATTTTCCTGTGGGTTCTAATGAAATTACCCCTATTCCTAAAACACTCAAGAGTGTTCCATCGGCAGTTTGAACTTTCCTGTTGTTTGGGCAAGGATTATAGGATGTGAAGAAATCAATCACTGGTGTCATATGGTCTGTGGCACCATAATCTAAAATCCAAGTCTTACGGGGATCTATATGAGGTACCTTATCTATAATTGAAAAAATCTTATCCAAAATTACATCCTTACCAGAATTTGCCATTGAGGTAGATCCAATGATAGATGATGAACTTGAAAAGAGATCCTCCAATTGCTTCAGTCTTGCTTTTAATGCTTCCATCTCGTTTTTGTCTGCTGGTGGTTGAATGTGGCAGTTAGGTTGGAGGTTGAGTGGGGGTTGCTGATGTTGAAAGTTGACAGTAGAGGCATTGGAAGAAGTTGGCGTTGGATATGAATGATGCTGCCAATTTCTTCCATGATGCTGCTGCCAATTTCTTCCATGAGAAACCATATGACTTTGACTAATCATAGGCCTTCCATGTATTTTCCAGCAAGTTTCTCTTGTATGTCTGTATCTTTGGCAGAAATCACACCAAAGGTTATCCTTGGCATCTCCCTTCTTGCGTTGATATCCCTTCTTTGATTGAGTATATGCTGGTTTTTGGGGCATTTGTACTGTTCATGTGTTATTAGACTGTCCCTGCCCATTTGTAGAGGTATTAGGAATTGGGGTTGTAGTGGCTGATTTAGTTAGGAAGATTTGGCTTTCTTGTCGATGTGGTGCTTGCATAGCTTGCAGTCTTGATTCTTCCTTTATTACATGGATTACTGATTCATGAAAGGATGCTGATCTTTCTCGATTAAGCAGAAGGCTTCTAATCGTTTCAAATTCTGGTCTTAAACCAGTCAAAAAAGCATAGGTTCTTCCTTTGAGAATATATTCTCTTCCCGTTGGGTCTGTCGGAAGAGGTCGATAAAAATCAATCTCATTCCATATAGCAGTCAGCTCATTTGAATACTCAAGAACACCCCGCTGCTCCTGACGGAGTTCTATGGACTTTCTATTCAATTCTGACATTCTCGATTCATCTTCTAGCTTCGAATATAATCAAATTATGGTTTCCCAAATCTCTTTGACAGATACGTAATCGATAAATCTGTCACAAATTTTTGGTTTCATGGAATCTAATATCCATGTAATGAGGATTTCTTCTTCTTCCAGCCACTTATAATATTGTGCATCATCTTCATTTGGTCTGGGATTTGTGAGGTGGCCTTCAAGCTTTCTGGGCTTTAGCGTCCTTTCCACCCATCGTCTCCAATGGTAGAGATTGTGACCAGTGAAGAGGTTTCGAGGAGCAACTGTTGGTAGATGCATGACGGTATTGATAATGGATGAAGAAAGGCTGAGTTTAGGAGGTATAACCGTAGATGAAGCATCAATTTTGTTCTCTTGAATCGTAGCAACAGATGGTTGATCTTTTCCCGTCGCCATCGCCTCGTGGTTATTTATAGACAATCCCGCAGGTTAGCAGATCGGGTCGAAATGGTGATACCTCTCTTTGTCAAAATCCCGCAGGTTTCTGTGACCTTTATGGGATCGATCTATGTCCGTGTGTCGATCGCGCCGATCGAATAAAGTATCTCAGGTATGCAGGGGGGTTTTACGGGACGAGTGAGGCGGCGACCTCGGAGTGGAGTGCTCTGACGAGGTCCACGAATCTCAGCAGGTATGCAAATAAAAATGATCACGTTTCCGCAGGTAAGTAGCGCAGAAATGCAAAAAAATATAAGATTTCGTTTCCGATCAAGTAGCACGTTTCTGCAAGTAAGTAGCGCAGAAATGAAAATAAAAAATCCCGTTTCTGATCGAGTAGCGCGGAAATCTCGATCTCGTTTTCTCAGGTATGATCACAGCTCGGTAAGCAGGTAAAAATCCCTTTTCCGCAAGTAAGCAGCTCGGAAATAATTTATGCCGATCAAGAAAAAAAATGACCTCGTTTCCGCAGGTAAGCAGCTCGGAAATGGTTGTCTTCCTCCTTTCCGTAGATAAGCAGTTCGGAGAGGTGATAATTTTGTTTCCGCAGGTAAGCAGTTCCGAAACAATGATCTTCCTCGTTTTCGCAGGTACGCAGCTCGGAACGAGAGTTTCTTTGTGAGGCGACGAACTATCGAACTTTTTCCTCTGTAGTTTCGCCTACGATCGTATGCTCTGATACCATGTCAAATATAGCCTACCGTAGGGTTTAGAAGTAAGATAGAGAAGTACAAAGGAAAGAAGTAAATTCATTTCACAATCGCGATTACAATTTATAAGGTTCCTTTCTAACCGTTACTCATAACGGTAACTACAACGGTAACTTATGTCTAATTACATGTAAGTCCCTATCTTCTGACAATTTTCACTCTCCCTAGTCTCATAGTATAGTTGACTCAACGTTCTGAATTTTCTTGAGCTATTTTCCTCAAATAACAATTACACTATTTGGTAATCTTTTTTATTCATTACGATCATCTTTAGCTTCATGAGTTCATACAGGTGCTTGACCACTATTGACTTGGTCATTGCTTAGATTAGAAGAGGACTGAGGGTAGAAAAGTGAATCTAAATTCTTTTCTTCAAAGGATATGTTCAAATCCCCCTGATTTTCTTCTTCGAATATAACATCCCTGGAAACATGAATGCTGCCATTTGAGGGGATTGTAGACTCTATAGCCTTTGGAACCTTGTTGATATCCCACAAAGGTCATCAGTTATCTTCTGCCCTCCGGCTTCTTTAATTTTGTTCCAAGTATTTTGACATGAGTAAGACATGAGTAGCAGGTTTATTTTTGTGTTTACTGCATCTCCCTAGAATTCATGTGAAAATGACTTTCTTTGTAAAACCATATTTAATATGGATTTGTTTCACCTCTCAACTACCCCATTTTGTTGAAGAGAATAAAGGGTGGTCTACTGCCTTTTGATGCCTCCACTTAGGCAAAACTCAGAAAATTCTTTGGAGTTGAACTCACCTCCTTGATTTGTTGGAAGACATGCAATTTTCTTCCTTTTTCTAGCCTCAACCAAGCTCTTGAAGTTCTTAAAAGAAAAGTTTCATATTTCCTTTTCAGCATCGCCACCCGCATCATTCTTGAAAAATCATGCATGGGGAGTGCTCTCGACTAATTGGACAATATAGATCACCATGGATTAGTTCAAGGACCCTAGAAGCTCTACCAAAAGATGAGAAAGATAATTGTGCTCTGGTTTGTTTGGAATGTACACAATCCCAAAAAACTTCTTCAATCTTCTATACTTTTGTAAGTCTAACCATCTCTTTGGCAGACAACAGACTTCAAGACTGGAAATTCAGATGTCCATATCTCGTATGCCATTTCCAACATTCATCTTCTCTGGTTTGAAGACAACCTTCAATAATATCAAACTTCATCAAGTAGATTCTCTAAGAGCTTCTTTTTACTTTTGTTAATTGCCTAATATTCTGATTATGGATGGTCAAATATCAATTTTCCATCAAGATTTTACATCCTTGTTCATCAAGTCTTCCCATACTTAGGATATTGGCCCTCAATTCCAGGATAAAAATAACATTTTCCCTCCTTTGACTTTAGGTTGATTTCTCCTCTGCCGTCAAATTCAATGAATTGTCACTAAATGTTAAATTCCCTTTTAAGATTCTTCCAAATTATTAAATAGGCTTTGATCACCTGTTATATGGCTGCTCACACCCGTGTCAAGGTACCAGAGTTCATTTTGAAGGTCATTGTGGGAGATTCCTTGGAGAAGGATCTCATTCTTCTCTTCAATAACAATGAGGATATAGGCCTCAGGTTCTTCTTCTTCTTCAATTACATTTTCCTTTTCTATTTTATCATGTTTTGACCTGAATTTCTTAGGATTTCTACACTCATTAGCATAGTGAACGAGCTTTTAGAAATTGTAACGAGTAATAGTGGACACCCCTAAATGTAGATTTCTCATCATCTTTCTCGGCTTCTTTTTCATTATAAAAAGAGGTTCTACCACCACCTCAGCCTTCTCCTCTCCCTCTTCCTTTGCCTCGACCTCGACCATCTCTTACACATGAGGATCTTGGTCCTTTTTCTTGGGCTTTTCACGAGCACGTGCTAAAAGGCCTTTCTCTTCCTTTTCAGCAGACCTCTTTTTCTACTTGTCCTCATGAATCTTCAAAGAGTTGACTACCTCATCAAGGATGACCAAATCATTTTCTTAGAAGTTTTTGATCAAGCTTGTGAGGCTATCAAGCTTTCTAGAAAAATTTAAGAAGCTTAGAAACCACATCTCTCTCAGATCTTCTACTCTAAGCCCCTCATCTCAATCAAAATACATGAAATTTTTTCAAAGAAATCAAAGATTAGTTTTTCATCTTCCATGGAGAGATTCTCAATTTCTCTCTTTAGCCATTGAGCTCTGCCCTTGGAGAGACATGAGACCCCTTCGTTCTTGGACTTCAAGGCATCCCTGTTTGTTTGGCAGACCACTCCACATCAAGATCCCTTGTGATCTCATATAAGATTGTGTTGAACATGATCAACATGACTTGTCAATCCTTCTTCCCTGGAGCATTCTCATTGGTGACAATATCTCAATGTTCAAGGCCTTCGAGATGTAACATGTATCCTGGACACCCAAATTTGGTAGTTTTTCTTATTTAATATTGGGAAGGTTCCGATCTAACTATGTTCTCTCAATCCTTTAGGAGCTCCAATTACAATCATTCCTTGGATACAACGTGACATCTTCAAGATAGTCTTTGGATCTATACGCTCTAATACCAAATGAGGAACAAGAAAGTGGATTCACTCTCTCTATCTCTTTACATCTCTTGGATATGAAGGCAAAATTAATTCCAGTAAAAAACTAAGTGATAAATCATTCTCACACATTAGAAGACAGAGTTTGTTGTCTCTTATAGGTACAAGTCAAACACTCGTTTGAGTACTACAGTAATAATGGTTTAAGAAACTGTTAAATAACTTGGCACCTACATGGTGCATTATCTGTCATTATAACTAGACAAATGAATGGCCAAGATTAAGTCAAAAGTGAGAGTAGGATTCAAATAACAAGTATATAAAAAAAAAAAACCTTCGTCCCTAGCTTGAATCTCTTCACGCTTGTGCCAACATCAGGCTTGTCGACCCCTTCCTCTTATGTGGCTTCTCTAAACCTATCCTCCTTGGAAGTCCACCCCTCCTCCATTATGGTGCCATGAGAGTAGTGCTCCACCATAAGGACTGCAATCAAAAAAATACCCAAGTTGTTGCATGCCTTCTCGCATCAACAATGCTCTTCACAATTTGGGGGATGGTTGTCTCAAGGAGTTCAATTCCATCTCCTTGATCTCTCTCAAGGTCCTTATTCTTCAATTAGGCATACTCTATTTCTCGACCTCTTTGCTTGAGCAATTTCAAATGCAATATGTCAAGGTATGTGTGAAGACAATGAGTCCACTCTTTTGATACAAATGTTGAATGCAGACAAGATGGGGGAGAGAGTTTGCGGAGAGGGAACATTAAGGGAGATAAAACCATTGGTAGTAGAAAAGTAAATTGATGTGTGGGATATTGAAAACATGTGTTAAAGAAAAATGATTTATAATTCTGCAAAGACCTGATTGATGTTCAAGGCATTTGAAGTCTAAATTGAATATAAGATTGGATGACTTTCAAGACATGATCTCATGCCTCCAATGTGCAAAAAATCTGCCATTACCACACAAACACTCACACATAGAGAAAGCAAGATAGAGAGAGAGAGAGAGCGAGAGAGAGAGAGAGAGAGAGAATGTTGTCTCAGTCTCTGTGACAATAGAGGACTATTAAAATAGAATAATGAGTAGGATCTGTTTCACCAAATAAAACAAAAGAAACATTTCAGTGATTTCTCTACACTCTAAGTAAGATTTAAACTTTGGCTTTTTTCTAAGGGGACCTTATTGTATAATTGTGAACACAAAGCGATACTTCGGTGAGAGTGAACTAATGGAGTTGAAGATCCTCAAGCTTTAAGAAGAAGAAGAACAACAACAACATAAAAAAACCCTCCAAGAAAAACTAGATCACTTAATAAAGATGGATTGAACAAGAAGATAGAACAAGAATGATTCAACTCATAGTCCTTCCAAAGAAGGATGGCTATATATTTATAAGTCTAGACTTGTAACAGCCCAAAAGATAATGCAAGAAAGGCCATAAGAGAGGAGTTAACGAGTCCCAAATAGAGAAGGCAGTTTCAAGACCCACCTCAAAAGAAGAGAAAAAGGTAAAACTTGACCCACCTCAAATGGCAAAGAGAGAGAGAGAGAAATGGTTGTGTCATTTCTCTCCCTCAAGAGACAAAATGTCAACAAATCTCCACTTCATATCATTTAGAGGATAGGGATAGTCTTCACAGTACAGAATAAGACCTTAATCTCCACTTCAAAACGTACAAATTTCACTCAAGGTAAAAGTTTGGTCATTATGTACGTCAGGTTGTCTCAAGTGTTGACCTTCACATTGTGTACATCTCATGTTAGAAATCCATCTCACACAATGTAATATTGCATGTCTGTGTGTTTTTTTCACTCATGGAACATTTGATCCTTTTAAAGATAAAAAAACACTACCTATCACATGATAGGTTGGTAGAATATTGCATTGTTCATATTTCACCTAAAAATCCTTCAACCAAGTCGCCTTTTTTATTGTGTCTGCTGATGGATTTGTATTTGGCTTCAATCCTAGATAGTCGTGATATGTTGCAAATTTGTCTTCATGGAATATCACATTATCCGCATGTGAAAACATACCCCATGAGTGATCTCCTCTAATCAAAATTTCATGCATATTTTGAATCAACACAACTAGAAATATTATCATTCAAAATCCCAAAATGCAAGCATACTTTTGAGGTTCTACATAGATATCTCACAATCCACTTGACGGCTTTCCAATGTTCTTTCCACAAACTAGTGAAACAATAGCTCACAAGACTCACTACTTGTGAGATGTCTTGGCATGTGCAAAATCATTCCATACATAAGTAATCCAACAACCAATAAGAAGGGGGCTCTCGATTGGCCTTTTTTTGTTCCTCTATTCATATCTTAGGAATCTTGGAAGATATATCATCTTAACTTGCCACAATGTGAATTTCATCTTCTTGTCCAACTGGGGAGCTCAGCCGTTATGGTCACCATCCTACCTCTAATACCACTTTTTTGACAGTTGTGGTCATGAAGTAGTTCTTCTTTAAGTGTAAATAAATGGAGCTGAAGATCTTCAAGCTTCAAGAAGGGGATCAAAAACAAGAAATGCTCCAAGAGGTAGTTACAACAATCAATGAAGATAGACTAAACAAGAAGATAGAAAAAGAATGATTCAACTCGTGGTCTTTCCAAAGAAGGATGAGTATATATTATAGGTCTAGACGTCTAATAGGCCAAAAAAGAATTTAAAAAGGCCATGAGAGAGGAGGTGAAGAGACTAGATTGAGAAGGAAGTTTCAAAACCCTTCTCAAAAGAAGACAAAAAGGTAAAACTCCCCAAAATGGAGGGGGAAAGAGAAGAGAGGAGAGAGAAATGGCCATGCCATTTCTTTCCCTGAAGAGACAAAATGCATTTGGTCCCACCCACTCAGCCCAAAAAACTATTGCATGCATCATTTTAGTTTTTTAAAAAATCCAAAACTAGATAAAAACTAATTAATGGATAAATGAAGAGAAAAATCATTTTTGAAAAGCAAAAACCCTTTGGAGAAAATTATCGACATGAAAGGAAACTGAAGAAGATTCCCTCAAACCATACAAATTCTCTCCACTAAACATCCTACAACACCAATTGCCCTTTGTTTTTTCTTGCTCTTGGAGGAACATTTCAAAATGTTCTAGGTGCACATTGTGAGGTGATTCCTGAAATCCCTCAAGCACCATATCATAGAGGAAAAGCAATGAACTAAAAAAAAGTTGTCAATCAATAGAATGATTTAACCAACGATAATCACTCATGATTTCCACCGTAAACCTCTTTGGAGACTTGGTTTTGTCTAAATCAAGAACCTTAGAGAAATCAAAGAGTAGATGACCTATCTTATGATTGAATTAAGACATTTCTATGTTTAGATAAAAACTAGAATTTTCAAGTGGGTTTGAATTGGCCCAACATGACATAGATCTATTGACCCAGCTATTTGAATTGGCCAACCATAGATGGGTAAGACTGGATCCGATTCAATAATTGAATCAATTACATGATGCTTTCATCGAAATTAGAAGACTTAGCCCACTTTGAGCTATCCAATCAGAAGACTTAACACGACTATCGAGAATGGTCAGCTTGACAATTCTGTTCACAATATGATTAGAATTTATTAAAACAAAGCATTAGAATTTTTCAAAATCAGTATTAAATCTATTCACGCAAAGAATACTTTGTATGAAAGGCATCAAAATCATTCACATTGTTCGAAGACTCGTCTTGTGGCTTCTCTGAATTTCTCATTTTTCAGGTTGTTCCACATGATATCAAAGCGAGGATGGTGCTAGATTTTCCTTTGGCAGCCATTATTAACCTAAGCCATCATCATCTCCACTTCTCCTCCCTGCTCTTCTCTCCCATGGGCATAGGAGGATTACATGCTATTTCAATCACCATCACAGGCGACGGCAGTGCAATTTATTTCTCTCATCAATGCGAATTTTTATAGTGTTTTTCTGTTGCTTTGTGTCAATATCAGACACAAATCATATGGAAGGGTAGCATATTTTTTGGGAGGCACACGTGCTTTGGAAATTGCAAGGATGTTCAGCTCAAAATCGTTATGCATTAAATCCACAAAATTTGATTTTTTTTTTTTATGCAAGAACATCGTGACTGAGCGGAGATATGTAGAATGTATAGCTTTCTAGGTCGATCTTCAAGGACTCTACGGCAAGCGTTTATCGATTATATGGGGACAAGAAGGGGGAATTGCAAAGTTTTTCTGATCAATTATAGGGGGATGAGAAGGAAGAGACACCAGCGTCGAAGCGGGGGAGAGCGAGAGAAGGATCGAAATAGAGGAAGTATGAGAGAGAAACAGAGAGCTCCAGAGATAAAGAGAGAGTGCAGGAGAGAGGGAAAGATGGAGAGAGAGAGAGTGAGCGAGAAAGATGGAGCACGAGAAAATAGGACAGAGAGAGAGGACTTTAAAGAGAGATTGCAAGAGAGAGAGAGAGAGAGGTTGGACGAAACTACAAATGAGAGAGAGAAAACCAGCGCAAGAGAGATTACGAGAGCGGGAGGGAGCGATGGAGAGAGGAAGAGAAATTGAAAGAGCAAGAGAGAGTGATTGGTACAGAGAGAGCGGACAGAAACTGGAAAGGAAGATAGAGAGATCAGGGGAGAGATTGGAGAAAGAGAGCGAGTGAGACCGGGAGAAAAAGAGAGAGAGCGAGAGAGAGAGATCGCAAGAGAAAGAGTGACGAAGAGAGAGAGGAGTGAGAAAGAGTGCCTGAGAAATCGAAATAGAGGACGAGACCAGAAAGTCAACGTCCACGGAGAGAGAGGATGCTAATAAGAGTGAGGGGAGTGAGAAATCGAGCGAGAAAGCTAGAGAGAGAGAGATAGGGACTGGAGAGAAGTTTAGAGAGAGAAAGAGATAGATTGAGAAAAAGAGAGCGCGAAAGAGATCAGGAAGAGCACGCGAGCGAGAAATTGCGAGAAAGAGAGAAGAAGAGATGAGAGAGAGGCTGCACAAGATAAATTTAGAAAGAGAAAGAGAGATCACGAGAGAAAGCAATTGAGGGAGGGAGCGAGAGCAAAAGAGGAAGAGATTAGGAAAGACAGAATGAGAGAGTGTTTCAAGACTAGATTGAGAGATCATCAGGAAAGAAAACCTGGGAAGAAAAGGGGAGAAGAGTTACAGGAAGAGGGCAGAGACAGAGTTAATAGGAAATACTTATGCAGAGAGTTTATCATGTATGAGTGATGGAGACAACTCGCCCACAAACGACGTACCAACTAACGAACCCGAGTCGGGCGCAGAAACGGGACCTGACGTAGGGACAAATGAGGAAACTGAGGTAAAAGAGCGAAAAGGGCGACCTCAGCGGTCGGCGAAGTCGACGTCTAAAGGATCCGAGTATTACTACTACTAGCAACGTCCTCCGCGCTCGGCGACGCGACCTGCTAGAATGTCAGAGCACCACGACCTCTATGTGGTTTTCAGCGACCTTTGCTTCTAGTTCGTTAAATAGGAAGCCTCCTACAGAAGGCAGGTAGGAAGGAAATCAAGAGTAGTTGTTTTTCCGAGTTCCTCTCAGTGTCCTCGTGAGGAGGGCGATACCCCCGTACGGGCTGACCGTGAAGGTGCGGCGCCAAGTTGTCGGGCGCCGTCTAGCCGATCCCTCTCCCCTCTCCCTCTCCCGCTTCCAACTCTGTCTCGTTCTGGCATAATTATCCTATTTCCGCTACCGACGCACTACCATCCTACGACGAGCTTCCGTCCGTGTTATCCGTAAACCGCATCATATTTTGGTATCAGAGCATGGCCACTCGATCGGGAGCCGAGTTCCGAGCAGGGAACAACACCCCCGGAACCTCCGAAGATATGCCCGACTGGGCAAGAATACTTGTCCGAAACTTAGAAGAGTGTCGACGGGGTCACGAAGAGTCAAAGGTACAGATCGAGTTCCTCATGACCCAACTACTGGAACTCAAAACCGAGAAGGTCGCAGAAGCGCCCTGCCATGCACCCTCAGTACCCGCCGAACCTTGCTTTAACCAGCCTCTCGAAATCAGGGCGGAAGAACCCCAGTGGGATGCAGCGAAACGAGGAGCCAAACCTGAGGTGTCGGTATTTGACGGCTCCTTAGATCCCAAGAAGTATATGGATTGGGAGGTAGGGCTCGAAGAATACTTCGAATGGTTCCAACAGCCCGAAGGCCGCCGGATCCAGTTCGCGCAAATGAAACTCGCCGGGCAAGCCCGGATTTATTGGCGAAATATGCAAGCTACTGCAGAGAGGTGACGAGAAACGGCGGTCACCACGTGGGCGGAAATGAAGAGTCGGCTGCGAGAGAAGTTTGTTCCGGCCTGCTATCGGCCGATGATCATCGACGAGTGGCAACACCTGCGGCAGGGCGACGGCACGGTGGCTGACAACATCGCACGATTCGACGACTTAATGATCCGGTGTAACGTCGATGAAGAACTGGTCGCGACACTCGCTAGGTTCCGAGCCGGGCTGCGACCTGAATACCAGCGAGAACTGGTTTTGCATGAGGTATCGACCCTGGAGAAGGCCTACCGCTACACCATCAACATGGAATTATATTCATCACATGCTCACCGGACCCCTACGACTTGGTTCGCGGCATCCGAAACCAACCGAACCGTGCCCACCGCCCCAACTAGCAACCCCCCTATTCCTCTGCCCACACCCATTCCACCCCTACCTCAACCGCCTCTACGCCTGTTGCTACCGGCCGCCCCGCCCACGAACTCCGCCACCGCGACCACCGGAGGACACGGAAATCGGACCGGAAGTACGGTAAATCCACTACCAAGCAGATCAACGCCCACTTCCTACCCTTTTGCAGATCGAACTCCTCAGGGAAGGAATACCGGGGGAGCGCGAGTCAGGCCGACCTCTGCGCAACCAAACACAGCCAACTCCCGTGTCACCTGTTTTAAGTGTCAGGGCTGGGGTCACTTCGCCTCCCAGTGCCCTTCATCGCGTCAAGCCCCGCGCCCTACTCGAGCTCTTCTAGTGGAGATCCAAGATGAAGACCATACGCCTCCCGGTGACATTATCAAGCCGATAACCGAGATATACGAAGCGGATCCAGAATTAGCAGCCGGATTCGAGGGGCCCCCCGGTCTAGTGGGGTGCGTTATCAAGGAGACGATCCCCTTGACGCCCCTAGAGCGCACCATCGCTCTCGCCCTACCCCAGAGTCCGATCCCCGACATCTCTTCTTCGTCGGCAACTCAGTCGCAAGGACCTGAAGACCCGTCTCGGACCTCCATATTCGCCACTTTTACGAGAATTGCCAATATTGTCATCAAGATCTTGGTCGACAGCGGAAGCGTGGTCAACGCCGTCGCGGCCGCTTTCGTCCCGACGCTCGGGCTGACACCCGAAGTCCATCCGCTGCCCTATAAAGCAATGTGGATCAACGACTTATCGTTGTCGGTGACGCATCGATGCCTCGTGCCCCTGCGAGTGGCCGGTTATGGAGAGGACATCTGGTGCGACGTTCTCCCCATGGGCGTAGGGAGCATCCTCCTCGAGTGACTATGGCTGTATGATTTTGACGTCGCGCAATACGGGAGGACCAACCGATGCGTCTTCTTCTTCGGGGGAAGCAAGCATGTATGGCAGCCCTATGTCCCGCCATTACGGAACGCTGATTCGCCGTCAAGCGGCCCAGAGAACTGGCGACCGTCGCTCCAGCACATCGGCTTAGTTTCGGCGCGACAATTCTTAAAGGAGCTAGAAGATAATGCCCCTATGTGGGCCGTCCAAGTAAGGACGAAGGAGTCGACACAGACCGCGGAAGGCTTTCCCGCGTTTCTCCACGACTACTCCAACATCTTTTCTGCCGAACGCCCTGACCACCTGCCGCCCGAGCGAACGATCCAGCATTTCATTGACTTTATTCCCGGAGCGTCCCTGCCAAACCTACCCCATTATCGGCTAAGCCCCTCACAGAGTGCAGAGCTTCAGCGTCAAGTCGAGGAATTGCTCCGTCGCGGATTCATCCGAGAAAGCCACAGCCCGTGTGCAGTCCCGGCCCTCCTCGCACCCAAGAAGGACGGCTCCTGGCGATTGTGCGTAGATTGCCAGGCGATCAATCGCATCACGGTATGCTATCGATTCCCTATCCCCCGCATCGACGACCTTCTCGATCAACTCTCCGGGGCCACCATATTCTCCAAGCTTGATCTGCGAAATGGCTACCACCAAGTGCGGATCCGCGCCAGAGACGAATGGAAGACGACATTCAAAACCGAGGGCGGACTATACGAGTGGCTCGTCATGCCATTCGGTCTCTCCAACGCCCCTAGCACCTTCATGCAATTGATGAATGAAGTCCTGCGTCCCTACTGCGGAAAATTTGCGGTCGTCTACTTCAACGATATATTGATCTACAGCCGGACAACCGCCGAACACAAGGGGCATCTTCAGACAATCTGCGCCAAACTTCAAGAAGAGCAGCTCTTCGCAAACGTTTCTAAGTGTGCGTTCTTAGCTCGTCGGTCGACTTCCTCGGATTCATCATTTCCGCCGCGGGAATATCCGTTGACCCCAACAAGACCGCGGCCATCCGAGATTGGCCAACACCGACTACCCCGTTCGACGTTCGAAGCTTCCACGGCTTAGCGCAGTTTTATCGCAGGTTCGTCAGAAATTTCAGTTCATTAGCCGCTCCGCTCACCGATCTACTTAAGTTGAATCGTTTCGAATGGAACGCGTCCGCCGACCGAGCCTTTCAACAGATCAAGGTCGCGCTGATCTCCGCGCCCGTCCTTCGGCTTCCCGACTTTGATAAGTTGTTCGATGTCGTGACTGACGCCTCCGGATTGGGCATCAGAGCAGTTCTGTCTCAGGAACTCCACCCGGTTTCCTTCTTCAATGAAAAACTCAGTGAGCCCAAGAGTCGATACTCCAACTACGACCGGGAGTTATACGCCGTCGTCCAAGCCCTTAAATTCTGGCGGCACTATCTCATCCACCGGGATTTCACCATTTATAGCGATCACGAAGCCCTCCGCTACCTACATTCCCAGCAGAAATTGAGCGCGCGGCACGGGAGGTGGGTGGAGATCTTGCAGGATTTCTCATTCTCCCTTCGACATCGTCCTGGACGTGATAACAAAGTAGCCGACGCCCTGAGTCGGCGTCAGCACACACTCCAAATCTCCCAAGCAGCTATTATTGGTTTTGACCGCCTGCCGCTTATCTACAAAGATTGTCCTGATTTTCACGCGCTTTGGGGCAGCGTTACTACCAAACAACTGGATTATCGGATCGAAGCCGGCTTTCTATTCTTCAGAGATCGACTCTGCATACCTTCCGGATCCACCCACGACTTCCTTATCTAGGGAACTCCATGGCGGCGGGATGGCAGGCCATTTCGGTATCACCAAGACTATCCAAGCCACGGAATTGCGCTATTATTGGCCATTATTAGGCCGCGACGTTCGCAGAATTATCGGTCGCTGCTCCATATGCACCATTGGCAAACTAACCAAGCAAAATACCGGGCAATATCTTCCCCTCCCCGTGCCCGACTCACCTTGGCAAGAGGTAAGCCTCGACTTTGTCTTAGGTCTACCCAGAACGTGACGTCAGCTCGATGCCATCTTGGTCGTCGTCGATTGATTCAGCAAAATGGCCCACTTCATCGCCTGTTCTAGGACTACTGACGCCGCTCACACGGCACGACTGTTCTTCAATGAAATTGTTCGTCTCCACGGCATCCCGCGGAGCATCGGGGACGTCCGTTTCACCAGCACCTTTTGGAAAGCTCTATGGCACCTCATGGGAACAACCCTCCAATTCTCTACCGCCTTCCATCCGCAGACGGACGGTCAGACAGAAGTCACCAATCGATCGTTGGGAAACCTCCTGCGCTGTCTCGTCCAGGAAAATACTGCTACGTGGGACGAACTCCTACCACGAGCGGAGTTCGCCTACAATTCATCACACCATCGCGCCACGGGATATTCTCCATTTCAGATTAACATCGGGCGGAATCCCAACCTGCCCGTCGATCTAGTGTCACTGCCCTCACAGCAGAACTACTCTCCGGACGCCCTCAATTATGCTACCAACCTCATGGAGATCCATCAATTAGTGAAGGAGAGGATTGCCGCGTACAACGCCAAAATCAAGGGAACCGTCGATGCCCACCGCCGACCCCGGACGTATCAACAAGGGGATCTGGTGATGATCAAACTCCTACCCCGAACGTTACGCCATGGAGAAAGCTCACAAACTTCATCCCCGCGCAGCGGGACCATTTCCAATTCGTCGGGTCATCAACCCCAACGCGTATGATGTAGCCATTCCTTCGGAATGGGGAATCTCCTCCACATTCAACATCTGCGACCTGGTGGCCTACCAAGGATCACTCGACATTCCTCCCGAGCCCGGCCTACCCCCACACTCGACGGAGCCGAGTCTTTCAGCGCCGGAGGAGAATGATGGAGACGACTCGCCCACAAACGACGTACCAACCAACGAACCCGAGTCGGGACCTGGCGTAGGGACAAATGAGGAAACTGAGGAGGTAAAAGAGCGAAAAGGGCGACCTCAGCGGTCGGCGAAGTTGACGTCTAAAGGATCCGAGTATTACTACTACTAGCAACGTCCTCCGCGCTCGGCGACGCGACCTGCTAGAATGTCAGAGCACCACGACCTCTATGTGGTTTTCAGCGACCTTTGCTTCTAGTTCGTTAAATAGGAAGCCTCCTACAGAAGGCAGGTAGGAAGGAAACCAAGAGTAGTTGTTTTTCCGAGTTCCTCTCAATGTCCTCGTGAGGAGGGCGATACCCCCGTACGGGCTGACCGTGAAGGTGCGGCGCCAAGTTGTCTGGGCGCCGTCTAGCCGATCCCTCTCCCCTCTCCCTCTCCCGCTTCCAACTCTGTCTCGTTCTGGCGTAATTATCCTATTTCCGCTACCGACGCACTACCATCCTACGACGAGCTTCCGTCCGTGTTATCCGTAAACCGCATCAATGAGTCTTTGTGTATGCATGTGTTTGTGTGCATGTACGTAAGATGTATGTGTATATAAATATACACATAGACCAGAGATGAGAGAGAGAGAGAGAGAGAGATGGAGAGGGAGCGAGTGAGGGAAAGGGAGAAAGATCAAGAGAGAGACGAGGTGAGAGAAGGACTAACAGAAAGAAAGAGTAGATTAAGCCAGTTGACTAAGAGAGAGAGAGAGGGAGAGTATCCACACCATCCACCTCAGTGTATGTACAGATATGAATGACCAGAAGAGAATTGGTCAATACTAAATAATGAAAAAAGTAAAGAGATGTCTATATTAATATTAATATCATAGGAAAAAGATGACCTTTTCAGGTAACAGCCGAGATTTCTGGACATCTGGATTTGCATAGATCACATGGATCAGGGTCTTGGTTTTGATGCTCAAACAAGTCCAGGACTGGGATCGGAACCAGCATTAGGTTCAGTTTTAGGTTCTGGTCAAGAACCTTATTCAAGAATTGACATTGCCCATCCCTAATGGAAAGAACATTATTCGAGACTGTGATCTGAGGCCTAGCACAAAAGGGTGCCAGTCATCACAGTCACTGCTTCTCCTCTTATCCTCAGCCGTTGACTTTTCTCTTCTAACACAAGATCCAGTACTCCACCTCTTGGAGATGCCTGGTTTTCACATGGATGAAAAGAAAACACATGTCAACACTATTTTTAACATTAGCTTTTCAGGAAGGAATTGAAGAAAAGGTGAGAAACAGAGAGATGGGCTGAAGTTTGGCAGGGTCCAATGCTAAAGAGGTAAAGATCTATAGATATATTTAGTACTAGGGATAGACAGTCAGAGGTAACTACATGGATCGGATGTAATATTGATCCAGAATATCTCACTGAATGGGAGCGACATGCATTCATATATATATATATATATATATATATATATATATATATATAGAGAGAGAGAGAGAGAGAGAGAGAGAGAGAGAAGTGGGAGGGAGACAGGTTTGGACTTCAGATGGATCCAATTCCAGAGAGAGAAAGGCTTGGCTTTTAAGATGGGTACCCTTTTAGAGATAAATAGAGAGACCCCCCACACAGAGAGAGAGAGAACACTTAAAGCCGGGTTTAATTTTAGAGTGGGAAGAGTTGGTAAAGAGAAGTGTAAGGAATTCAGATGGGTCCAATTTGAATGAGAAGGGGGACAGGGAGATAGAGAGAGAGAGAGAGAGAGAGAGAGAGAGAGAGTTTGTTATGAGGATAGGTGCAATTCTAAAGAGAGAGACAGAGAGAGAGAGAGAGGTTTGGACTTAAGATGGATCCATTTGGGGAGAGAGAGAGGTCTGGCCTTAAGAGGGTTCAATTCTAGTGAGTGAGGAGAGCTGCTTCCCTACTCGACAGCACAAGAGAAAGTGTACCATGTAGGCGATAAGGTTGTCCTTTCCCAGCTTCCTCGCCCAATACGGAGCCAATGAGCAGTGGGCCATTCCACAGACAGGATCCTAGGCAAAAGCAAACAGTGGGTGCTGAAGGAAACTCAAAACAGTAAATGATAACATTAACTTCTCAAAACAAGTCCACGAACAAAAACTTTTCAGAAACCATAAAAACGAAATTCCTCGCAAAATTACATAGTAAACATTTGACAGCTCCAAAAACCACAAAAAGAGCTAAGATAAGACTGGCAAAAGAAGAAAAAACCTAAGAACCAGGAACGGGAGACAGATGTTTGATAAGCATAATGTTCTTTGATTTCTGATAAACGTTAAAACAGAGGAGCAAATCAGTATTATAGCCTCTAGCATACTGTGAAAAGAAAGCATGTGGATGGTCGATTATTTTCCACCCGAGTTCTTTCCTTCCAGAAGCCACAAATCTCAGTCAAGATAGAGAAACTTTAAGAGACTCAAAATGATGGCGGCATCATATCGTACTTAGGTTTAATTTAATCTTTTTATGGGCTACATGTGATCGGGCCTAAAATGTCCTGGACCAATATCTCAAATAGTAAAATAATACCAGTAAAGAAACGAAAAATACAAGAAAGCTCTTAATTGTATCAAACAAATCCTACAATGGAATAAGTGAAATGCTAACCTCATCAACACCCAATTTTGGGCAGAAGAAACGCGTGAAAAAATCAAACCTAGAACCTTCTGGAGCAGGCCCTGTAATAACAACCCCCAGAAAGAGACATTCTCGGATCTCATCAATCTGCGGTTTTATATTTGCGACATCCAATCCAGATTCAAGAACAACCTGTGATTGATAATTGCTATTGTGCATTAAATTTTAAATTTGGTTACAGTTCAAGAAAATTTAAGAGACCATAAATCAGAAAGACAATTAATAGACAATGTCAACAATGCAGGTCCAATATTTTTAGCATGCATTTAGAATCAAAGAACAAATGTTGACAAGCAAATATAAGCATTATACGAGAAAAAGGAGGAGAAGAGAAGTACGATAAGAAAATCTCCAGCCGCTTTCTTTACATCAATGACCTGTGCACCATTTAGGGTACCAGAAATCAGAGAAGCAGCTGAGAAGTCAGAGTCAACATATGAAATCAGAGGAAAATTCAACTCAATGGCAAATGAGCTCCTCTTTGAAGCATTGGTCGACTTTGGGCTCTTAACAAGTGCAAGGTTAAAGATCTTCTTTGCGCTCAATATTCCTGATTTTGTGACAAATTCAACTTTGTCGTATTTTTCACAAATGGATGTGAAGAGAAAATGAGCAGAAGCTAGGGTAGCATGGCCACAAAGATTAACCTGCATATGTTATGAAAATAGGATCAGTTTTTTCTGCCATCTCTAGATTATAGACATATAAATGAAAGGTGGAAACCTCATCAGATAATTTAATGAAACGATGTATATAGTCTAAGAGAGATAAGGTATGATGAGAGTCTAGAGTGTTGACTACCAGAGGAATATGGTCTGATAGAGCTTCAGCAAAAACACAGTTGTCAAACCATTCTTAACTAATAAAATGAGGGTTGCTCACAAAATATACAGTTAAGGGTGTACTCTCTCTTGAGTAAATGAACTGTGAGTAATTTATCAACTTTCATAAGATAACTGGGAAATTGATGGCGGTACTCTTAGATAGTATCATAATATGATATGACCATAACCCAGAGTGACAGCTGCCCGTGCATGAAAACTAGCAAAGGCCTTATTCAAAGGCAGTTGTAAGGGAATTCTCGTCCTACCCTAAACAACCTATGGTTGCACAGCAGCAGATACAGTTAAGCTTTTTTCCCTCTCTCTCCCTCTAGAACAAATAAATGATCAAACAAAATTTCTGGAGTTACGTAGGATCCAAAGCTGAGAAAAAGAGTTTTAAGTAATCAAAGAAAATTATTGTGACTACTAATTGTAGATGACTTAGATTTCTAGTGAGGTTTCTGGGCATAAATTCAAAACTAATATTTTGGATGGCAATACAACAATATTTTGGAAACACCAGGATCTACCTTCCTGAACTCTGCGAGTTAAAAATTTTAAGTAAGAATTGGAAGATTAGGAATATATAGAATGATTAAGACTGAGGAGTGAAGAACTAAATCTGTTCAGCAGAGAGAGAATCAAGACATTCAGGAGAAGAATGGGACACGATCAAGAACAGGACCTAGGGATGAGTCCTAGGAGAGAGGTAAAGACCGGGGGATGTAGAGTCTTATTCCATCATCAAGCTTGAATATGGGATCCAATTTTATACGTTAACAATTAGTAATCTAACTAAATTTTCATTATTACTTTAATCTTATCAACAAAAAAGAGAAAATTTTAAAATTCAAGAGGTCTTATCCAGATGTTTCAAGCATTTTACTTTATTGTCACGACATCTAATTTTATTTCTATTACATTTATGCCTGTCAATTGATCTGGTTAGTGGATCCATAAAATCAGATGGATCAAGGCCCAATCCTTTAGGCTGTGCACTCTAAGTAACTTCTATTTAAGGGGGAATATTATTCATGTTATGAATAGGACTTCAGTTATCTCTTCTACACTGAATATGACATCTAGGTTTGAGAAGTCGACATACTACCAGAGCAGGTATGTGCTTTCTTAATATCCTAGGCTTGATTTGGGTCTTCTCCCTCCTCAAAGACAGGAAGAGAAACGGGCAAGAGCAGTACAATGGGGTCCATTTGCATCATCTACACAAAAGAAAAGCCACACACCAAACCAGACAATATCTGACAACTATTGATGTGAATTTGATGCTTAAGATGGAAGCATCAAACTTACCAAAGTTTTCCCCTTTCCATGAGCCAAAGGTAACTTTGGGTGTAAGATGAAATAGTTCCTAAATCTACTTCAAATCCCAGGTGAATGCATGTTTGATGTAATGTATCTCTACCATTGGAGTCAGTGGAGCAGGTTTTTCTTTTAACATTAACCGAGGATCACCCGAGATCGGTGATTAACCATTACAAGTACCCTCTCCTTCCCGCTCAAGAGGTCACCCATCCCTAGACTGCCCAAGCCTGAGCACCCTTAACTCAGGAGTTTTTCTCACCCCAGCCTCCCTCTTCCCAGTAAGTTACCCATTCCTGTAATGCCCAATCACGAGCATGCTCAAGCCTGGAGTTCTTCTCATCCCAGCATCCCTCTTCCCAGGTGGTCACCCACCCCCACACTGCCCAAGCTTGAGCATGTTTTTACCCTAGAGTTCCTATCTGCCATGGTGCCCCTCTTAAACTTAAGAGGGACAATGGAGCTGGTATTGATGTGAAGAGGAAATATGACAATACCAGAAGAATCCTCTACTTGGGTCTCTGACTCTCACCATAACAAATGGAAAGAAGACTACCATCAAAAGATGTACGCCATACATTTATGCCAAATGTGAAAAAGATTGTGGGTTAAGGCCCATCATGGTAGGGCAAAAGGCATCCAATGGCTGGTGAATATCAACTGGGTACCACCAAATTATCGATTCTGCTTCAAGTCAACAAAACTGGGCAGGCATATGTCAAATGCGCTGGAGGCATGATTGGGATTGATCATTATTGACCTTTTACAAATCTGGAATCAATGGAGAGGAAGTAGGTGCTCAAGGACAGAGAGTATAAGTTCTGGATGGAGTTGGATATCAAGAACAAGTTTACATGACAAATTCAACACAGAGAAAAACGTTCCTGTACTGGAGGAAGATATCATGTCGATAGTGGAAGAAAAAAATATTCTCGTCATTATGGCTGAGGAGAAAAGTTGTACCCTACTTTCACTTACTCGACTCTCTATGTCTCTCTCTATACATTTCTTCTACTGGAGAAAGCTGTAAACATCTCTGGGGTTTCTTGATCCTTCATGACACACACAAAGTGTCATACACGATATTTGTGTTGGAAGCTTCACGGGAGGCTAGAGACACTTGGGCAGGCCCATATGGTTTCACAGCTATGTATGGACCAGTTTGAAGGAACACTAGGTTCTACTGACTTAAATGAGCAGAGAGCTCAAAACCGAAAATAAGAAATAGATTGACTGAAGGAGGAAATTGATAAGTTGAGGTCAAAGTTGAACTTCACATCATTGGCACAAACAGGTGGGATGTCACTGTCGACCATGTTTATGACTTAGGGTGTTTCACAAAACAGAGATGGAATATTGGCCTTAGGAGCTACAGATTATGACTTTAATGGTCTTAAATACTTTTTTTCTAATACGTCCTGTGCTGGGAGAGATTTGTATCTAAAGTGGTAAGTGGTATGCTGCTCGTAGCATGTTACGACACCCCTTTTGACTAAATCAAGAAGGAGACAGCAGGGGGGCGTGGGCGTAAAACTTCATAGGAGCTTTATCGTCATTGTTCTCATGGGATCTACAAATAAGGGGAACTGTCCCAAGGGGAGGGTATTGAGTGGTCATTTCAGGGAGAAGAGAATAATACCTCTGGAACCATCTACTCGTGTCCCCAGGCAGAAACATCTCCATCAGTCTGGTTTCTAGAGATAGCGAGTATAAACTACCCTTACGTTTTGGGTTTTCTGGACCGTCACCAACAATTTTGATATCCCTATGGACCATGCACTCCCTTCTCCACCACTCTTCCCCCTCTGCATGCAATTCTGATACATCCCCAGCAGGATCGCATCATTGGTGTCAGAGATACTTTCTTGGGCACCAGCAACGAAGGACAATTTGGAGCCGTTCTTTCAGCAACGGGAAGACGAAACAAAGGATATGGTGAAGAAAATTCTATTAACACCGTCGACTGGACTGGATGCAACCAAGTTCAAGGAGTTTGGACCTTGCTGTGAATCCAAGGAGGAGGTTTGTTTGGGAATATAAGGTCGTATGCGGCTGAAAGCTCGGTCGAGGTCAACCTGAGACGGGAAGCAAAAAGTCGTCAAGGCCTTTTTCAGAAGCCCATATCACCGTCCCTCTCTCCATGAGTTGTCCTCATCATTGCCATCATGCTTAAAGAAAAATCTCAAGTGATCTCCTTTTCTCATTTCAAAAGAAAAGAAAAATCGTAGCCATCATGCTCCTTCACCGCCGTGTCTCTACGCCAACATCACCCTTCGCCTCCCCCGGCACGTGCAGGACGATAGGATTAGATTTGGTGAGAGTCCTGTCGGCTGCAAAGAAGCATGGAGCTGAGAGTTGCCCCACGACACAAACCGGCAATCCTTCCGGCCTCGAACAAGAAGGGGAGGTCCCCTACTCCTCTAAAGTCTGTCATCCAGACTCGGCTTGTGTCATCCCTCAGGTCGTTAGGAACCCACCACCATCGGCATCATCATTCCATACTTGATTACTGCCTCACCTGCGGTCCAAGCCACGGCCCTAACCAAGCCCAACATGGGTCCTCCTTCCCGACACCCCCATCTGCAAAGGCCACCGCCATGCGTACTATGTGGGTGTCAGCCCATCACCGCCATCGATTTTGCCATCGCCACAGCCACTAAAGCATATGCTACCAACGTTGCCACACCGGCTGCTGTCGAGAATCAGGGAGAAAAGCACTTTTGGCCACCCGAAAAAAATTTGGGCCATGCCCAAATTTGTTCTCCCTTGACTCCCTGCCAACTAACTGCATAGTTGGATCCCACGACGGGCCCATCAGGGAAGGCTTTGAATTAGGCACTGTATCCACCACAACTTCCGCCTTAACCACTAGCCTTCCAGAATTGAGGACAAGCTGGTGCTGACAGGGGGTGCAGTGATCTAGACCTCCGGTTAATGGGCTAAAGGGTTCCTTCTGGTTAAGGGGTATAAAGTACACTTTCTTTTTTTCTCTATCTGCCAGCCACTCTTTTTCCACCCTCTTTTTCTCGCTGCAGGTGATACCAATATAAATCCCAAGCAGTATCTTTCAGTTTTTTGACTTGGATTTCATGAGCTCCCAGGGATAGAAAACTCTATAATTTGATATCCGAGCTAACAATATTTGAGATGATGACGAATTTACATGACTCCTGGATCAACAACCTAGAGGCGGCTATGGAATCAATGAGTGCAGATCAGTCTTGCTCCGATCATCTCTTGGTCCAGTTGCTGAGAGAAATGCAGGAGTTCAATTCTTCTTCAAACCAGATCTGAAAAGAACTTCCGGCGTCTACTGGACCTGCAACAGCCACCACAGATCCTGTAATGTCATCCTTTCCATGCAAAATTCTTCGTCGTCCCACGAGAAGAAAAAAATTGGCAAAAAGGTGGATCTTTCTACTCTTACTGAAACAATTGAGGAGGCTTGATCAATTGCACCTAGAAATTTTTTCCTAAATCAGAATCCAGAAAAAGGAATACATGCAGCACGGATCAGTATGGAAGGTCAAGAGCTGAGAAGCTTCTTATGGTCTGAAGATTGGTTTCCATTCAATAATTGGATGACTTTAAGATTTAGATATAAGACAGATTTGGTGATTCAAGCAGTATCCTTCAAAGGCTTAAGAGCCTGTAAAACGAAAATTCAGTAGCAGAAAATTCACAAAGAATTTGAAACTGTCAGCACTCATAGCAAATTCGCCATTGTTCGTTAAATAAAGTGTCTAATTTCAAGGCTTTAGAACCTGAGATTCAGAACGATCTATTCACTTAAAAAGTGCATGAACTCAAGGAGATAGTGATTGGCTCCTTACAAGCAGAATCTCACTGGAAGAGTAAGTGGGACTCTTACTCGATCAGTGGACCTCGGGATAGGCATACATTCTGATGTGAGCCGATGGGCAATGATCAAGGTTGTAACTGATTGTCGAAATGAAACTCCAATTGAATGTGTTCAAACAGAAAGATAGAATTACTCAATTCTACAAAGATCCTGGAAAATTTTAGTTCAATAAAAATCTTAGATATTTAAATCGAAGCAAAGACAGAGGGAGGAGGAGAATGTTGCCAGTAAAAATTTTATGTGAACTCCCGGACAAAAAAACCTTCGAGGAATTAAGAAAAAGTGTAGATTATCGCCGTCCAAAGAGAAAAAACAATATACCTCATCGACGGGAGTGAACCAGCGAAGCTGAAACCTTGGAACAACCAGATCCGAATCCTCCGAAGATAAAGGTAATGGCACCAGGAAGCAAGTCTCGGAGAGATTGAATTCCGCGGCCACAGATTTCATCCAAGCGTCGCTTGCATTTCTAGAAGTTTCCTCTCCTTCAAGAAGGCAAACGGCCGCCGGATTTCCCTTAAACGGCTCGCTGGTGAACGCATCGATCTAATCGATGATCGATCCACGGGAAACAAAATTAGGTTTCAGAGAGAGAAAACAGAGTGATGATGAAGGACAGTACTCACCACGGCGTACTTCACCTTTCCGCAACTCTCCATTTTTGCTTCCGTGACAAGTTTTTTGCGTCGATTTATCTAGAAATACTTGGATCATTCGAGTATTTTAGTAGAACTGATTTTTTGTTGGAAAATTTAAGCAGTTCTACCTTGAAAAAAATAATATAAGTTTCGACGAACTGGTCAACTGGATTTATGTAGATAATACTGGTACTTAACTAGAATTGATTAATCGACTGATTGACTCTCTGTCGGTAGTCTCTCTCTCCCTCTCCTTCTCCCTCCCTCTCCCCCTGCCTCTCTCCCTCTCCCTCCCTCTCTCTCTCTCTGACTCTCTTTTTCTCTCTCTCGCTCGCAGCAGCGGAGCGCTGAATTGGTCACGGAAACCGGCGAAGATGTGATCTGATTCTTTGTCGGAAACTCTATCAGCAAGGCGGGAGTTCGATTTCTCCTCAGCTGTGGGAGCTTTAGAAAATATCTTCCGTTCTCCTCATGGCTCTGCCATGGAGACTAGCAGTATACGTGGCAGAAGCTGTGTGGTCGGTGCTCCAACGTTGGCTCTCCGCGTGCCTCTTGGTGGCCGACGAGATCGCTCGCGCTCTCCGCGACGGCGATATCGGGCCTTTTCAAGTTGGGTAACGGTATAGCTTCATCTCCGCCAAAGGTTTGATTTCTCTGCCGTTCTTCTTCTTCTTCTTCTTTTATCTCCTCTTGTAGATCTGTTCAAAACACGAGGATTCGAAAAGTAAGATATACAAATTTCATCGCGGATGTATCGTCTCTTATAGAAATGATTCTAGGATGAAAACGGAAAACAGTTCTGTAAAACGGAAATTATTCAAGGAATGTGTCGTCTCCTGTAATTCTGATGATTTCTTTTTTCATACACAGTTGCAGATCATGCGGAATATTATCTATATTTAGTTTTTCATATACCATGAATCAAAGATCATCTGAGGGTGCCCTGATGGAGTACTATTGGATCGTCCCTGTTTTGATGATCTATCCTCGTTGTTTATCATTCTATGGATCAATACTTTTACATGGACGAACTTGAACAGGAAAGATTCATGGTACACGTTGTTAATTATCTGAGTAAGAGTTTTTCTCGTCCCATTTTTCAGTCATGTTTCACATAGAACATGGCATTAGGGTTTGTCCGTCAGCATCCATGCCTCCGATATCGGCCATCCAGATGTCTAGATGATAGTTCTGGATGCCTGACAACAGACAGATGATGGATGATAGAATAATCAGGACGAGGACAGATGATGTGGATGACGGATGTCGGAAGAAGATGGATGCCGCTTGATGTAGACTCGATATCGCTGTGGATATCAGATATCTGTCATCCAACTCTGATATCCACATCCGATGCCCGTCATCTGTTATCCAGTACCATGGACATAGCTGGATGATTGATGACGGATGTCAGCTGAACGTCGGATATAGCAGAAATCGGATAACTCTCTAATCCACCATCCAGGTGCATTTGCTACTGTGATCAGGTCAAACCCTGCATGGAATCTATGTTCTACGTTTGATTTTCTTTATAGTTGGCATGATGCAGTGCCTGTTTGATTCTTCTTTTTTGTTTGATCTCAATTACATCCAAGGAAATTGATGATTGTGACTAAGGACTGTCAATTTCGAGCTCAATTATTAAAAGCAAATACTTTATTAAAAAAATTGAAAAAGAGCAAATACCCTTAAAATCTTAAACGATGAGCCTCGAATATCATGAAATATCGTAAAATAAATGATGATATGAAAAAAAAAACTTGATATAAAGAAGATAACTTATAACTTTGAAATAAATGATTTTTCAATTGAGGCAACGAAATCAAGATACAAGCAAGATGACATGGACAATTCTAAATTCACTAAATCCAATGGGCTCGTTGGTGTAACCTAGGAGCCCATTTTGCAAGACCCATTTTGAGCTTATTGGACAAGGAGGAGGATCACGGAGAAGTTGGCAAGCTTTGGAAAGAATCATTTAGAAATAGATAATATATTTTTTCAGATTAATCGGTTGCTGGAAATGTGGAAAAAAAGAGCCTATGATCTAGCCTTTCAGACCCTACAATCTTCTGTGTTTGCCTTAATTCCCATTATATCCCATGTAATATCCCTTAGACTTGTGTGGATGTCGTCTTTTCAAGGGTCTTGTCACTTTGTGATTGGATGGAGTTGAATATGGGCCCCCATTACCACTCTTGATATAACATCATTGAATCTTTCTCGAGAGCCTTGCTTCTCCTCGAAGAATTCTTCTCGGTTTGAGAGTACTCGAGTGCACGTGGACTCGAGCCAAACTGCTTAATCCATTGAGGGGCGAAAAAAGGCTAGTCGTGTGGATTCACCGCTTAGCTCTTTGACATAAACAAGACCAGTGGTTCATTCTCGTGCTCGTTCTTTAAAAATACCTGAATTATGATTATTTTTACAACTTTGTTACATCAACTAGACAATTTGTTTAATTAACAAAGACAACTAATTTCTCACCATTCATCACTTGATTGCGACAATTTGAATTAATTAATAAAATCACTGCTTAACAGGTATTACTAAACAATTTTTACGTTCTACAAATCTTTTAAATATGTTGTGTGAATTCAAAAATCTTTTAAATATAAAGTTATGAATTTTTTACACAATTTTTACTTATCCCCTGAGATGAATGAATTAAAATTTAAAAATTATTTCAGGTTATAATAACTTTTGCTCTTTATTGTGATAAAAATCAACAATTTTTAATCGATTATAATACGTAAATACATCATTATTTATATAAATATATCTGCCATTAGAGGACAAATCACATAGATTTTTCCTCTTCAGTTTAATATTCCTAAAAATAAAATTATCAGACTTTTTTTATTTGTTTCCCCTGAAATCATAAAATTCTATAAATGCATACATAACATACATACATACATATATACATACATAGATACAGAGATAGATGCATTCATACATATATAGATAAATGTGTTATCGGTTGCCTTATCGGTTCTACTAATTAGTTATTTCCTTCGCATTTCTTAGTCCCGTAGAGTTGCCTTGTTCTGCTTCTGTAATCTGTCTGCGGGGCGATCGGAGAAGGATGTTGTATAGCGAGCAGCCGCAGAATCAAGGTGGCGATTACCACCGTGGACCGCCGCAGATGAGACAATCTACGGGTCCCCCGGCCAACTATCCTCCCGATTACCCTAATCCCAGGGGCGGAGCTTCTTTTGAAGGTAGCTTCGGGGATCACTGGAACATTTAGTTAGAAAAGTTCTAGAAATTCTGATGCGATCGTTTTTGTGAAATTTATTGGTGTTTGCTTACGCTTATTTCATTATTGTTTGATCAAATGTAGAGTATTTCCATTTGAATGGATTCGACTATTATTTCTCGAAGTTTAATTTTATTTCGCCAGTTACTTGATTGAGAGCTTCTTTTGAAGGTAGTTTCCGTGATTAATGGAATAATTACATTGAACAGTTGAAGAAATTCATGACCATTTTTGTCAAAGATACGGTTGTTTTTCTACGTTTATTTCGTGATTATTTGGACAATATATTCCTCTTGAATCGATTGGGAAATGTTTCTCGAAGTTTACTGCCGATGGGGATAAGTGTGACGGGACGAGTATTTTATTTCTGAAATAACGTGAAATAGAATAGTGAGTGATAGCTTATTTTTTAAGGTAGTTTCAAGGATAACTGGAACATTTGCATTGATCATTTTTAGAAATTTAGATACTGTCATATCTCTGAAATGTATTAGGGTTTACAACTTACCTGAGGTGTTTGTCAGCATTTGCTTCATGATTATTTCATCTAATGCAGAGTAATCAATTTGATTCCTGTTTCTTGTAGTTAAATTTTATTTCACAACTTACGTGATTGAGAGTGTGCACCGGTTATTATGCTCAGTGCTATGTGAAAGTGAACCGCGAAATTACTAATTTTATGATGAAATGCCACTCTCTTGCACGTGAATGAGTGTTTTTCTTCATATTCAAATTTAAATTGATTAAATTGATGTAAGTATCAGTTTGGTCGATGCTCTAGCAACAGCTATATCGCTAGATTTCATTTTCAACTAATTTCAACTTTTTTCCTGCGATCACGCTACAAAAAACATCAATGTACATATGTATCACTTACCTGTTTGTGCTGCTGAATGGTGCCATCGAAAAATTTCTCTCGCATTAACAGTTTACACTATATGTGTTGACAAACTGTAGTTTCTCTTTCTTTTTATCTTCAGCTTCTGCTGACAGTTTTGCTGCTAAGAGAATGAGAAAATTAGTCCAACGTCGTGCAGTTGACTACACGAGCACAGTTGTTCGATATCTTCAGGTATAATATCTCTATGTATTTGATCCTACAACTATTTTGTCCTCTGTGAAAGCAAAGGAGAGCAGTTGAAAAGTAGAACAGTGGGTGAAATCTAATGGACCATGGTGCTTGTATAGTTCTAGTAGAAATTTATTAGAAATGCAGTAGTTTCATGGAATTCCAGTAACGAACAGAAAGAGAACTGAGAGAAAGATTATTTATGAGGAAAAGATGAGGGGAGCGTCATGGCCATTGACCCGCGGGAATCAGTGACCAGGGATGAGGATGATTGGCAGGGTTTTAATGGAGGTGGAAGTGCAATTGGCAGAGGACAGGTGGATGAGAGCAGTTGAGTGCGAAGAGCATTAGTGCCTCGGTTCTTCCCAGAAGACATCATCTTCTTTCCCTTCTGTTTTATAACAATTCTAGGGGGCATCTGAGAACCCAGAGCCTGTAGATAAGTGGCAGTATCTTACCAGAGACACCACGGCCTGTAGTCAGAAGATTTGTGCCCGAGTCTATTCAAGATAGGCTTGTCTTTTGTGATGATAAGGTACAAAATACTCACAAGACCATGGAATGATCGAAGTACCTCCGACTCTAGCAGTTTCCTCGTTTTCTATCTTGTATTATTGACCACGTTACTCTTATGACAAGTTACTAATATTTTCTTTCTCTGTTGGTTCCCTGAGGATTGCTTTTCTCTTTTATGTTTGCTCAAAGCAGATGTTTATCATGGATTTGCATGCTCGCAATCTACATTTGTGTACTGACAAGAGTTTTTGATCTTTAAAAACTGAAGTCAGTTGTTTGTTGTTCCACTATACAGGTTCGGATGTGGCAAAATGGTGAAAAGGATCAAACTGTGCTTCAACCTACTCCAGCTGCTTCTATTGATGTTAGAATATGGCCTCTTCATCGTTGTAATCTTCTATAGTTTTTAAAATAAAGCGTGAAACTTCTTTCTATCGTTTTCATTGCATTCTGATATGAATTCCCTTCGCTTCTCCACACATCATGGCTTAGGCCTGAAAAAAATAACACATTTGTTGTGAGTCCCTTTGTTGAGAAGAAATTTTAGTTATTTTTAAACAGAGGTTGACTGTAACGATGATTTAGATTATGGCCTGATAATTTCTCTTTTTTTTTCTATAATTGCAGGTGTTACCAACGTGTGCTTATTCTGACAATCCTTCTACAAGCTTTGCCACAAAGTTCGTTCATGCTTCTACCAACAAAAACCGGTGTACAATAAATAGAGTTTTGGTATTCTACTAAGTTCACATACCTCCGATAAGTATACCATACTTCTAATTTGTATTTCTTTGTTTCCTAATATCATATCAAACATACTTAGTGAGAACTTATTTGTTTCCTTTTTAACTCAGTTGCTGATTGTTTCTTACTATTCGCCCTGATATTTATTGCTATTATCATAATGACCTGTAGCTTCTACAAAATCATGATTTATAGTTTTTGATTCTGTTAGTGAGATTTCAATCCATTGGTATTTGTTGATCAAATGCTTCAGATCACATTACTCCATTCCTCAAAGTGATTTCATGACAGAAGGAAGACTAATTTTTTTCAATTTATTTTTCCCTTGTCCATTTTTTCTCCTGAAGTGGACACCGACTGGAAGACGTCTTATAACTGGGTCACAGAGTGGTGAATTCACTCTCTGGAATGGTCAATCTTTCAATTTTGAGATGATTCTTCAGGTAATATTGTAGGGGAATTAGAGATTTTCTTAGTTTTTGAAATCATTGGTTGCATCCAGATGATGATTCATTCAAAACATTATCCATGCTTCAGGCCCATGATCAGGCCATCAGGTCCATGGTTTGGAGTTACAATGAAAACTGGATGGTCAGCGGTGATGATGGAGGTTCAATCAAGTATGATTCTTGGACTTTTTGAACATAATTAGCTTCTGGGTCATTTTTTTTTACATTAAAGGAAGATAACCAAAGATCAGTGATCAACCGTTACAAGTACCCTCTTCTTTCCACCTAAGAGGTCACCTTTCCCTCAACTGCCGAAGCTTGGCTACCCTAAACTCCAGAGTTCCACCTGGTGACCCTCTTCCCAGGGAGCTGTTCATCCCTGCACTGCGCAATCCTGAGCACACTTAACCCCAGAGTTCCACCCTAGTGCTCCTCTTCCCAGGAGGTCACCCATTCGTTCACTGCCCAAGCCCGAGCACACTTAAACCTGGAGTTCTTCTCTACCCCTGTTCCCCTCTTCTCAGGAGTCCACCCACTTCTTGGTCAATTCATTTTCTTACCTTTATCTTATATATATATATATATATATATATATATATATTTTATATTGCAAACTTTTTGATCTTATGTGGCTAGGTATTGGCAAAGCAACATGAATAATGTCAAGGCAAACAAATCTGCTCATAAAGAGTCAGTTCGTGACCTAAGGTATGAGCTCATTGTATGTTTAATACCTAACTATGCAATCAATGAATCATATGAATTGGACATGTGTTTTTTTGGCAGTTTCTGTAGGACAGATTTGAAATTTTGCTCATGCTCTGATGATACCACTGTTAAAGTATGGGATTTTGCAAGGTGTCAGGAGGAGAGATCATTGACAGGTAATTATTATACTTTTGATAATGTTAGGAACTATAAGCTTACATATCAATGATTTTTATAATTGATTCAGAGAAGGGAAGTTTAGTCAACACTGTATTAAACACCCTTTTCTTTTCTCCACCCAAGTGCCATTTATACTCGTAGTTAATTTAATGCATGCTTATTCTAGTGTTAAATGCTGCTGTGATTTTTGACTCAGACAGGTCACGGTTGGGATGTTAAGAGTGTGGATTGGCATCCTACAAAATCACTCTTGGTTTCAGGTTTGATCGTTATTCTCACATTTATAATGTCCTTTTGAGCAAATGTCCGTCTCCGTGAGACTTGTTCGCTATGCAGGAGGAAAGGATAACCTGGTCAAATTGTGGGATGCAAAGACGGGAAAAGAGCTGCATTCATTGTTAGTCGATTTCTATTATTAATAAATGTCATAGTCTTCAGATTCTACGTCTTTGAAATGCCATTTTTTTCAGCCACGGTCATAAGAATACAGTTCTTTGTGTGAAATGGAATCAAAATGGCAATTGGGTGCTGACCGCTGGCAAGGATCAAATTGTTAAGGTTAGTTTCATATCTTCTCTGATTCTAGCTGAATCTTCTATTTAGCTGCTCGAGTAATTTTATTGTCACATCAGTTTATCATGTCTATGATTCTCCATTATTGAGTGTTACTTTATTCTATGTGAGCCTTGTTCAATCCTGGTCTCATCATGGTACATTTCTTCTCAATGCAAAGGGTTTTTTGAGGATGTATGGCTTTGGATTTCATGATTACGGGGTGATATTTTCGTCTTTGGGTTTCCAGTTCATATTTTTTGGTCTCCTGGTCCATGGTGTAGGTGTTTAGGAATTATTACATTGGGATAAAGTTTCCAAATTTATGGTTCAGGAGGTCAGCTTTTTAGGGTTTTAGGTTTCGGAATTAGGGTCTGGGGTTAAAGTTTTGTGTTTTTAGATTATTATCTGTGCCTTTATGTCTTAGGTTCTGGAATTTAGGGTTTATGGATTTGTTATCCAAGTATTATGGGAAAGAGTTTGGTTTATAAGTTACCGGGTTTTAGAGTTTTTTGATTTATTGTGAAAGGATTATCGGGTGGAATTCGGATATTAGATTCTGGTTTCTAGGGTTATGGGTTCATAATATAAGGATTATAACTTATGGTCTAAATTTTTAAGATTTATGATTTACGGATTTGATATGTGAGAATTATGCATTAATGTTTTACCTAAAGTCCTTTTCAAAAAAAATGTTTTACCTAATGTGTAAATGATTGTAAGCTGGAGATGCAGAATTCTAAATGATTTGATGATGAGCCAGGTGAAACTGCGGTTGGTCTTAAGTTATTCAATATCAAGTACCTAAACTCTCTGTTCAATCATATCATATCTGGGGTGCAAAGTTAATCGATCAAGTTATTTTTTTCCTGGCTGTCAAATGCCATCTTACCAATCCAACTGTCAACACTCAAAATTTATATTTTCAATGACGGATGGTTGAAGATTTTGAGGATCAACGTTTGACTTTCATCAGGCAGATTGATGGTCAAGCGTATTACTTTATTCCGCCAATAATTTTATTTCATCTTCACATCAACTATGGTATCTGTGAAGACTAAATCACGTTTTTTATCTCCTAAAATGTATTGATTTATCTCTCAATCATATTTTGAACCCCCCTGTTTCTTCTTTTTTATAATTGATTACTTAGTCTGTTGAATTTCAGCTTTATGATGTGAGAGCCATGAAAGAACTAGAGTCGTTCAGGGGCCATCGCAAGGATGTCACTGGTTAGTGCTTTTTTTTTTTTATGAAAGAATCTCTCGTTTCTTTATTAATTCATGGACTCTGTAAATTAGGAAACTCGAATGTTATTTGCGGGGACTAGTTGATTGACTTTGGGGAGTTAAATGATGTCTGATCAAGGGATTGAATATTCTTTTGGTGCTGGAAATTTTACTTGTCCTTGTCTCCTCCATTTAATATGGTTATATTCTATCAATCCTTAGTGCCTCTCTCATTTCTGTGTCATTCTCCTCAGTGTCTATAATCCTTTTTCTGTCTGTGTTTCCCCATTGTCTTTCTCTGTCTGTCTATGTTTCTCTCCTCTGTATTGTTATCTTTATTTCTGTCTGGTTCTCTCTCCCTCCTTTTTTCTGTCTGTCTGACCCAACCTCTCTGGGTACCCTCTTCTGCCGACCTATTTCCTTATTCTAAACGATGCCTCTGGTCTCACCTAAGATTAGGCCTTCTCGCCAGTTATACTTTATCTGTTATCCTGGTGACATCACCTACGTTCTATCTGGTAGCCTACATATTTTCTTAATTTTTTTATGCTGTATTTCGTAAATGATGTAAAAGTTCTCATAATTCATTTTTTCTCTTGGCTTTCCAGCCTTGGCTTGGCATCCATTTCACGAGGAGTATTTTGTTAGTGGAAGTTTTGACGGATCCATATTTCATTGGGTCATTGGGTAACCTCTTCTACTCTGAGATTAATAATGCGCTCTTGCATTTAAATTTACTTTTGACATTAAAATATTTTATACAGTAGCTAATATTTCAACGGTTATCTTATAGGCACGAAGTCCCTCAGGTTGAATCTCCCAATGCTCATGAAGGGAGCGTCTGGGATCTGGCTTGGCACCCAATTGGCTACCTTCTTTGCAGGTATAAATTTTTCATCCATAAGAAAGTTTTTATTCAATTCTTTTTCGAAAATCTTCCCTTCCTGATTAAGTTAGCTTTCTATTGATTGAATGTTAAATCTTGAAAGCTATAATGAGTACTTCGGAGCCGATCAAGGTCTATTTTTTTCAGATATCTCTCGTAACTCATAGTTTGTATTCATCTTATCTTCTTCTCCAAATCCTATCTGCAAAAGGTTCTGCAGAAAGAGAGAGAGGGTGGGGGAGGGCGAGAGAGTCAGAGAGATAGAAAGAGGGGGAGAGTGAAATGAGAGAGGGGAAACAGATAGGGGAGACAGAGAGTCATCCGTCATTCTCATGTATGGTTCTCCTCGGGTTGGAATACATAATCTGTTACAAGAAGTAGGCTTCACATACGTGATGATGAGTAAAACATGTAGTTTGACAGTGATTAATATTTCCAACTCTAATCTGCTTAGTGTGCAAAAGTTTTTAAATTTTTTTTCTACTCCTTGCAGTGGCAGCCACGATCAAACGACAAAATTCTGGTGCGGAACCAGGCCAGGAGATTCTTCAAGGGATAAGCAATCCGTCAGTTATGGCCAAGGTGCTTTCCCTCATTATAAAATAAAATAAAATTAATCAAATAATCCTGAATGGTTTGTTTCAAAAACTTGATGTTTCTGAACTCCAACACTGATCATGCCATATAAAGAAATTAAGGAGTACGAATATTTCATTGACTCTAACCATTACCATAAGCACACCATCAGTTATCTTCTAGCTCTTACAATTCTCATTAAGTACTCCTGGTCTATTACTTTGACTTTGACTTTGACCATTTCCACAAGCAATCATCGACTTTGGTTGACTTTTGTCGATGATCGCAGGCTATGGAGATGGATCTGGGCCAGTGAGTCGAGCTGGTAGTGGGTATCCCATACAAGAGCATCCAACAACACCAGGCCCATTTGGTGGGCCCCGCAATGAGGGAACAATCCCCGGCGTAGGGGCGGCAATGCCGTTATCATTACCGGGACTTGATGTGCTCGAGCAGGGAGACCAGAGGCACTCAATTCCAGGGTTGCCAGCCAGCAGTGCTCCACCACTGCCGCCGGGCCCACACCCATCACTCCTCTCGGTGACTGGTGGTGGCAGTAGCAGCAGCAGCCAGCAGGGTCTTTATCAGCAGATGCAGATAATGTCTTTGCCTCTGCCGCCTCCCCTTTTGTCTCCACATCAGCATCCCTCTCATCTCCCGCTGCTCCCTCATCCTCATTTACCTCGGCCTGTTTCTTCTGTTCCTGGGCCCCTGCCCACCTCTGTGCCTCTTCAGAGTTCCATGGTTCGTGGGTTCCTTTCTCCCCCTTCTTTCTCTCTCTTTTATTCTATTCCTTGGTCTTTCTCGCTTTCTTGCCCCATCTCCTCTTTCTTTCGTTTCTTTTCTCCCTCCGTATTTGTATATATTAATGTCTCTTTCATTTGATCTATCTTTATCAGTCTATCCTTCTATCCCTGGCTGTGCAATGCCCCCTTATGTCTCTCTTGCTTTTCCTTAACCTTAACCTTCATCTGTACAACTTTTTTATTCTTTCTTATGTCATTGCTCTTGATTTCTTTATATATCATCTCTATATACCTATCTATAGCTTTCATCTTTCAGTTTCCATTCTTTCTCTTGCCCTCTCTTTTAACTTCTTTATACCTACAGCTATCTCTTTTGTTTTCTCTTTGTATCTCTTGAATTCTCTCTCGTCCTCTTTCTTTCAATCTACATCAGCATCTTTCTTTCTTTATGTCTATCCACTGCATCTCTCTCTCATTTTTGTCTGCCCCGCCATCTTCCTTCAAATCTCACTCACTTATTCTTCCTCTGATCTTGTTTTTTTTAAAGACTTCCTCTGACCTTGTTCTTGTACGTCTCTCACTCTATCCATTGTCATCTGTCTCTGTCTCTCTCTCTTCACGTGTGGCTCCGTTATGCCAAAACCCATCATCTCTCTGGTCTCATGATTCCTAAATTCAGGTACAAATGATGGGATTGGCTCCATCAGGAAATGCCCCTCATCGAATAGGTGGGACATTTCCAGGAATGAGCGGCGTTCAGAGCTTTCAGTTAGGGGGCGTGCTAAGCAGGCCACAGGGAGGACATCTGGGTGGAATTAATGCCTACCAGGTATAAACTCTTTAATTTTGGTCAACCCCATTCGGCTTCTTTGGCCATTTACTTATCTCATGCTTCTTGTGGTTTGGCTCAGGCGATGACCATGGATTCACATGCTCATGGCCCTGGACTGGGCCTTCCAGGCGTTCCTCCTCCCCCTCCCGCACGTTCACATGGCTCATCTTCGTAGTAAGAGTTCTTAACCCTGACGTGAGAGAGAGAGAGAGAGTCCCCCACCTTTGCTCTTCCAAATTGAAGACTTGTTCGGTGAGGTTGAGTCTTGCTGTAGGAACTGTGGCATTTTTTCTTCAATGTCATTTTAATATCCTTTTAATCTGTCTGTCAGGCCATCCTCAGGAGGGAACATATCATCATTTAATCTGTATCTTTGGGGATGGTATGAGCGTGGAAATTGTTTGCTTTGACTTCTATAGACGGTTTTGATTATCATATTTCTTTTGAAATTGTGTATGATCAGCTTTGAAGAATCATTTGCCTCGGACATGTAGTTCAACTGGGAAGCTCATCACATGTGCATTTGAAAAAGGATGGAAGATCACCCGAGATCGGTGATGGACGTGAACTTGCATGAAGTCAAGAACTAAGAAAGATTCTTGGGAATGTATCTTTTTTATGTGAAGATGACTGTCATGGTACCGCTCGATGGCAAGAGAGAGCAGAGATTCCGCGCAGGAGAGGGGGAAGAGAGAGCAGCGCCCGCGAGGCGAGTGCACGCACACGTCAGAGAGAGGATGCGGAGATGAAGGGGTAAAGAGAGGAAGGAGAAGAGATAAAATTCTCTTCCGCGCGTGTGCGCGAGGGAGAAGCAGAAGAAATTATCTTGCTGCACAAGAGAACTTCTTCCGCGCGAGAGAGATGGCGCGTGGCGGAGGGAGAAGAAGGAGAGGTGGGGAGATGTTGAAGGGAGAGAAGAGAGAGAGAGTGAGAGAGAGAGAGAGAGGAAGGAAGATGGAGATGCGATGATAGAGAGCAGTCGTCATATCTTTTGTATAGAGCATCATAATGATGCAATAACCCATCAACCCATGACAAACATAAACATCAAACTCGCACGGATAATGGCCAGTCTACATCATATCAGAGTCAACAACCCATGTCTTTCCCATGCTAGAGTTAACAACATTCAATATCTATTTTGTGTAATTCATTTTCCAAAGATGCTCAGAACATGCATATTCTGTAAAAACACAAACGTGAACTAATAAATATATCCAAAATTCCATAGAAATGCAGTTTAATCCCTTGTGGACATTCCTTTTAATTTCAGGTGGAAATACAACTCCTCAAGTGTTTTCTTGTTTATCAAGACCTTGTTATAGATTCTACCAATTTGTATTGTGATTGCCGAATCATACTATATTGAAACCAATCCTAGTTTGGAAATGGTCTTTTAAATCAAATCTAAGTTTAGTTTCTGTTCTATTTGGTAGTCCTTGACCAAACATAATATTTTACAAAGAACTCACAAGGTATTTGATAACATGCAATCTATACATGTAATTATATGATTTTTAATGCAAATTAAGGCATAAAACATTCCATTCTTATGCATGTTATCATGTTTTGAGTGTATATCTATCATTCTATAAAAGTTAAGTTATAATATCAAAATGCACTATTTTAGGGATAATCATGAATAATTAAAGAGAGATATTTAAGACTAGATTATTTATATTTTATATTATAATTGGGTTTTAATGATTAATAATAAGATAACATATTTTTATACACATTTATTTTTTTAATCTTTATTTTATAAAAGAAATGTGAATTTTTTAGATAAAAATTTATTCTCTTATTATTTATTAAATTTCACTTTTTAGAATGATAGATTATTTAATTTCTGATCATAAAAAATTAGATTAATTTGGAGTTAAATTTTGAAATTCATGAATTTTCTTATTTTTAGGGAATTTTTTAGATTCTTTTTGAATTTATTTGGATTTATTTTTTATTTTTAAAATTTCAAAATATTGTTTCTATCATGTGCTGACATGGCAGCTGATGCAGCGGGCGAATGACGTGTCACCACGTGGCATTGTGTGCACGCACCTTGTGGCACACACGTGTGCATAGGTGAGCACGTGTGGGTACACATGTAAATCTGTGCGCGTGTGGGGCTTCAATTCTCGTGGATTGAAGCAAATTTGCTCAGATTCTTCCTCGTGGACGTTCGGAATTCAAGGGGAAAATTAGATGAAATCAAGGAGAAATTCGCGATCAATCCCGCTCCAATTGCTTCGCAATCGAGTCTAAACGCGGGGGGGATCACGAAGAACTTAAGATTTTGCTCCAAATTCGCTTAATTGCTTCACGAATCAATCAAAAGTTGAAGAACAAAGGAGAGAATACATCAGTTTTAAAGAGGATTTTGGCCCAAAAATTCGGGCTGTTTGATGCGATTGTGGGAGCGGATGAAACGTGGCCTTGATTTCGTAAATCGTGGCCTTGATTTCGCGGTAATCGTGGCCTTGATTTCGCCGCAAGGAAGACACGATCGCGCTTGATCGTGGCCATGATCGCGCGGCGATCAGGCCACAATCGCGCGGCGATCGGGCTACGATCGCGTCGCGATCGGACCACGATCGTGTCGCGATCGGGTCTTGATATTTCCGTCATCCGATGAAGATCGCGTGACCGATCGCGATTGCGTGTTTGATGACGATCGAACGCGCCATCTCCGTCCACGTGTCAGTAGGTGAGCCTTCCGATGCCTCTCGATGAAGATCAGGTAGCAGTGCCTCCCGATGCGGATCACGATCGCGATTCAATCACGATCAAAATCGTGACGAAAATCCGACGCTTCCAACGCCTCCACGTACTTTGCTTGCGTCGCCTGTCCGATGGAGATCGCACGCTCTTGAAGCGTCCACACGTCGCTACGTAAGAGGAAGATGTTCCACGCGTCTCCACGGTGAGCCGACGTCTCGACGAATCGCGACCGTTCGATCTGGGGTTGATTTCCTATCGTGACGCCACGTGTCGTTCATCCATAGCATCACTTAAATCCGATTATACGCACGTGTTAAATCACTGATCGCGTGGACTCGAGTCCACGCGATCGACGCCATGCGATTGTCGCTGACCAAATCCGACGCCTGCCGTGCGTCCACGTTGCTTGCAAAAGGTAAGAAACGTGTGGGGCATAGTCCCACACGGAAGAAAGAAATGGAAATCGTCAGTATAAAAGGTGGGGTGCAGTAACGCATTTGCGTTACCGCCCCAATCTCCTAACCAGGGCCCACTAACCTGTGGGCCCTCCAATCGCGAGCCCCCTGCCACGTGGTGCCCCACACGGGCGTCCGCGTGGACCCGTGTGGCCTCCTGCCACGTGTCCGCGCCCTATGCGCCACTTGCGCCTCGCGCGGGCCACCCGCGGCCCTGCCACGTGGCCTCAGTGCCACGTCGCATCCGCGCGGTAGTCCCGCGCACCACGTCAGCACCTGCAGGTAAGTAAACCCTTTTTTGCGATTTTTAAAAAAGAAAAATCAATTTGAAAATAAAAGAAAAATCAGAAAAAGGTATAAACTTCATAAATTCATAACGTTAAATATACAACTCCTTTTTAATCCAAATTTTCTCCATTGGATCACAAATTTCTTCCTTTTTAAGATTATGTCATTTAAAAATATATTTTCAAAGAAGAAATTAAGATGAATTAGAAATTACTTAACTCATTTCTTAATAAATCTTCTTAATCATAATTTCATCTTGAAATTATCCTTCAAAACATGCACTAAAGTCAAAATCATTAAAGAAAAGAGATTAACTTCTATTAATTTAGACTTTACAAAAGACTAATCATCTATCACGGATGAAATTATCCCTAATTTATGCATAAATATCGACTTTAGTGAAATGACATGCCAATGAAGAAAATTCCCAAAAAGTATGATAACATGTATCATATTCACATAAAACAAGCATGAATATGAGTTAATTAGGATAAGAAATTAAGTTATAAATGCATGTTATCAGTGTGCACGAGTGTAATTAGTGGGTTAAGCATCCTTTTCATGATATACACTAACCCATTACATACACTCTATTTATATACCCATCGTTTTGCCTTATTTTTTCTAGGTGGGATTATTTTTGTTTGTTTTTATGCACAGGTGGTGCGCTACATTTTGGAGAGTGAGATCATGTCAGTCAATCGCTATCGTTGATTTCCACTCAAAGAGGGGGATATGTAGCGCGTAACGGTTCTTCATCGAATCATTTTAAAATGACTTAATCTCAGCCGTTCATTTGAGGAGTTATAATGGTTGAGATTAAAAGTGATTGATGGACTCTCGTGGACATGTGTACACATCCAAAGCGTTCGATGAAGATCAAACAGTAGACGTTACGCGACGTTTCTTCTTCATGCAGGATGTGGAAAAATATAAGTGCTCCATCTTCGATCGAATGAACATGACTTAAATGTAACAATTCACATCCAAGCATTTCATCAGAATTGTTAATTGAAGATGAAATGACACATCGAATGGTCACACCTAATTTTGCCTATATATACTCATGTTCTTCAACGATGTAAAACATTATTGTGTGTTTTGAGTACTCAAATTTTTTTAGACATCTCAATCCTTGAATCTCTTGCTTTCCTCCTCTTCTAGACTGATTTCTACGTCCAAGGAGATTTTGAAGGTGAGATTTTGTTGAGAGAATCGGGAGAAATTACCTCTTGAATGCTGAAATTTAATTTTAAAATTGCGGAATAAAAAGCCCTTAATTCGGTGATCAATTGAATTATTTTGAGCACGATTTTGGGTTACATTATGTGTTTTCTCCCTAATCTTTCTTCCTATAACATTATATTTTAATTTTGATTTGCAGATTAGTCGAATTTGGATAACTTTTTTAGTTTTCTCTCCCTTCGTGAACAATTATTCTCTCTAATTTTCCCTCCTTGATTCCTCCATGAATACTTATTCAAATTGCATGATTTTTGATTGAATGGATTTGTCTTGGAATCTTCTTTCTAAATCCCCACTATCTCACCTTTATTCCTTGTCCAATTTGATTGCATTTGAAGAACACTTTGAAAATACCTCAATTCTTTGTGGATTTGACCCTTATTCACCATTATACTCTTTAATTCTTGATTATAATTTTAAATTGGTGAGTTTGGAAATTTTTTTGACATGTCTCTGTGTGTTTTCAACGACTGCGCGAATACGTTTAGTAAGTATTCTGTTGTCAACTAATCATTTTCATTACTCGAAAAGAGTTAATGAATTTAGTTGATCCCTTAAGGAGATAGCCAATGACTAGAGAGGTGAAGCCTACCAAAATTTAGAAAAATTCATCAAGAGCCTTTCAATGCACATAGAATAGGTAAGTCTCATATATATATATATATATATATATATAATACAGGTGTCTCTTTTAGTGTATGTATATCTCTAAATTAATTTGAATCTCTCCTAATCTAAACATTTATCTAGAAAACAAATCAAGTGGCTACATCACATATTACTATGTTTTTTCTCACCATATATACATAAACTTAAAGAGGCACATCTATATGGAAACTTACCTCTTCTCAATGCATTTAATAGCTATTGATGATGGTGTTGTACGACCCCTGTCGCTACCAAGGCACGACACTACGGTGCCGGAGGAGCTGACACCCACGAGCATCCAACCTCCACGACAAGCAAAGAGGAAGGATGCCGATTTCCGCTGCACCGCTTGAGGACTTCGTCTCGCCACACTCCAAGCTCGCGCGCATGGATCTATCTTCCTTTATTGCTAATGAACTTTTTGGACCGCACATGTTTAGCGGATCCACTTTTATCTCTCTCTTTCCCCTTTGGGTTTCTTAGTGGACCCTTCCTTTCCGGCCTCAATTAAGAAGCCTGACGAGACGAGACCGCGAGGTCGTTGATTTCACACGGTCTCGTGTCAAAACTCAAGCCTAACTTACCAATTTTAGGAATTTATAACGAATTGAGTGGCATAATGGTAAATAAGGGTCGAATCCACAGGGAATTAAGGTATTTTTGAGATATCTTTTGGAAATTGATCAAATTGGAAGATGAATTGAGGTGAGAAATTAGGGAAAATGATAGATTAGAAAGATAACTCAAAGATCTATCCACAGAATCAAAAATCACTCTATTTGGATTAGTAATCGCGGAGAAATCATCAACTGAAGTTAAAAGCTGAATTAAACAAAATTAAGATCCTAAACTTAAAATTGATAATACATGACGATAGATTAGAGGGAAAATAAGTTTTCTAACCCGAGATAATGATTGAATCGATCTAATTGATCGTCGGATCGACAACTATTCATTCCGCGAATTCAAACGCCAGCATCGGTGTTCAAGAGATAAATTCTCCATGATCGATCGATGAAATCTCACTTATAAACACTCCGTGGACGCGAAATTGAGTCTAGAAGCGATTACAAGTGAGAGATTCAGCGAATTCGTTCTCGAATGTTTTACAAAAGTCGAAGAACGCCTTGTTTTATAGGCGAATTGGGCGTAACCATTGGATGGATGCGTTTAATCTCCATCAACGGTCCAGATTAAACGCATCAAGGTGAAACGTTACGAAAATGTCGTGGCCATCAGATTACTGATGGACGCTCCAGATGGATCCTTGTGATGTGGGTTATAAAACGCATCAACTTCCACTCGTTGGATCATGATCCGACGGTCGCGATGCGTTTCGGCGCGTTTAATCGTGGCTGTTATAGCGCATGTATTTAAGCACGTGTGTGTGATCATCTCGATGGTCCGCGAGCGCATCCAATCAACGCCCGATCTTCAGCGCTTCGTCCGATCCGACGCTCCATGATTGGCCGCGTCACCTGTATCTTAAAAACATCGTGTGGATTAGTCCCACACGATATAAAATAAAGGAGATCGTCGGGTTTATAAGACCCGACGGTTTATAAGGTTCGAAAACCCTTCCGATATACGGAAGGCTGAATACCCATTATATACTATATAAATAATAATAACTATATGTATACGCCGCGTAGGCGCTGCGTGGCCCGCGTGGCGCTGCCACGTCGCATCCACATGGGACCCGCCCGAAAAATCAAAAGCTTTATGTCATTTTTAAAATTATTTTAAACGTTTTAAATCGAAAATAAAATCAAAAAAATCCAAAAAAATCCCTAAAAATTGTAAAAATCATAACTTTCAAAATACAACTCCAAATTAATCCAAATTTCTTTCATTTGATCTGAAATTTAATTATCTATCATTCTAAAAAGTCAAATTATTTAAATAACAAGATATTTAATTCTTATTTCAAAAATACATTCATTTCTTAAAGATTTTAACTTTATAAAATTAAATGAATGTTCATAAAAATGATTTCTCTCATTATTTAACTTTGAAAAACCACTTATAATCTCAAGTAAAGATAGTTTATAAAATCTTTAATCTTTAATTCATCATAATTAACCCTAAATTAACGCATTTTGAGATTATAACATAAAATTGCATAGAATGATAGAAATGCACTCAAAGTATGATAACATGCATATAAATGGAATGTTTTATGCCTTATTTTTAATTAATAATCATGTTTTATCATGTTAAGATTACATGTTATCAAAGCCCACGTTTTGTGGACCTTTTATTCTATGATATGTTGGGCTATTATGTTAGTGGGCCTCAAGTGGGCCCTTTCCCTTCTCAACCCATCTTGGGCTCTATAAGAGGGGAAGGGACCCCCCCCCCTCACAAACCCTAACCGTCATTTGAAGAAAGAAAGGAGTGAACTCCCTCTCGAGTGACTGCTCAAGGAAGATCGAGGAAGGAGACCAACTGCCTCGTTGCCGCCGCCTGCACCCGTGCCTCCGCTGCGCCCGTCGTCGTCGCCGCCTCCTCCTCCCCTTGCCTCGATTACGCTTACGCCGCCGCTGCCTGATGAACTAAAACTTGGTTTGATTATATCGTTGTTGTGTGTTCTAATTCATGCATTACATTTATAATACCTCACTTAGGACAGTAGTAAGCAAGGGTTGATCCTCAGGGAATCTAGGTAATGAGGGTTGAGACGAAAGTAGTAGAAGGGATGAATTCCTATAGTGGAGAATATTAGAAATTAGAAGAGGAATTTTTATAGAGATAGTGGATGTAATTGGGTAGATTATGTTTATTTAGTCCTAATTAGAGGAGAAGAGATGAGAATTAGAAGGGTAGAGATTGATTGAAGGTGGAGAAAAGAGAAGTGAAGAGGAGAATAGAGAGGTTAAATAGTATAGAGATAAATGAGATGGTTTGGGTATGATTTGTGGAAACAAATGCAATAACCTACGATTAAAATAGAAGAAAATATGCTACATTATCCATGGAAAAGGCTTACAAGAGAATCCCTCCTCAAAATCTTCCCACAAACCCCGTGTTGGGTGCCAATCCTAGGCCGGGTGGTGCTTGATTCGCTATGACGTCGATCTCCTCTTGTTCTCCTTCTCCAGAACAAACTCTAGCATCCGATGATGCCTAGCTTGGGCCTAAGCTTCTCCCCCTTTCCTGCTGGTGACCTGGTGTCAAGAGAGAGCCAAAAGACAAGAGAATTCGGAGTGGAGGAGGAGAACTTTTAGGAGCTAGGGCTTCCTCCCAATCTGACGGTTGAGATTGATTTTCGAGAACTTTGGGAATTCGATGGAAATCTCAACCTTACAGATGGAAGAGCACGATGAGATGAGCACGTCGTTCAAATTTCAGCCCAATCGGACGATCGGATTAGAAGATATCAACGTTTCTTCCTCGATCATTTCTGGTTGTTGATTCGGTGATCTCTTGCGTCAGCAGCCCTAAATCAGTGAGCTTCCGTGATCGCACCACGTTGTCATCACGCCGGCCGTCAGATTTCCGCCACATCACCTGAAAGGTAAGTAACTTTTAATTAAATCAGAAAAAAAGGTAAATAAAGGAATCTGCGGCGATTCACCTTCGCCGCAGATTCCTCATTTAGCGCGAATAAGAGAGCGTCGCGTCGCTCTCTTATTCTCGCTTCGCGGTCAAAACTGACGGCGCGCCTCAGCTGCGCAGGTAAGTAATATTTAATAATATTTGAATAGGAAAATTGTTAGACAAGAGGAATCTGCGGCGATTACTTTCGCCGCAGATTCCTCATTTAGCGCAAATAAGAGAGCGCCACGTCGCTCTCTTATTTTGCCTTAGGTGAAAACGAAAAAAAGAAAAAATAAGGAAAACGACAAAAGAGAAGCGCTAAACGACGAAAAAGAAGAAGAAGAGAACATGCGGCGATTAACTCGCCGCAGATTCTCTTTTGCGGCGAATGAGAGAGCGCCACGTCGCTCTCTCATTCCTCATTACCGTAAAAAATGACGGTTGCCGTCCACGTCATCTGCACGGTGAGTAAACGACAAAACAAACTAGCATAGTAATAATAAAATAATAGTTGAACTAAATTAAAATCGTAGCTTTTTTCTGACTTACCTTATAGTTCCGAAAATTGTAGATATGCCCTTGACGCTCATAAATAGACAAGAAATGATTAGATTAATTAAACGTATGCCCTCAAGATGCCCTAAAATTCATTTAAATCATTTCTAAAATTCTAAAATATACATTTTGCTTTCAAAATTTATTTCCTTGTTAGTTTATAATCTGAGAGAGATATTTAAATATTATAAAATCCAGGAAATACCATAAAAGCATAATGAAGCAAAATTAAGCAATTTAATCATAATAACACATAAATATATTCCTTTTAAGCCAAATGTTCATGAAAATTAAGAGTTAAAGGTCATGGATTTATGTGTTATTACTGCCGTCACCGCCGCTATTGCTGCCGCCGTTCCCCATTCCGCCACCGCTTGAGCCGCCACCACCGCCGCCGCCACCGCCGCCGCCAAGCACTACTGCTGCCGCCGCCGCCCAGCGCTTCCTACGCTGCCGTCCAGCACTGCCGCCGCCGCCGCCGCCGCCACTCAGCAGAAGCCCAATGCGCCGCCCCTCCCTGCGCGCCGCCACCCACGTACAGCAGCCCGCACGCCATGTGCCATGTGCTTCCTGCGGCCGCCGCCCCATGCGCCTTGAGGCCGCGCCCCATGGCCGGCCTCCTGCGAGCCCGTGCGATCGCCCCCTTGCACACCCCCCCTCGGAGTAGCGCCCCACACTCCCCGCAGCTGCCGCCCCGTGCGCCCCGAGTAGTGTTCTCCGGTTCCGGTTTCGGTACCGGCTTTTGGTAAGAACCTAAACGTATACCTAACTTTGGTTCGGTGTCGCTGTCGGTATTGTCCGGTGTCGGTTTGGTGAAACCTATACTTTTAGTGATGTATTATTTGAGTTAAACATAAATTAAAAATTTTCTAAAACCACAATGTGCATACTTATAATTAAATGTTTAACAAAGAAATGAGGAACAATCATCTTTTTCGAATAACATGAATATAACATATTAAAAATTTAAGATAAAAGTCTCAAATAGATAAACTTAACATATTGAAAATAGTTAAAGGTTTGAGTCTTAAGAGAACAAAAAAATAAAGCTTTAAGAAATTATCATTTCACAAGTCCACTTTCTTCAACTTCACAATCACTTTGATGAGCTTGGGTGACATCCTCATGAGTGATAGTGATGCAGGACGCGGTTATTTAAACCCTCGTGCCTAATCAATCGAGCTAAGGCTGACCGAAGATAGCTGGTCAAACCTAACCTACAGGAGGGCGAGTCCTAGACCCTAGTACGATCCCTAACCTAAACCTAAGTGCAAGCAGGCGTGCTAGTCAGCGAAGTCGACCCCGGGTAACTTGGGGATACTTGCGATGATGGATAGGATGAGATCCTCTCGATCCACGTTCGGAGGCGTGGAGTGGCTCATCATGGAGTGGCCGAGGCTGTAGCTCACGCTCGATAACGGACATGACGTACGCGTCAGAAGTCTCAAACCTATAATCGTACTACCCTATCTATGTCGTCCGACAGCGGTGGAGACGAGTAAAGGAAACACTTTGAAAAGTAATTAACTTTGAAAGAGGGGTTGAAGCTAACCTACGGGGAGCGTGCCCGGTCGGTCGTGACGATTGAGATCGCTCGTACGTTGCACGGACGGTCGGTAGAGATGTCGCAGAATCGCCGGTGTCGAGGAGGATGGATAGTGTGTCGCGAAGAGAGGCGGAGGTATTCCAGGAATAGCGGGCGATGAACCGCGGGGTCGGCAGCAGGACACCGTCTGGGCGAGCCAGCGGGCACTAGCACGATATCAGCGGGGTTTCGACCCGGATGCGGTCTTGGGTGAGCCGAGGGGTGATGGGCGTGACTCTAGTAGAATTGACCATATCCAAGGTTGACCGGGACTCTGGGTTGACCGCAAGTGCAGGTCAGATTGTTGATGTGGCCTCGACCGAAGTCGAGAGCAGGTGATCTCGGGGTAGATAAGGTCGTGACAGGGAAGACCCAATCGCCGCCACGACTAGAATCCCGTCAAGGGGTGACCTAGGGCAGTCCCGGGAGGGTCGCAGAGGGAGGGATTCGCAGGTGGTTCCCGCGCGGCGGGGAGGAACTATACGGCTCCAGTGGGTTGAACCTGGAGAATGCAGGGTGCAACAATTATGGAATCGGCCGAATGCGCGGCGGGTGGGATTCAGCATGGCGGGCGGCGAGCTAGACGCTCCTATAGGACTGAGCGCGGAATTAGGAGTCAAAGGAGGGAGTATTGAAGCTCAATCGTGTCGGATGGAAAATTCACGTGTGGTGGAGTGATCACGGAATCAGCTCGACCGAATTCACGAGGGAGGATGGAATTCTCAGTGGGGCGGTGTCGACGGAGAAGAGGGGAAGAAGTAAAGGTTGCTAGGGACAATTTCGGTGTGGAATTGGGGTGTGGACAGCACGATGGCGGCGGAAACGTTGGTAGTTGTGGGATGTGGAGGGAAGTGCTGGAGACGGTGGTGGAGATGGTGTTGTTCATCGGATGGGGGCTTGAGGGTGGAGGTGAAGAGACTGCAATTCTCCGGGAAGGGGAAAAATGAAGGGGAAGGCCGCAGAGGGGAAGGAGATGGAGGTGGAGGAGATGGCGGCGCGATTGTCCAAAGGAGGCGGCGGCACGATGGCGGCACGATGGCGGCGACGGCTTGGGACAGCGGAGTCGCGGTGACGACAGTGAAGTATCTGTGGCCGGGGCAAGGAGTGGCGGCGGTCGTCGCCGTAGTGGCGGCACAGAGGCGTGCAGCGGCGGCGTTGGCAGTTGGACTCCTTCCCCGGCCTTCCTTGAGAAGCCACTTAAGATAGAGAGAAGTCCTTTCTTCTTCAAATGACGGCTAGGATTTGTGGGGGGGTCCCTTCCCTTCTTATAGAGCTCATAATGGGCCGAGAGGGGAAAGGGCCCACTTGAGGCCCACAAACCACACCTAACATGCTCATGGAAAGAAATAAAGTTCACAAAGAAGGATGGGCTTCACGAATGGGATCCCGAAAAGGGAAGAACCCATCCGAAAGCCTAAAAGGGAGAGAAGAAATAAGCGAGGACCCACTTAAGTTTGTAATAGAAGTTCGTAATAAAGAAATAAAGATAAGGGGGTAGATCCGCGCGCGCAAAAGGACTCTTCTGGCGCCGTGATATCGTGTCTTGGTGGCGACGGGGGTCGTACGCCACCAGATGGGATCTGAGGTCGATAACTTTATGAAGTTTTGATCAAAATATCAAATGCAACGGAATTTGTTGAATCGGATATTCAAAATATTGAGGCACCAAGAACAGATGATCCTATCATCTAATATGTATGAGAAAACATACTTACAGGTTTCCTTGAAGGAGTTCTTGAAGCTGTTCAAGTGACTAGCCTCAAGCGGTATCCACACGATCTCCGGATGGTTGGATCTCCTCTTCAAAGCTCTTCACCAAGAGAGAAAAAGAAGAAAGGAGAGAATTCTCACAAGGCTTGCATGGGCACCTATAGTTGTTGTCATTCTCCCCTTATTAATAGACATTTGGTATGAGGGTTTTTCATAAAAACCCTCATAATTATATTTATATCTACCAATATCCATAGACCTTATGTGTGTGACCCTCTAGGTCCATATATCTCACTAGTTAATAACTCTTTAGACCAAATAACACCTTATTGGTCAACCTTAATGAATTATCCACATCCACATATAGATTAATTAATCAAGGATCGATTTAACCCAATCGATAGGTTGAGTTGCCAGCCCGTTGGCTGCCAAGCTACACCACGTACACTAGGAGATATGGAATATGTAAGAACTCACTTATGGAACCTTCTCGTCATCGATTATCATGTACTTATAATCCTTCATCCACATTAGACTCATGAATGACTTAGGGTATGGTCAACTATCAAACCCTAATCGGTCACTCAAGTTAGTACTGATGCGTGTAGAAATCATCGACAACTCCTTCAATATTTCTACTATCTTAGCCAAGGATTTCATCGCATCTCGTTCCTTAAGTCAATCTCCTCAAATATCGAGGGTGGATGATCCCATCTTGATCACACAATCATCTTTGTGGACTTCATGTCATATCTAATATATGACATTTTAAATCAAAACACAATCATCCATCCACAAGATGTCTTTGGTGTCTCAATTCAATGGACCACATACAAAACCATGACATGAATCAACCTGATTGACAGTTAGGTATAATACCATTTAGGGATTCATACGGATCAATTCAATGAACTCTTTCTCCAAAGAGCACCCACTATCTGTCCTTAGTGTCTCTGCACCGATGGCTATAGGATCAACCATACTCATCATATGAGATGGATTATATAGTGTTATTCTTTCCAAATAATTTGATGTCCTTCTCGAATATCCCACGAATAGGAATGTTTAGAACATATGTTTAAAGAGTAGTGATCACTATATTATGATCTCATCATAATTCACTTAGTCATTGCACATGCTCTTAGACTTCATTACAAACATCACACAAGAATAACAATGAATAAATTTCATTTCAATGAACATAAACAAGATACATGAAAGTGTGATTGGCTTATAGGCCACATAATATCCATCAATGAGTCCAAGACTTCAAAGTCATCAAAGCAGATGTAGTGTCGGGCGCTAACCTTCCTCTTCTAAATGTGATAATTTCTCTACCTATAGAAAAAAGACGATCAGAGGGAGAACTCGATGCACAAATAGAGAGGAACTCCTTTGCGAGCACTGAAATGCGCGGATATTTATTAGATCCTATCTTGCGCCACCATTGTAATGAGTCAGCACGTAAGCAATCAATGCAAGGTTCACGTAAATACTCCTCCATTTCAGTCTGAGCTGATTTCTCTTCTACTGATGTGTATCTATTTGATTGAACGTTTATGACTCGATGAAGTCAAAACATCATCAATTGGTGTAGAAGTTGAAGCTTGTATGGGACGCATTGATTCAAGCATGTTAAGTAAAGTTTCCATAACAAAGTTGTGCTCACCATGAGGAATATGTCCCAACTTGAATCTAGGGTGTAGACTTGTGGCAATAGAAAACATAGGCTTTCTCCTCACTTGTATATCATATTTCATTGATTGATCCTTCATCACTGTGTATGCATGTCTTAGTGTCTTTGCTTGGTCGTTGCTCATTTTTGCCCTTGTGAGATCTTGGAGATGATGAGATAGCTCAAAAATTAGCGAGTCCAATTGTTGAATTTGAAGTCAATAAAGTCCACATATATTTGGCAATGTAATTAATTTTGACTTTGAAAATACCTTAGTTGCCTCGCGAAAAGCCAAGAGTTCATCTGCAAACATCTTTAAGAGCTCTCATTCGTCATCCTCGATTAAAAATTTTACCTTATTTGTGTTTAGATGGTCTCTTGCCATTGCCTTCAACACTTCTCTTTTTTCCCAAGTAGCCTTAATCATGTCATATGTTGAATTCTACCTAGTCCGAACATCCTCAACAATAATATTTTTATTTGGCATTTCTAACTCATCACATAAATTTCTAACACATCCTCTTAGGAGAATGATTAACTACAATTATAAGTTTTCGAAGACTATGAAGAATCTCACCAAATGGTCTTTGACTAATGACTTCTAGTCCCTCTACATGTTTTTCGTCATCCTCACTATCTGAATATGAGTCGTCATTACCGAGCTCCTTTAAGCCACGTTGTATGGCTAAATTGAGAACATGGGCCATGCAAGGCATGAGATAGTTCTTTGCGAACCTTGAACTAGAACCCTTCAACAATTTCTCTAAGTCTTCTGTCATTGTACAATTGTTGCTTGCATTATCAGTTGTAATCGCGCACACCTTAAAAAAAGGAAAAAAAGAATGTAGTAAAAAATATAATTCAAAAATACAAAAAAATTTTACCTTGTCTATCAAATTGTAGTCTATGAGTATTTCATGCGATACTTTTGCCATATGTGCACCTCCATGAGATTCACGCAATTCTTCAATAGAAAGCACACGTTCATGAAGATTCCACATGTCATCAATCCAGTGAATTGTGACCCCAAGTATTGCTAGACGATTTGGAGTAGTCCAAGTGTCCATCGTGAGTGATACTTTCTTAATTGGTTGAAACAATTTTCGTGTTTTCACCTTTTCATCATCAAACTTTTTAAGTAAGCCACATTGAAATATGTTTGTACTTGGAAGAGCAACATCACATTGTGCAAAATAGGAACAAAAAACTTCGAATTCTGGATTCTCAAGGGTTGCAAAGGGAGTATCAGTCTTGATTATCAAATCAATGCATCTTTCTTTAGTGACCTCTTGACTCCTTCCTAAATATTTACTTCTTTTGTAAAAAAATTGGTGAGTGGATTTAGATTACTTGAAGGCTTCAGATCCCTATAAATAGGGAGATGACACTTTTCTAAGTGCTTCCCCAGAGACATAGTGCTTCCCGTCTTGTTTCTTTATTATCAGCTCTCTTGACGGGCTTCTTTGCTTACAAATATTACAACAGTAATCGACATTGCCATTCTTCGTATAATAGACCAATATTGGGGAAACTTTCTGACGTTGTGAGGAATTAGGAGTGCTCACACTTGAAGAAATATGCATCTCTATATCGTTTGAGGCAATCTGCAAAAAGTAGATGAATGATGATATCAAACACCTTCTTTATTAAGATAGAAAAATATTTCATTCATGATCAATGTGAAATTATGTAAAAGAATAGAACATAAGTTACCTCATCCTGAGGGATATCCATTTGAGATCATCGATGCTCAATAATGAGACGTGGAGAAGTTGGTGAGAGAGAACATGGAGAATGTTGGTGAGAAAGGCACGTGGAACAAGTCACTGATCTAAAAAGGTTAAGAGCTAGAGCTTCAGGATGCAGTTATCAAATAAAATGCCACACTTGCCATATAACAATTGTGTTACTTGTTAAAGGATAAATAAAAAAAATCTTTAGAGGAATCCAAGATTTAGATCCATAGTTTTTTAGAAATATGAAATGGAGAAAAGGATATTGCCTAAAAATGTTTGAAAAAAAAAGATATGACGTAAATCCATTATCCCCATTGATGATCTAAAACAGATTTCTTGCATAATTACATTTTTGAATATTGAGATTAATATAGTAATTATTATGCTTTGTTTTGTAGGTAATTAGTATTAGAATGCCTATTTAAGGGACACCTTCTCTAAATAAAAACAAATAGAGTTTGTCGTGCTGCTTCGGTGCTTCCCATCAGATAGAAATAATTTTTTTTTCTGTGTAGGTATTGTTTTAGTATACTGCTTGTTGCAGAATAAATTTCAGTGTAGGTATTGTTCCAGATAAATTTTCCCCTTCATGCCGTACTATTCTCAGTGTGTTGATAATTGTTTAGGAGTTCTACAAAAATGCTAATTTACCACAGAGATTCTCTCCAACAATTCAACAACGTTGACCTTGGGGCTTGCGCCGGCGAATGGGATCCAAATGAGCAAAATAAAGTATTCGGGGAATTTAATGGACCGTTCAAGCGGTAGTGACGGGCATACGACCGAGTTAAGTATGGCGATGGAATGCCGCAGAGGAATGGTTACATGCGGGTGGATTGTCCAGCAAGTAGAGGAACAGAAAAGGACGAACTAGGCCACCACTTCGATGAATTGAATCCCGTCCCATAATAGGCAACAGAGTAGGACGCAATGCGGTTTGGGTTTTTGGTGAAAGGGGTGAAGTCAGCAAACGAAGAGTGAACTAACCTGTTAGTCATAGACTTAGCTTCGGTGGAGAGGGAGATCGATGGTTTGGTGATGACTTCAAGAGAAAATCGCCAACAAGAGCTCATTGTAGATTCCGAGATGAGATGTGAGCGACGAAGAGGGGTTTTCTATTTTTGTAACTTATCATCAAGAAATTAGGAGAGAGAAAGTTCCGTTACACCAAAACGATTAACCAAAACTGAAACTGAACAAAAACCGGAATTCAGTTTGCCGATTTTCGACAACTGACGGTGACGGTTTTGGCTCAACATTCAATGTTTCGGTAAGATTTTGGAGTTCTCTAGCCCCGAGGCCATGACCCCGCGCGCCCTCACGGCCACCCCTGCGCACTCCCGTGGTCGCGCCCTGCATGCACCGTTGTAGTCCCCCGCACTCCCCGCGGCCGCCCTGGACGCCCCCCGGCCATGCCCCCTTGATAACATGCTAATTAGACATGATAATATATGATTATTGATGCATATTAAGGCATAAATGATCTCATTCCTATGCATGTTATCATATTTATGAGTATTTATCTATCATTCTATTAAATAGTCATTATAATATCAAAATACTTTAATCTAGGGTTAATTATAATGAGTTAAAGATAAATTACTTTATAACCCATCTTTTACTTGAGATTAGGTGTTTTTAAAGCTAAATAATAAGAGAAATCATTTTTTATAAACATTCATTTAATTTTCTAAAGTTTAAATCTTAAGGAAATGAATGTGTTTTTGAAATAGAAATTAAAAATCTTTTTATTTATTAAATTTGACTTTCTAGAATGATAGATAATTAAAATTCTGATCAAATGAAAGAAATTTCAATTAATTTGGAGTTATATTTTGAAAGTTATGAAATTTCTAATTTTTAGGAGTTTTTCCAAAATATTTCTGAATTTTTCTGAATTTTTTATGAATTTCTAAGGAATTTCTGGAATTAAAAATCAATTTTTCTAATTTAAAATCAATTTTTTAGAATATTTAAAGCGCGCAGGTGACGTGGCGCGATCAAAGCCGTCCAATCGATAGTGTTCAACGATCGTGATGAGGAGGCGACGTGGCGGCTGACAAGACGAGATCACGAGGTCGTTGATTTCACACGGTCTCGTTTCAAAAGTAATACCGAACTTACCAATTTTGGGAAATTAACTCAAATTGAGTGGTATAATGGTAAATAAGGGTCGAATCCACAGGGAAATAAGGAAATTCTTGATGTATTCTTCAAAATTGATCAAATTGGACAATGAATTGATGATAGAAATTGAGGAAAATGGTAAATTATAAAAGATAACTTCAAATCAATTCCACGAAATCAAGAATCATCGAATTTGGACTTGATTTCATGGAGAAATCAAAGATTGAAGTGGAGAGAAAATTTTGGAATCGTAAATCACGATTTTATCTAAAATTCCACCAAATTGAACCTTAAATCCTAATCTAAATCGAAATCAAACTTAAATAAACTAAATCTTAGTAAAAACCGCTTCCACTAACCACGATTAGCGATTGGATTAACTCCATTAAACCGATTAATCGATGAAAACACCGAAGAACGCCTTCACGAGTTCAAGCTGCAATATCTACTGATCTACATGATGAAATCTTGATTTCAAGGGCTCCAAAGGTGCGGAATTGAAGATAGAACACGATGAGATCAAGAAAAACGAGAGGGGAGTTGTCTAGATAGATCAATTAGATTGATTTCCAACTTGAATGTTTTGAACATCAGAAGAACCCCTCATTTTATACATATTTTGGGTGTAACCCTCCGATCGATACGATCGACGGTTATGATAAAACGGTCTATCGTGGACCGTTTCGAAAAAGTCGCAGCTGTTCGATCTGGATGAACGGTCTGGATGACCCGCATCGATGACCGTTATAAAATGCGTCTTTTTTCCGCCGTTGGATCATGATCCGACGATCACGATGCTCCGCGCAAGATGCATTCGTGGCTGTTATAACGCTTTTAAAACGCCGCGTGCGTTTTGATCACGATCTGGTGGCGTACGACCCCCGTCGCCACCAAGGCATGACACTACGGCGCCGGTGGAGCCGACACCTACGCGCGTCCAGCCCCCTCGACAGGCGAAGACGAAGGATCCCGAGTTTCACTACACCAAGTGAGACCCTCTTCTCGCCATGAGCTCGCGCGCGTGGAGCTATCTTTTCTGTATTCTATTTTATTATGACTTTATTTAGCCCGCACGTGTTTAAGCGGGCCTTTGCATGTCTCTCTCTCTCTCTTTAGGCCTTCGGGTGGGTTTCCCTTGTTTCGGGACCCTAGCCTAAGGCCCTTTCCCTTTTTGTGAACCTTTTATTCTATTTCTATGAGTATGGGTGTGGGTTGTGGGCCTCAAGTGGGCCCTTTCCTCTCTTGGCCCGCCAAGGGCTCTATAAGAGGGGAAGGGACCCCCCCACAAACCCTAGCCGTCATTTGAGAAAAGAAGAGACTTCATCTCGGGTGGCTGCTCAAGGACAGTTGGGGAAGAGGTCCTACCGCCGACGCCGCCGCCGCCGCCTCCGCACCCGTTGTGCCGCCGCCGCCAACGCCGCCTCCGCCGCCACCTCTTGCCCTAACTCCGGATCCTCTCCACGCCGCCGCCATTGCCGCCGCTCCAAGCCGCCGTTGTAGCCGCCGCCGAGGTCCGCCGCCGCCCGCGCCCAGCTGCCCGCCGCCGCCGCCGATCTCGGCCGCCGCCACCACCGCCGCCCAAGGCCGCCGCCATCGCCGCCGCGCCAAACCGCCTCCTCCGACGACCTCCTAGAGCCTCGGCGCCGCCGCCTGCGCCAGCGCCGCCGCCGCGAGCCGCCCGTCGCCGCCCTCGCGATCTGCTGCCGCCGAGCGCCCCTCCCGGTTGCAGTTCGCCCCCCGCTCCGCTCGATTCCAGCTCTTCCGCAAGGTTCCGCGCCCCTCTCGCCACGAGAACCACCGCCCCCCTGCCTCTCCTCTGCTCCGCCGCCCGGCGCGCCTTCCACCGCGTCAGGATCGCCGCATCGCCCTCCACCGCCACGCGCCGCCACGACCACCGCAGGGGAAACCCTAGAGGAAGAAGTGAACGATTCCCGCTGAGTCGACTCAGCGGGAACCGTTCCCCACTCCACCCGGACCGGCCGAGTCAACCCGAGCCGGCCGGGACCAGGCCTTGACCGAGGCCCAGGGCCGCCCGGGCCCCAGTCGACCCAGGGCGGGCGGACCAAACCGCCCGAGGCCCGAACGGCCCGAGCCAGCCCGGCCGAGCCCCGAGCCAGAGCCCGGCCAAGCCCGAGCCGGCCCCCGTCGGCCCAGAGCCCGGTCGAGCCAGCCCAGCCGGCTCGAGCAGCCCGGCCAGACGCCCAGAGCCGGCCCTGTCGGCCCCGAGCAGGTCCCAGAGCCGCTGAGCCGGCCCGAGCCAGCCCCGAGCCAGCCCAAAGCCGGCCCAAGCAGGTTCCCAGGGACCGACGAAAGCCGCCCGAGTCGGCCCGAGCCGTTCCGGCCCGCCCCCAAATCGGCCCCGGACGCCGCCTCCCGCCTCCCGTGTTCGCTGCGCTCGTCAGGCTCGCCCCAACTCATCATCACTCCGCCTCCACGCCGATCGCTCCCGCGCTCCCCGCCCAGGTCGCCGGCGTCGAGCCCGCTGCCGCGCTGACGACCTCCCTCGCCCCGACCGACGCAGGGCTCGCGCCCGCAGGTTAGGCATTCGTCCCCCTCCTCTTATTTTGAAGTCTATATTTCTTTCAGTACTTCCCGCACTTGTCTCCACCGCCCTCGGACCTAGTTAGGTTGAGTGACGTCAGGGTACGGGATTGGGATCGTGGATCCGGCCGCCGGGTTGACGATCGAGCTTTCCCAACGACCCGAGGTTTTCCCTCCCCCCCTGCGTCGACGGATCCGGGAGGACTCCCGCTCCATCCTACTCGGCGTACCCCAGGAGCACTGTGACGACGCGCCGGAAGGTTGGCTGCTTGCGGAGATTTTAGATATCATTGCATCATTTAGAGCACGTAGATCACCCCTTCCATAGTTCCCCTTAGAGGATATTAGCGCCGGACCGATTCACCCGGTTGGTCCTGCATCACGATCGGTGGTCCGCGCATCGATGTGATCGACGCGCGGACTTTCACGGCGTCGACGATCCGACGCGTCATGAGAGGCCACGTCACATGCATAAAAAACACTGAGTAGAACTTTGTCCCACACGGAAGAAATTAAAGGAGTCGATCGTATTTAAAAGATGCGACGATTCTACTAGTTAGTATTCTCTTCTGATATACGGAAGGCTGAACTTACTATATATATTATAAACTATATAAATATAAGTAAGTATTGCGTCGCGTAGGCGCCGCGTGGCTCCGCGTGGCGCTGCCATGTGACCTTGCGTGTCACGTCACATCCACGTGGGTCCCGCGCGGAATTAACCCCGCTTTTTGCCCCTTTTTTAATTCATTTTTATTATTTAAAAATCGAAATAAATTCAGAAAAATCTAGAAGAAATCCCTATAAATAGAAAATTCATAACTTTTAATATATAACTCCAAATTAATCCAAATTTCGTTCATTTGATCCAAAATTTAATTATCTATCATTCAAAAAAGTCAAAGTTAATAAATAATGAGAGTTTTAAATATTATTTCAAAAATACATTTATTTATTTAAAGATTTTAACTTAAAAAAGTAAATAAATGTTTTTAAAAACCTTTTCTCTCATTATTTTAATTTTAAAAACCTTTATAATCTCAAGTAAAGATGGGTTTTTAATTTTTTTATCTTTTAAATCATCATATTTAACCTTAATTTAAAGTATTTAAACTATTTCTTAGATTATAGTGATTTTTTCATAGAATGATAGAAAAATACACATAAGTATGATAACATGCATGTAAATGAAACCATTTATACCTTAATATGCATCAAAAATCATGTTTTATTATGTTAATATAGCATGTTATCAGCGGCGTGTGGGACGTTCGATCGCGTGTGCGATCTTAGCCATCGATCTTCACTTAAGTCGATGGGCCCACGTGGCTTAATTGGAGTACACTAGATGCGTCTAATCTTGACCGTTGATCACAAGAGTTATAACGATCAAGATTAAATTGCGGAGAAATGCATCTGATGCGTCCGATCGTGATCGAATGGCGACGGTTTAAAGGCGTTTTATAACGCGTGGCGAAGTGGCTTCATTTTGAGCATCCGATCGCGATCCAACGGACCGGACTTAACTGTAACGATTAATGATCAATCGTTTCATCAGAGCCATTGATCGGTTTAATCAGAGGGTTACGCCCAAATACCCTATAAATTGAGATGTTCTTCCGATTTGTAAATTATTCGAGAGCAGTTCAATCTAATTGAACTGTTTATACACCAAATCTCTTGAATCTCTTGTTCCCAATCGATTTTAGACTCAATTCCATGTCCACGGAGTGCTTAAGATCAAGATTTGGGCGAAAGACGACGAACAAATCAACGCTTGAACTCCACGAATTTGTGATTTTTGGATTTTGATGAAAAGCCTTGATTCCAACGATTAATAGGGTTAATCCAATCACAATTATGGGTTAGTGGAAGCGGTTTTGCCTAATCTATTGTCTATTAGTGTTTCATTTTTGTTTAGATTAGGAATTTAGATTAATTTCAAGTTGATTTTTAGTTAATTCACGATTTTGATTTTCAAAAATAGCCCCTCACTTCGATCTTGAATTTCTGCACGAAATCAAACTCAAATTCGATGATTTTTGAGTCCTTGGAATGTTCTTGAAGTTCTCTTTCATAATATGCCATTTTCAAAATTTCTATCATCGATTCATCTGCTGATTTGATCAAATTCAAAGAGATCAGCAAAAATTTCCCTAATTTCCCCAGGATTCGACCCATATTTACCATTATACCCCTCAATTCGAGATATTTTCATTAAATTGGCAAGTTTGAAATTTATTTTGACACGAGACCATGTGCAATTGACGACCTCGATGTCTCGATTCGTCACCCCTCGTGCTCCCTGCGCCCGCGCTACGCCAGCCTTGGGCCGCGCCCCTGCACTCTCCCCAGGCCTCCCCCTTGCGCTCGCCCAAGGATGAGCCCTAGCGCCGACCTTGGGTCATGCCCGCGCCCAGCTTTGGTCACGCCCTCGCCTCTGTTGACTGTGCCCCGTGAGCGCCTCCGATTGTGCCCTACACCCTTCATCAGCCGCGCCGAGGACTTCGCTGTTCCCACGACGCCGCCTACCCCGACCTTTTGCTGCCAACCGCCCGTGTCACGTACAATTGACTTCCTTCATCAGGACTGATTGAGCTCGTGCCCGCAGGTTAGGCATGCTTCCCCTCCTCTTTACTTTGAAGTACTTTTATTTCGTCCAGTATTTCCCGCACTTGCTTCCACGGCCATCGTGACCTAGTTTATGTTAATTGAGAGGACGACTCAAGTGGTTGATTGTCGAGCTCACCTCGACGACCCAAGGCCCAACGCCTGCGAGGACATGGATGTGAAGGCCTCTCGGATTGACACTACTCAACGCACCCCTGGAGTTTCGGGGAAGTAGGGCAAGGAGGCAGCCTGATTTGTATTCATTGATTCAGCATCTTCATCATAGTAGTCACGCTAGATCTTCCACCCCTAGATTCCCTTTAGTGTCCGCTGCTCAGTCAAGTTTACGTACTTGTCCGGCATCAAATGAGTTTCTTTGAAATTTTTTAGGCTTCATCACTCAATTCATTGACTACCCCCTAAGAGGAAAAACTCAATTCATTGAGTTGTTCTAAGTAATCAAAACATCAGAAACAAAGCCAAACACTTCTCCTTTAGTAGCTGCCAAAAATTATGACACTCACAAAATTTGTTTTATTCTCTCTCTACACCTTCCCTCTCTCTCCTAGGGTTAATATGATAGGAAAAATATTCTCAATTAGCTATATTATTTTTCTATAGAAATATTCACAAGATGATCAAGGGGACAATCCTTAGGGTTCTACTACCAAGGGGGATGCCAAGGATGCACATAGGTGGTTAACATTTTATTTAGCCATCTCTTTATTTATGAGATTTAATTATAATTTTTATGTGATTTGTTATCCAATTTTTATTTAGAATGTGCATATTCTCTACAACCATAAATAGGAAGCAATGAATATATCCCAAATTTCATAGAAATAAAGTTTAATCCCCTATGGATAAAAGTTTTTTTATATCTAATATGAAAATGCACTAAATTCTAATCATTAAGAGTCCTTTCAACCTCCGAGAAAGATACATCTTCAAAAAATTTTACTTGTTTATTGATGAGACAAGTTCATGCGGTCATTGAAAAACACACTTTCTCATGTCAAAATGACGAAGCGAATCCCCAAGGTCGTTGAAAACACGTGGATACACATCTAAATAATTTCTGAACTCACCAATTTTGAGGAATAATCATGAAGTATATATTATAGAAGTGAATAAGGGTCGTATCCACAGAGAATTAAGATATTTTTTATGTTCTTTTAAAAATTTGAACAAATCGGACAATGAAATGAGGTAAAAAGTTAGGGTTTTTGATAGATTTGGAAAGAGAACTTGAAGGCAAATCCACGGAATCAAAAATCACAGAATTTGGATAGAGATTCGCGGAGAAATCAACGAGCAAAGTTTAGAGAGAAATTCGGATTGCGAAGAGAGAGAAAACCATAATTGACTAAATCTACAATTTGAAATTGAAAAATAATGTCATAGGAAGAGAGATTAGGATGAAAACATGATTTCTAACCCAAGATAGTGCTCGATATGATCCAATTTCTTGCCGGATCAAAGGCTTTTCATTCCGCTAATTCAAAGATGATCGTTAGCATTCAAGAATTGATTTCTCCCTATTCCCTCAATAAAATCTCACTTTCAAGCACTTATCGGACATCGAAATGTGTCTAGAAGCAAAGGGAAGCAAGAGATTCAAAGATTGTGCTGTCTAGACAGTTTGATTACTTGAAAACCTCAAGAATGATTTACATCGACGAAGAACATCTCAATTTATAGGCAAAATTGGGCATAACCATTAGATTTGACTCTTCATCTTCAATCAACCGCTCAGATGAAATGCCTGTATGTGAATCGTTGTCATTCAGTCACATCCATTCGATCAAAGATGAAGCGCTCAGATTTTTTCATGTTGCGTGTGAAGAAGAATTGTCGTGCGATTGCGTTCGACCGGTTGGAAATCGACGTTCGAGATATCAGCACTCGTCCATCAAAGTCTATCGAGATTTAATCTCAACCAATATAACTCTTCAAATCAACGGCTGAGATTAAAATTTTTTAAAAATAAATCGTCGCCCAATCAGATACCGTCGCGTACCTCTTCACTTAAGTAAAGATCAATGATTGCGATTTAATACGTGAATCGCACGCTCCACGTTTCGCCACGTCACATGCACACAAAAATAAAAAAAACATAATCCCACATGACGAAAATGAGAGGAATTGCGCGAGTATAAAAGTCATGTGAATATTATGAGATAGAAAACATCTTGAAAAGGGTGCTCTCTCATTATTCATACATGCAGGCGCACACACGTGCACACACATGCGCACATGTACATTGTGTGACACGTGGCATTCTCATACGTTGGCACATGGCGCCGCTATTTTGTCTGTTCCACATTGATAACATGCTATTTATGCATGTAATTACATAGTTATTAATGCAAATTAATGCATTAATCATTACAAATATATGCATGTTATCATCTTTTAAGCATATTTCTATCAGTTTATGTAAGTTCATGTTATGATCTTAAAATACATCAATTTATGGATTATTATGCATAATTAAACATTTCAATCTTTAATCCTAATTATATTTATAATCATAATCATGTTTTAAAGTTGAAAATATAAGAGAAAATACATTTATTAACATTTATGTGTTTATATGAATTTATTTCATATGATACATAAATGTATAAAATTAATATAAATTAATTCTCTTATTATTTTAATTATTTGACTTTTTAAAATGATAGGTTATTCAATTCTGAATCCAACAAAATGAATTTGAATTAATTTGGAGTTATATTTTGAAAGTTATGAATTTTACAATTTTAAGGAATTTTTATGAATTTAATTAAAATTTATTTCAATTTTTAAATGTTTTAATCTAATAAAAGAAATGCAAAAATGTGGGTTTATCGCGCGTGTACACGTGGCATCGCCACGTGGATAGGCACCAGCGCCTACGTGGCGCGGAGGTGACGTGGCGCTGACGTGGACGCATATTAGATTTTGAATAAGTTTATAGGTCTCCCGTGTACAGGGAAACAATTCATTAATGCCACTAAACCGCCACACATTATATGCTGAAAAATCCTCTCTATTTTCTCCAAGTGGGACTAAAATGCTTCGTTTTATCTGATTTCAGGACGCGTGGCGAGCTGTGGAACGTTGGATCTAATCCCGATGAACGCGATGACGTCGATGCGGTGGACACGAGGTCCACCCGATCAACAATAAACCACGTGCCTAAATACTCATTTAAGTGAATTAATCAAGACCGTCCGATCGTGAGTTATAACAGTCTAGATTGTTCGCATCAGATTAATCTCCTATCAAATCTAGCCTCACGATGAAGATCCGACGAACGAGATGAAGCGACGATTCATCAATTGATGTGCGATCGGAGCCATCAATCGCGATAAACGGCTTCATCGGACGGCTGACAATCATTTTCGGCTTTTTAAGAACCGTTTTTCGCGACGAAGAATAGGTTCGCAAAAATTCTCCAAATTCAAAGTGTATACTCAACCAAATCGCGTGCCGTTTGTTTCCCTGTGTTTGTAACTCATTTGCGCTTCCATTGAACACTTGAATTCAAACTTTGATCGAGAGAGAAGGAAGAAATCACATCTTGAACTCCACTTTCATCTTAGAAAATTCGGAATGAAAAGCCTTGCATCCGGCAATTAATTGGATCATTTCGAAGGCTATTTTGGGTTAGGTTGCGTGATTTCATCTTAATCTTTCATCATTTAGTGTTGATTTTACTTTTAGCATCGTAGATTAGTTTAATTTTATATTAAATTTCGGTTTTTAATTGTTTTTCGAAACGAAAATTTCTCTAAACTTCAAATTTCGATTTCTCTTCGAATTCTTATCCAAATCACCTGATTTTTGATTCCATGGATTTGATTTTGAGTTGTCTTTCTTAATATACTAAAATGCTCAATTTCTGATCTCAATTCGTCGTCCGATTTGACCGAATTTCAAAGATATCTCTCAAATTTCCCTAATTCTCCGTGGATTCGACCCTTAATTACCATTATACTAATTAATTACTTTGATGAATCATAAATTGGTAACTTTGGAACTTTATTTTGACACTAAGTCGTGTGCATTCAATGACCATACAATTTAGTCTAGTCACACATCAGCTGTCATGTCAACATGAGATAAAAATAGTTTTTTTTTCATTTTAATTGAAAATAAATTGAATTAAATTAATAAATATTCAGAAAAATTCTTGAAGAATCCCTAAAAATGAGAAAATTCATAACTTTTAAAATCAAACTCAAATTAATCAAAATTTATTTCATTAGATCAGAAATTAAATTTTCTATTATTCTAAAAAGTCAAATTCAATAAATAGCCAGAGAATAAATTTTTCTTTAAAAAATACACTCATTTCTTTTTAAATTTAAAACTTAAAAAAATAAATGAGTGTATAAAAAGTATTTTCTCTTATTATTTAACATTAGAATATAATTATAATCTCAAATAAAATGGGGATAATCTAATCTTAAAAAAAAATTCTCGTAATTTATCATAATTATCCCTAAATTAGTGTATTTTGAGATTATAACTTAATTTTTATAGAATGATAGATAAACACTAAAAAATATGATAATATGAATTACAACATAATGTTTTATTACTTAATTTACATTAATAATTATATATTTTCATGTTATCACAAAACAAGTTCCATACTCACTAATTTAGAGAGCTAATCACAAATTGATTTGAATAATGGCGAGTAAGGGTCAAATCCATGGTGACTTAGGGATTTTTTTGATATATTATACATTTGATCAAACTAGACAAGGAATTGCGGTGAAAAATTAGGGAAATTAGTTTTGGTGGTCTATTCAACTCATAACTCATGAAAAAACCTAGCCATTCATTGTGAGAGTTACAATGGTTGAGATCAAATGTGACTAATGGACTCATCGTGACGCGTGACTCATTCAAAAGTATCAGATTAAGATCCGACATACACGATCGCTTGACACTTCCTTTTTACTCAATGACATGACAAAATCTCACTGCTTCATCGTGAGTCCAATGACCACGACTTAAAGGCATCGATTTGACTTCTTGGCATTTTGATTTGGGCCATCCATTGAAGATGAAGTGTTGATCAAATGGCCACGCCCAAATTTCATATATTTATACTATCTCTTTTCGATGAAAAATATAGTCTTGGATTGTTTCGATTGATTGACCTTTTGGACAACTCAATCCTTGAATCTCTTACTTTAATCATCTTCTAGACTCATTTATGTGTCAAAGGAGTGCTTAAAGTTAAGATTTTGACAAAATAATAGGGAGAATTCACCGCTTGAACTCCGAATATCCATTTTAAAAAATGCAAAGTGAAAAGCCTTGATCCGGTGATTAATTGGATCATTTGAACAGTGATTTTAGGTTATATTACGTGTTTTTTTTCCTAGTATTTCATGTTTTAACATTATTTTTCATTTACAAAGCTTGGATTAGGTTAATTTTTGAAATTTTATCAAATTCTCTGTCTTCGCGATTGATTTCTCTGTCCTTGGTTCTTTGATTTCTCTACGGATAAAAGTCCAAATCACGTGATTTTTTATTCCATGGATTCTTCTTTGAGTTTTCTTTCTACAAATATCATTTTCATAATTTATTACGTCAATTCAGTATAAAATTTGATCAAATGGAGTAATTAGGGAAAATTCTTTTTGACACGAATTGATTATGTAAGCTAATGCTCTCATTTTCTTATTCAAATGATTTCAAATTATTGCAAATGGACATCAAAAGTGCATTTCTAAATGGAGTAATTAGGGAAGAGTGAATGTTGAACAACCTCCTAGATTTGAAGATTATGATCACCCTGATTGGATATATCAACTTCATAAAGCCTTATATGGCTTAAAACAAGCTCTAAGAGCTTGGTATGAGAAATTCATCATTTTTTAATCTCCTATGGGTATGCTAGAGGACACATTGATACTGTTGGGATTTGAGGCTCGACTAGCTCTCCAAATTTTCAATCAAAACATCGATTGCAGTGGAAGATGTTGAACGAAAACATTTAATCAAGGTGTTGCACCAAGAATAGATGATCTCATCATATATTCTAGATGATCCAATCCTCTAGTATAGAATGAAATTTGTACTTATAGAGATCATCTAAAGGAGTTCTTCAAGTTGTTCAAGCATCCAATCTCTAGAGATATCCATATGGTTTCTGGATGATTGGATCTCCTCTAGAACACTTGTCACCACAAGAGGAAGAGAAGAGTTTTGCACTACGCTTGCATGGGCACCCTAGTTATGGTCATTTTGCCCCTATTTTTAGACTTTGGGAATGTAAACTTTTCACAAATGCTCTTATATTTATATCTATATCTAGCAAAACCCATTGACCTTATGTGTGTGATCCTCTTGGTCCATATATCTTTCTAGTTAATGACTCCATCGACTCAATAATATTTACTAGTTTTCCTTATCAATTAACTATTTCAACATATAGATTAATTGACTAAGGATCAATTTAGCCCAATCGGTAGGTTGAGTTGCCAGCCCGGTGGGTGCCTAGCTACATCATGTCTTCTAGGAGACATGGAGTATGTTATAACACCTTCATGGAACCCTGTTGTCATCAATTATCATGTATGTATAACCCTTCATCGACGCGAGACCCATGAATGACTTAGGGTATGGTTAATTGTCAAACCCGAATTAGTCACTCAATTTAGTGATGGATATTATGTGGCCTATAAGCCAATCACACTTTCATGTATCTTGTTTATGTTCATTGAGATGAAGTAAATTTATTTTTATTCTTGTGTGATGTTTGCAATGAAGTCCATGAGCATGTGCAATGACTAAGTGAATTATGATGACATCATAATATAGTGATCACTAGTCTTTAAACATATGTTCTAAACATTCCTATTCGTGGGATATTAGAGAAGGACATCAAATTATCTGGAAAGAATAGCACTATCTAATCCATCTCATATGATGAGTTTGGCTGATCCTATAGCCATCGGTGTAGAGACACTAAGGATAGATAGTGGGTGCTCTTTGGAGAAAGAGTTCATTGAATTGATCTGTATGAATCCCTGAATGGTATTATACCTAACTGTCAATCATGTTGATTCATGTCATGGTTGTGTATGTGGTCCATTGACTTGAGACACCAAAGACATCTTGTGGATGGATGATCTTGTTTTGATTATGACTTACGAATCCCTATCCCTGGGATATCTAAAATGTCATATATTGGATAATACATGAAGTTCACGAAGATGATTGAGTGATCAAGATGGGATCATCCACCCTAGGTATTTGAGGAGATTGACTCAAAAGAATGAGATGCGATGAAATCCTTGGCCAAGGTAGTAGAAATATCGGAGAAGGAGTTCTTTATGATTTCTACACGCATCAGTACTAACTTGAGTGACCGATTAGGGTTCGACCGTTGACCATACCCCAAGTCATTCATGAGTCTAATGTGGATGAAGGATTATACATACATGGTAATCGATGACGAGAAGGTTCCATAAGCAAGTTCTTACATACTCCATATCTCCTAGTATACGTGGTGTAGCTTGGCACCTAACGGGCTGGCAACTCAACCTATCGATTGGGTTAAATCGATTCTTGATTAATAAATCTATATGTGGATGTGGATAATTAATTAAGGTTGACCAATAAGGTGTTATTTTTTCTATAGAGTTATTAACTAGTGAGATATATGGACCTAGAAGGTCACACACATAAGGTTTATGGATGTTGGTGGATATACATATAATTATGAGGGTTTTTATGAAAAAACCTCATACCAAATGTCTATAAATAGGGGGAGAACGACCACAACTAAAGGTGCGCATGCAAGTCTTGTGGGACCTCTCTCCTTTCTTCTTTTTCTCTCTTGGTGAAGAGCTATGAAGAGGATATCCAACCATCTAGAAACTGTGTGGATACCGCTAGAGGCTAGACACTTGAATAGCTTCAAGAACTCCATCAAGGAAACCTTGTAAGTATGTTTTCTCATTCATACTAGATGATAGGATCATCTGTTCTTGGTGGCTTGGTGTTTTTGAATATTCGATTCAATCTTTTCCGCTGCATTTGACGTTTTGATCAAAATTTTAGAAAGTTATCGACCTCATATCCCAGCATTTAGTACTGATGCAAGTAGGAATTTATTGAGAATAAATTTTCTAAAATTTCTACTACCTTGGCCAAGGATTTAATTAAATCTTATTCCTTGAGTCAATCTCATCTTATATTGAGGGCGGATGATCCAATCTTGACCACTCAATCACCTTCGAGGCATTTATGTTATTTCAATTCTATGACATTTTAGAGATCTAATGGCTAAGGATTCATAAGTTATAGTCAAAACACGATTATTTATCCACAAGATGTTTTGGTGTCTCAGGTCAAAGGATCACATAATAATTGTGAAATAAATGAACTTTATTGATATTTTGGCATAATATCATTGAGGGATTCATACAGATCAATTTAGTGAACTCGTTCTCCAAAGAGCGCCCACTATCTATCTTTGGTGTCTCTACGCCCATGGCCATAGGATCAACCATACTCATCATATGAGTCAAATCAAATAATGATATCCTTTCTAGATAATTCGATGTCCTTCTCCAATATCCCACGAATAGGAGTATTTAAAACATATGTTTAAATAGTAGTGATCATTGTATTATGATCTCATCATAATCTATTTGGTCATTACATATACTCATGGACTTCATTGCAAATATGACACATGAATGAAAATAAATAAAATTTTATTTCAGTGAAAAGAATCAAAGGATGAAAGTGTGATTGGCTTGCACGCCACATAATTTCCATATGATATAACATATTTTTCATTAAGAAGGTAGATAGTGATATGATTGTCATCCAGATATATGTTGATGATATCATATTTGGCGTCTAAAAATCAAAAACTCTCTGCGATGAGTTTGCAGATCTTATACAAAAAGAATTTGTGATAACATATAATTTATATTGATAATTACATGATTATTAAGGCTAATGAAGACATCAAACATTACATTCTTTATTTGAGATTATAACTAAGTTTTAATGTCCAAATAACAAGAGAAATTTTCTTTGATGTATGCATAAGTAAATATTATATTTTATTCACATCCTTATTTGAGATTATAACTAAGTTTTAATGTCAAATAATAAGAGAGAATATTTTTTACACTTATTTATTTTTTGGTTTTATTTTCTAAAAGAAATAGCAGTGTACGTCTTTGAAATATTTCTTCTCATTGTTATTTATTAAATTTGACTAGAGTGAAAGATTGTGTAGTTTTGATTCAAACAGTGGAATTAATTTGGAGTTCTATTTTGTAGAGTTATGAATTTTCTAATAAGGGATGGAATGAGTTCTCGTGATATATATCTTCTAATTTATCTGTCACCCAGATGACATTTTGCCCTACTCGCCGCATGGCAACACACGCTTGGCGGCTGAAGGCATGGCTAGGAGTTTGACCCATCGTACAACATGTAACCACTGTCATCCGAGGAGTTCACCAACAGCTAGAATTTGAAGCCCAATCTCATATTTGAAACGTCGATTCACAATTGGAAAAACAAGATTTTGTGACGCTCTCTCTTCACACGATCACATGGCACCATCTTGATGCTCCGATGAAGATCTGAAAGTTGCGACTTAACCATAATGATTTGCCTCTTCGGATTCTATCGTGACCATTGATCCCATCAAGGAGACGATCTGACAGTCACGCCCACTTTTAAGACATTATGAATTCTCTCTCCTCGACAGAAATGTATTCTTAGATGTGTCAAGTAATCGAGCTGTTTAGACATCGCAATCATTGAATCTCTTACTTTCCTCCTCTTCTAGACGAATTTCCATATCTAAGGAGTGGCTGAAAATGAGATTTCGTTGAAAGAATAGAGAGATTTTACCTCTTGAATACCAAATATCATTTTCAAAAATGCATAATGAAAAGCCTTTGATCCGACAATCAGTTGGATCATTTCAAGCATAATCTTGGGTTAGATTATGTGTTTTCCTCCTAATCTTTCTTTATATATCATTATATTTTAATTTTAAAGCTTAGATTAGATTAATTTTTACAAATTCTATCAAATTCTCTCTCTTTCTGATAAAAATTTTTCTCTAAATTTTTCTTATTGATTTCTCTATGAATACTGATCCAAATAAAGTGATTTTTAATCCCTTGAATTCATATTGGAGTCTTCTTTCCAAATTTACTGAAATCCTTAATTTCTCACCTATATTCCTTATCAGAATTGATCAAATTTGAAGAAAACCTAAAAAAGTCACTATTTCTCCGTGGATTAGACCCTTATACACCATTATATTCTTGATCAAAACTTTAAATTGTGAAGTCTTGTAATTTTTTTGACATTTATTTGTGTGTTTTCAAGGACCGCATGAAAACGAATTGTTTGTTTGAAATGAGCTTGATGGGTCAAGTTTATAATTTTTTGGGCCTTCAAATTAAGAAATAATTTTTTTAGGCCAGCCCAAATGAAAGTATAGAGCAGCACATAGAGTTTTGGGAGTCAACCTTGGGGAGACGGGACAAGTGGCGGTGTATTGAAGGTCAATAATCAACATCGTGAGTGATAACATGATCTTCACACATGAAGTTATATGATTATTCATACAAATTAAGGCATAAATATTCCATTCTTATGCATGTTATCATGTTTTGAGTCTATATCTATCACTCTATGAAAGTTAAGTTATAATATCAAAATGCATTATTTCAGGGATAATCATGGATAATTAAGAGAAATACTTAAAGATTATATTATTCTAATCTCCATTTGAGATTATAATTAGGTTTTAATGTTAATTAATAAGAGAAAATACTTCTTATACACATATTTTTTAACTTTATTTGTATAAAAGAAATGAGTGTACTTTTGAAATAAAAATTTATTCTCTTGTTATTTCTTATATTTAACAATTTAGAATGATATATTATTTTATTTCTGATCAAACAAGACAAATTTAGATTAATTTGGAATTATATTTTTGAAAGATATTGAATTTTCTAATTTTTAGGAATTTGTTTAGAATTTTTCTGATTTTTTATGAATTTGTTTAGATTTATTTTAAATTTAAAAAGAATAAAAATGATTAAAACATCACGCGCTGATGTGGTAGTTGACGCAGCAGAGCGGAAAATGAGTCGCCACATGGCGACATATGTACACGCCATGTGCGCGGGTGTGCGTGTATGCGCACGTGTCTATGTGTGCACGTGAGTGATTAGTGAGATTAAGCATAATTTTCAAGATTTTTGCTAACTCACTAATCTCTCATATCTTATATAGCCATCGATTTGCTAAATTTTTTTTTCATGTGAGATTATTTTTGTTTGTTTTTATGCGTATGTGACCTGGTGAAATATGAAGTGTGCATTCACGTGAATCAAATTGCAATTGTCGATCTTCACTTAAGTGAGGGGGTACGCAACATACTCGTATTGGGCGATGATTTATTTTAAAACATTTTACTTACAGCTGTTCATTTGAAGAGTTACAATGGCTGAGATTAAGTACGCCTGATGAACTTTGATGGCGTGTGGTGACATCTCAAGCGTCGATTCCTTATCAGACGAACGCGATCATGCGACACTTCTTTTTCACGCGCAACGTGGCAAAATATGAGCATTCCATATTTAATTAAATAGATGCGACTTAATGCCAAAAATTTGCATTCATGCATTTCATCTGAGCCATTGGTTGAATATGAAGAGCCAAATCAAATGGCCAATGCCCAAATCTGCCTATAAATATAGATGTTCTTTGATGATGTAAACCATTCTTGGATGTTTCGAGCTATCAAACTGTTTAGACATATCAATCCTTGAATCTCTTGATTGCTTTCTCTTCTAGAATTATGTTCGGCATTCAGAGGTGCTTGAAATCAATATTTCATCGAAAGAATAGCGAGAAATTACCTCTTGAATGCCGAATTTCATCTTTGAAACCGGAGAATGAAAAGTCGTTGATCCGAATGGATCAATTCGAGACTGACTTTGGGTTAGATTATGTGTTTTCATCCTAATCTTTCGTCGTGCATCATTATACTTCAATTTCAAATCATAGATTAGGTTAATTTTATAATTAATTTTTGTTTTTCTCTCTCCTCCTGATCAAATTTCTTGTTAATTTTTGCTCCTTGATTTCTCCACGAATTATGATCCACATCGAGTGATTTTTGATTTTTTGAATTCTTCTTAGAGTTCTCTTTCCAAATCTACAAAAATTCCTAATTTCTCACCTCAATTCATCATCCAATTTGATCAAAATTTGAAGAACACCTAAAAAATACCTTAATTCTTCGTGGATTAGACACTTATTCACCACTATACTGTTTAAATTGTTATTATAATTTTAATTTGGTGAGTTTGTGACTTATTTTGACCCTTATCCACGTTTAATTTTAACAACTTCATGGATTCATCTTGTCAGTGAGCGGGTCAAATCAAAAGCTTGTGTTTGAAGTTTGATCTGATTATCGTAGCCAATTAGTACTTTATACTAGGGGGATTGACAAGGTGAGGAGTGGCTCTAGGAGGATTGTCCTTTCTTGGAATTGGTGCAGGTGGTTTGGATATCTTGTCCAGTATAAAAAAATTTTGGTGTACAAGCAACGTGAGGATATGAGTAGATAAACAAAAAATTCTTAATAGAACTAGAAATCATAAATATTCAAAATAATCTATTTTATCTCCTCCCCCCCCTCCACCCCACAAGTAAATTCACCCTTGAATTTGGGAATTTTAGACAACCCACTCCCTTAGGAGGTGGTTGTGGGACCCACCTCCTTAAGAGGGACTTTCTTACTTTCTTAGGAGGTAGTTATGGTCGTGGCCTATGGATTTAATCTCCACCATTTATTTGGTGGCACTAAAAAAGATTTAATCTCCACCATTTGTTTAAAGAAACCACTTAACGTAACATACAAAATAATCTTCTTCTTCCATTTTTTATTTATTTTTCGGCTCACTCGTAGCGTCAAGCTACCAAAAGGAAGAGGAGAGGGTTAGGCCCAAGCTTGGAATTGTTTGGTGTTCAAGTGTTTTGTGGAGGCAAGATCAAGCAGACGATCGAGATTGCAACGAGTCTAGCATCACCCTGTCTAGGACTGGTGATAACGTGTCATAGATGCATTTATTTTCATCATTATAAATGGGTTTTAACACAATTGTTTGTAATATAATACACGTTATCATGTTTTAATGATATTTTTGCATTCATCATTTCATTCCACTCATATACTCAACTTGCATCTATTTAGTGCTAATGTGGTAAAAAAATAGATATGTCTTATCATGCACCATTATTACTTTTATTATGAGACTAACCCCACTTGACTCTTTCAAAGTCAAGTGGTTGAATTCTCATATTTTCTATGAGTTATGTGGATGTAGGGACATATCTACAAGTAGGAAAACATGAATATGAATGACGATAAGAGGAAATAACTATCCGCTAAATTTGAACACCAAGCCAACTAGATTTGTATGAAATATGGTAAATAAGGTTTGGATTTTGTAGAGGGATCATCATAAGGTTTTTAGGATGATCCAAAATTGATTTGGAGTAAAAATTGGGTTAACCTCCTTATTTTTAAGGAGGTTGGACCAAAATTAATTTTTATTAAATGAGACCTTAATTTTTCCTCATGATTTTATATATTTTTGGATGAAAAGATATAGGATTAAATTCTTCATCCAATGAAGAAAATTTCGTGAAAAAAAGAGTTTTATTTTATGAGATATTCAATTTCTAAGTTTAGGAATTTTTATGGAATTTTTCTAGAATTTTTTCTGAATTTTTAGGGACTTTGAGATATATTTTGAGCATATTTACAAAAATGCCACTCTGATTTTTGAAGTAAAAATTTACGAAAATGCCACTCCGATTTTTGAAATAAAAATTTACAGATATGTCCCTCCGATTTTTAAAGTAAAAATTTACTGAAATGCCCCTCAGATTTAGAGAAATTTTTGAAGTAAAAAATTTATAGAAATGCCACTCTGCATTGTCTCAATCAAAGACTAGGATTTCTCTAAATCGAAATCATGATATCTCATGATCGAGATAGAGTTTTGAGTTGAAATTTTATTTCTAGATTTATCTTTTAATCGTCTATCCATCCATACCCTTGGATTAAACAATCAAGCTTGAAAAAAAATGATTTTAATAGTTTGACTCTTTTACCCCTCTTTACACTCAAACCCTAGGAACCCACTATAAAAGCCTTCATTTTCTCTCTCCTTGCAGTTTTTTGGCTCTCTCTTAGCATCACACTACCAGAAGGAAAGGGAGAGGAGGTCAAGGACCAAGGAGGAGCATTATTTGATGCTCAACCTTGTAGTGGAGAAGGGAGCAAGCAAAGATCGTGATCGGAGCGGATCGAGCATCACCCGGCCTAGGACAAGCACACCGACAGGTTTGTGCGACGATCTGAATTGAGTTCTTGCTTGTGTTCATCATCTCCATAAACAGTAAAGTTTTATTTTTCCTTTTATTTTTCTTTCTTGTTTTCTTTTAATGTAGTGGCTTTGACATCATCGAGACTTGAAACTCTCTCTCCGTATCGCTGCACATCGATTTGTCGATCCATCGCTACCGCCGACAACTCTTCTCACCTTGTCATCATCTCATCCCCATTGCATTTATTTCTACATTTTTTTCCCATTGGAATTCATATTTCTCTCCTAATTAAAATAGAAACCTGAAAACTATCACTCATATTCATCTCTACATGCTGCATTTACATTTGAATTTCTTTCTAAGCTCTCACTTCTTCCACGCTCTCTCACCTTTCATTTGAATATCTAATCTCATTACCTCAGTTCCCTGTGGATTCGACCCTTGCTTACACTATACTAATTAAGGAAATATAAATTGATGTAGGATAATTTGGACTACGATGATATATATGAGGAAAATGATATGATAAAGAAATAATTTTACAAGTAAATGGAGGACCTATGAATGATATCAAGTAGGAATGAATGTATATAATGTAGGGGTTATTGAATAGAAAGGTATTAGAATTTTAGGAATAAGAATAATGATGATGATAGTGAGTATGTATAGGAGATAAGAGGTAGAGAATAAGGAACATATATTAAATGAAGTAAATAGCAGTTAAAGTAGAGATAATAGAAGATAGAGAGATGATAGAAGAGATAAAATGAGAGAAGTTGCGAATAGAATGATGGTGACTGAGATGGATTTTCGGGTGAGACAGAAGAAATGGAGAGTAGATATAGTGTAAGATGGTGACGGTATATATATAGATGTGAATGTAGAAGATATAACGGTAGGAATAATAATGGTATTGATGATAGTCTTGATCGCGAAAGAAGAGACGTGAATGGGGAAAGAAATATGATGTGAAAGAAAGAGTGAATAGACGAATAGGGACGAAATAGATGGAACGGGAGGATCGCGAGCGGCGGAAAGGGAGGTTGAAGCCATGACGAAAATGGAGAATTTGTTGGACTTACGATATTAGACTTTCGAACATTTATCACGAAAATGGAAAAGGACGATTACCTGGGAATTGACGGAAAGTGACGCCGTTGGACTTCTCCTAATAATCCGGGTTGACCTTGAATCCCTTCAGGCTTGAAATGGGTGAGAGGCGATAGAACGGGAGGGAGAAAGGGAAAGAGAGATAGAACTCGGAGAGGTTTGTGGAAGGAGGAATGGAGGAGACACGAGGAGATATGGTGAAACACAAAGATAAAAAGTAACCGGTAACCAATTTTATCAATAAGCAACATGTCTTCCATCGTTCTGCATTAGTACTTTTAAAAGGACAACAAAAAAGGCGTCGGGATGAAGAGACGCGTCGTGGCAGTTGTCCGCGCGTTAGAAAGTATGCAAATCATGATGATTTCCTTTGTCGCACGTGGATTCTGTAGTGGTATTATGAAAGGAGTTATCCTCGGCAGTTGGTGACGAAATCAATGGTTGCAGAATTGCTTCGGAAGTCTCGGATTGTTGTCATCGTTTCGCGGTCGGATTATGTCGATGTCGTTATGCCGGCTTTGTGTTTATATCTTTGACCGAGCTTCAGTGGTAGTAGGTATAAGGTAATGTCCTTGCTCTCGGGTGATGAGGAATCAAGAGAAGTTGACTCGGCTTTCGTTAGACTGCTGCTCATCATATGAAGTCGTTCAGATCTTTGACGACTCGTAAATAGTAGTTAGGTCCATCCTTTATGCTCTCCGGAGCTGTGCCCGTTCTTCTCGTTCTGGTCACGGCTCTCACATCGAAAAGGAGGGAGATAGGTATGGAAGTACATCCGGGAGGAGGTGCGTTGACGTGGGTAAGTAATTTGTCAGCAGATGTCGTTGAGCTGTCTTTGGTGGAAAGCAAACGCTGATAGAAAGATATGTGCGTTCCGATTTTCTGATCTTTAGTTGTAGAAACCGGTTCGAGGATCGACTTGCATGGAGAGTCCACGCGTTTGCTGATGATGCTTGGGCGTTCCTGGATTTTCTTTGGAGAGAATTTCTTTATTCTTTCTCTGTTGTCGGGTGGCTTCAATACTCGTGCGATCTTCTTGGAGGCATGGTCGGATGAGAGCATTAAGGCAATTTCTTCATATTCCTCTTCTAAAATTCCGTGGATCGGGAGGTGGTGTATATTTTCTTTTCATGATAGGTAGAAGAGGACGGATGATGCTGCGCGCAATGATTGGACAGTCATGGATTATCGCCGAGGAGACTTCCTTGCGTCTTCTCTATTCGATCCTGAGTCGACTTCTATCGCAGTCATTCTGTAGAAAAGGGGTTGACTGGTATATTCCTTGCTCACTGTAGTCTCCTCTTCATTATCTTGATCGTTTCTGTGATGATGGGAGTTGACAATGTATCCCGTCGATTGTATGATGACGTGGAGATCTTTAGAGTTGTTTTACTGCTCCATATCAGCAAAGAGGGTTGGTCTCAGTGAAGAGAACTCAAATTAAGTCTTCAATTTAGCGAGAGATGTGAACTCCTCTTGATCTTCACTTCTTTGGAAGGCTTCATGTGCTTCAATGTTCCATAGATGCATGAGTTTATTCATGCAAAGAAATTGTCTTTGAGTAGGATAAAATATAGTTTCTCCCATAGGTAATTAATATGAAGATCTCTCCTATAATTCTAACTAAGGGTGGTTTCAAAGAGAGAAGGATAATCACAAAGATATTCCTATTAATTTTGAGATCATTACTTATAACTATACAAGGCACCTATGATATGGTGGGTTTGGCTTGGACAATTAGGAACCTATATCAAAGGTAAAAGGGTGGTTGACTTGGTCCATTCAAGGGATTCTAATTATCTAAGGATAAGGATTAAATGCTTTGACCAAGTCAATCTTTAGATCAGTATAAAATAGGATGGAGGGAAGATAATTTCCTTAAGATCTACACTATCTTAAATTATTTAGAGAGGTCTTCTTCATCCATTTAATGAATGGATAATTTTTAAAACTCATGAGTGAGGAGGAATATTTATTCACTTGGAACCCTTGTGTTCATGTTTTGATAATATTCTCCATCATAAATTTTATTCCATGAAATCGATACACAACAACGACGGAAAACACGCGTAATCAAGTTCATCAACTGGCATCAACAATGGGGTTTGCGTGAGGATTTGGATCTAATTTTCTCTTACTTAGGCTCTATGGGAAACCCTATTTCCTTTTTTATATTTTAGATTTGTTCTCTTTTTACACTGCAATATCTCATCTTTACCCAATCTCCCCATTTTTCACCATTCTTCCATTGGCTCCCATTCCATCATTCTCATCTCTCCATTCCATCATTCCATTCTCAACTTTTTTTCTCATTATTTCTCATAGAATATGAATGTATATCTATATCTAATTTCGTTCATACCGTATTCTATTTCTTAATCCTTTCATATTCCTCCAAGAAATCCCTCCTACCATTTTTTTCTATATAATAGTATCTCTACTCCCTAAACGTACTAATCTCATTCCTTAGGCTCCCTAAGGATTTGACCCTTACTTTACCATTATAAAAAGTGAGGAATTATAATAATTGATACATGAAATCACTTCAAAAATAATTGAAAAATACCCCAAAATCAAGATTATCATATGCGCACTAGAATACAGAGATCTACAACAAAAAAAGAGCAAGGCCTTTCATGACAATAACATTCGAAGAAAAACCTTTCAAGTCAATGACAGGGTCTGACTCTATAACTCTCGCCTTACGCTCTTTCAAGGGAAGTTGCTGTCACGATGGGACGGTCCGTGATAGCATACAATTTTTATAAATTAATAGCATGCATTTTATGCCCTTTTTCTTTTAAATATAATCATGAATCCATGTTTTCATGATTTAAAATGATTAAATTGATAATTCCTATGTTTAAAATGATATATTTTTATTTTTCATAAATTAGTACCATTTTATGAGCATTTAAAAACATTGATTCATGAGGAATATAATCTTCTTTTATCATAAAATGAAATTTCTATTTATTTCGCAACTAAATGCCTTTATTGACATGGAAATATTTTTCAAATGCATTTCATCATGAATTTTTAATATTAAGTTTATTTCTATGAGGAAATTAATATTTTTATTGAGTTTTTTGAATTTTTGAGAATTTTTGAGAAATTAAAATCATTAAAAATTAATGATAAATACATATTTTTCATTATTTTTTATAAATAAAAAAAAATAGAATAAAATAATAAAAAAGGGAAATAGAGCAAAAGGAAAAAAAAGATAAGAGAGAGCCGCTCTCTCTCTCTCTCCCTCTCTCTCTCTCTCTCGCTATCGCTCTCTCTCTCTCTCTCTCTCTCTCTCTCGCCTCTCACGATGGAAATTATTTCTATCGCGAGGAGAGGCACCTTCGCATCCTCTCCTCCCACCTCTCCCTCTCCTCCTTTCTTTTCCCCTCTCCTTTTCTCCTCCTCCCCCCCTCTCTTGTGTGTGCACGCGTAAGGGGGGAAGAGGGGATCCTCTCCTCCCTGATAACATTCAATCTATACATATAATTTTATGATTATTAATGTAAATTAAGGCATAAAACATTCCATTCTTATGCATGTTATCATGTTTTGAGTGTATATCTATCATTCTATAAGAAGTTAAGCTATAATCTCAAAATTCACTTTTTTAGGGATAATCATGAATAATTAAGAGAGATACTTAAGATTAGATTATTCTCAGTTTATATTTGAGATTATAACTAGGTTTTAATGATTAATAATAAGAGAAATATTTTTATATACACTCATTTATTTTTCTAGCTTTATTTATTAAAAGAATTGAGTGTATTTTTTAAATATAAATTTATTCTCTTCTTATTTACTAATTTGATTTTTTTAAATGATAGATTATTCAATTTCTGATCAAACAATACAAATTTAGATTAATTTGAAGTTCGATTTTTAGAGATAAAAATTTTCTAATTTTTAGGAATTTTTTTATTTTTTTTTCTAAATTTGTTTGAATTTTATTAGATTTATTTTAAATTTAAAAGAATAAACAAATATATTTTTATTGCATGTTGAAGTGGAAGCTGATGTGGCATTGGTGAAAAATGTGTCGCCACATGGCAGCATATGTACACGCCACGTGGTGCACACGTATGCATGTGCGCATGTGTGTGCGTATATGTGCGCATGTGTGATTAGTTAGTTAAGCATCCTTTTTAAAATTTTCACTATCTCACTTATCACTCATACATTATATACCCACTGATTCACTTTGATTTTTGCCATGTGGGTCTATTTTTGTTTGTTTTAATGCGCAGGTGATGTGGCAGATTCTGGTGTGTGCGATCGCACGAATATATTGTGATCGTTAATTTTCACTTAAAGCTAGGGGTATGTGGCACGTAACGGTTTTTCACTAAATCATTTTAAAACGGTTTAATCTCAGTTGTGCATGTGAGGAGTTATAATGGTTGAGATTCAAACCGGTCGATGGACTCCCGTGGACACGTGTACGCATCTAGAGCGTCCGATGAAGATCAATTTGTTGGAGTTTCATGGGTTTTCTTCTTCACGCGTGATGTGGTGAAATCTTAGCGGTCCATCTTCGATCGAACATACACGACTTAAACATAACGATTCGCATCCAAGCGTTTTATCAGAGCCGTTGATCGAAGATTAAATGCCAAGTCCTAGGGCTATGCCCAAATCTACCTATACATACACATGTTCTTCGACGTTGTAAACTATTATTGGGTGTTTGGAGTAATCAAACAATTTAGATATCTCAATGCTTGAATCTCTTGCTTTCTTTGTTTTCTAGATTAATTTATGCGTCCAATGAGTGTTTGAAAGTAAGATTTCATAGAGAGAATAGGGAGAAATTGCTTCTTGAATACCGACGATCGTCTTTGAAATCGCGGAATGAAAAGCCCTTGATCTGACAATCAATTGGATCATTTATAGCGCTATCTTGAGCCAGAATTCATGTTTTCCTTCTAATCTCTCTTCATATAACATCATATTTGAATTTTGAATAGTATATTGGGTTAATTTTATATTTAATTTCACTTTCCTCTCTCTTCACGATAAAAAAAATTCTACCTAATTTTTGCTCTTTGATTACTCCGCGAATCTTGATGCAAATCAGGTGATTTTTATTCCGTGGATTAGTCTTTGAGTTATCTTTCTAAAAATATGAAAATTCCTAATTTCTCATCTCTATTCATCATCCAATTTTGATCAAATTTGAAGAACATCCTTGAAAATCCGTTAATTCTCTAAGGCTTCGACCCGAATTCACCATGATACTCCTTAATTCGTTATTATAATCATAAATTGGTGAGTTTAGAATATTTTTTGACATGTGTCTAGGTGTTTTCAACGACCTTATGGATTTGTATTGTCACTCTCCTCTCTGAATTCTTTTGTACCGCTGTCTCTTCTCTCTCTCTCTTATTCCTCTCCTTGCACCTCTCCTCACACGTCGTCCTCTTCCTCTCCTCACACACACATACACACACACACACACACACACACACACACACATATATATATATATATATATAGATAAATAGAGAGAGAGAGAGAGAGAGAGCAGTAAACAAAATGTGGGATAAGGAAGAGAGGGATACTCTTCCTCTCATGCATCTTCTTCCTACCTCGCGACTCTCTTTCATGCACAAGAAGGAGAAATAATGGTGATAGAAAAAAATTCTATTGCCTCTCTCTTTCTCACGACAGAGAGGCAAATCTCTACTGCTCTCTTGCATGCGTGTGTGCGCATAAGGGAGAGGAGGAAGAATTTTTTCCCTCTCCACTTCTTCTCCATCTTCTCCCCTTCTCTTTCTCTATGTCACTGCCCTCCTCTTCCTCACTCCCTAGCGCTCTCTCTCTTTTCTTGCTCCTCCCGTGTACGTGCATGGGCGTGCAAGGGGAAGAAATTCTTCTCTCACTTGCTCTCACATACAGCCTTGCGCTCTATCTTTTCTTGCTCATTGCCTGATGGAAATGAAATTTCTGCTGCACAATGGAATTTCTAACGTAGAAATCTCCGTCAGTGCTTTTTCCCATCGTCTTGCTGAGACCTCGCCATTGCCTAATGAGAGAGGAGAGAAGAGAGAAGAGAGAAGGGAGAAGAGAGAGGAGAGAGGAGAGAGAAAAAAATGCTCTTTTTACTTTGCAGGTTTGACCCATTGTTTGACTCGAGCATTTTGACCAGAGTAATTTAAGGAGAGAGAAAGCTAGATCAATAACCAAAAATGCTCTAAAATTTAATCACGATATCTCATATCCTGGTCGAGTTAGGGGCTGATATTTTGTGGGCATGATCGTCATTTCAAGTTCTAGATATTTATTAATGGTGATTATAAATCTAGAAATCTGGGATGAAAAAATTAGGGTTCTTAATGTTTCATTTTGTGCCTCTAGCATTGGCTAACCAAAAGAAAAGAACATAGCAATTGATCATTCTTCGGGTACGAAATGCCATTTTTTGTGACTTTTTTCTCTTTTCTATTCATTTCTCATGTTGGATGTAATACGCTTAGTCCAAGTATAGGCTCTCAAAGGTATGTTTTGATTAGAGAGCGTCACTAGATTGTATTTTCATTACGAATCGTTATATTAAAATTATTTTCTTTCCAGCTTTTCTACTTTCTTCATATTTTTGTCAACATTTTTACATTTTTAAAATCACTTTTCCACCATCAATCGATGATTTTCAATCTCCAAAAGGAGCTTGGAAGCATTTGATCATTCACTCTCATATATATCTTCTTCCTTTCATCAATCATCTCTGCTTTATTAATTTAAAAAATACCCAAAAATTATTAATTTCAATCTTTTAACCTTCTTTCTTGTGGATTCGACCTTGAATTGCCATTTTTTTAGATTTCAAAACCAAATTCAAAGAGTTGAGTATAAATTTTTTATAAGTAAATTTGCATATCCAACCATCGTATTTTTTATGCATATTAGTCTGTATATGATTTTAGAGTTGTTTGAGGATGGATCAACACTAATTTATGACTTCAAATCCAATAAAAAATTGAAGGTGAATGGCCATTGTCTCAAGCCTTACCTGATATCAAAGCCACCCACACTAGTAGATAAGGCAGATATGCATATTCTCAAGGCACTCGAGGATGTGACATTAGTATCACCCTCACCCCATTAGTCATTGTGAGCTCTATTGGGTTTTTTTGGGTGAAGACGTAAAACTTACCGCTTCTTGGGAGGCAGACTAAGATTACCTTTACTTACTTTTTCTTGTGCTTTTTTTTGTAGTCGTCGAAGAAGATACTATATTTTGGAGAGAGGCACAAACAAGAATATTCCCTCCAACAAGCATCAAAACACCAAAATGAGTTTTTATAATCCTTTCTTATCACTACATTTTTTTATCTTTAACATCCCATCATGATATTTTTGCCACATTTTTTCACGTGCATGTTGATTTTATTGAGGGCAATGAAGAGTTTAAGTTTAGCTTCACTCATGATAATCACTGTCCCAAATGACTCCACACATCTATCTCATCTCTTTCACATTCCCCTCACATGTAAATATCCCTTCACATTTCGCTTTATTTTTCCATACTCTCTTAAAGCACAAAAGACTCCTTCATATCCTCATTGATGAATATTTTGTGGCCTATAAGCCAATCACACTTCCATGTATCTCGTTTACGTTAATTGAAATGAAATATATTCATTGTCACTCTTGTGTGATGTTTGCAATGAAGTCCATGAGCATATACAATGATTAAGTGAATTATGATGAGATCATAATACAGTGATCAGAAAGACGAGCACTATCTGATCCGACTCATATGATGATTATGGTCTATTATGTAGCCATCGATGTGGAGGCACTAAGGATAGATAGCGGTGCTCTTAGGAGAAAGAGTTTACTGAATTGATCTGTATGAATCCTTGAATGGTAATTATACCTAACTATCAATAAAGTTGATTTATGTCTCGGTTGTGTATGTGGTCCTTTGACTTGAGACACCAAAGATATCTTGTGGATGGATGAACATGTTTTGATTATGACTTAGGAATCCCTAGCCATGAGATCTCTAAAATGTTATATATTAGATATGACATGAAGTCCAAAAATATGATTGGGTGGTCAAGATGGGATCATCCGCCCTTGTATTTGAGGAGATTGACTCAAGGAATAAGATACGATGAAATCCTTGGCCGAGATAGTCAAAATATTGGAGAAAGAGTTCTCGATGGTTTCTTACATGCATCAATACTAACTTGAGTGACTAATTAGGTTTTGATAATTGACCATACCCTAAGTCATTCATGAGTCTCGTGTGGATGAAAGATTATACATACATGGTAATCGAGGATAGAAAGGTTCCATAAGGGAGTTCTTACGTACTCCATATCTCCTAGAGTACGTAGTGTAGCTTGGCACCCAACGGATTGACACCTTAACCTATCAATTGGGTTAAATTGATCCTTGATTAATTAATCTATATATTGATGTGGATAATTAATTAAGATTGACCAATAAGGTGTTATTTGTTCCATAGAGTTATTAACTAGGGAGATATATGGATGTAGAGGGTCACACACACAAGGTCTATGGATGTTAGCAGATATAGACATAATTATGCAGGTTTTTATGAAAAATCTACATACCAAATGTCTATAAATAGGAAGAGAATGAGTAAAACTCAAGGTGCCTATGCAAGCATTATGAGAATTCTCTCATTTCTTCTCTTTCTCTCTTGGTGAAGAGCTTTGAAGAGTAGATCCAACCATCCATAGACCGTATAGATACTATTAGAGGCTAGACACTTGAATAACTTCAAGAACTCCTTCATTGGAACCTTGTAAGTATGTTTTCTCATACATACTAGATGATAGGATCACCTCGTCTTGGCGACTAAATGTTTTGAACATCTAATTCAATGTGTTCCGATGCATTCGATTTTTTAATCAAAATTTTGGAAGGCTTATCAACCTCATAACATTCCATGAAAATTCTTTTGAAGTCTTGATGCATGTACATATAAAATATTTAAAAGAACCAGAAAAAATGGAAATAAAGAAAGAGGAAAAAGGAATGAGAAGAAAGCAAAAAGGAGAATAAGTCAAAGGGAATGTCTTTTCTTCTTTTGTACCTTCCATCCATCCCTATTGTCTACCATCACCCACATCATCTAGGAGTATAATTATCATAAGTGGTATCAACCTTTGTTTTAATATCCATTTTGTTTACATGCATGTTTTCTTTTAACCACATCATTCCTTTAGGGATATTTATTTTTTTGTTCTTTCAACCACCTCACCATGTCACATACCAAAGATAGGAAATCCCTTTGCAAAATGCACTCTTGATATGAGGAAGACAAGTGGAGATGAGTTCTAATGCACTAAGTAGCCTCCATATGAGCAAATGAGTGATCTACTTATTGAGAGGGTAAGGAATTACAACTGCACATGCGAGTGTGAGGGTCTTTTCATTCTCATAGCTTATAATCTTAGATATGCTCACCTCAATTACAACTGAGGATTGAACTCGAGCATTAGCTAATGAGCATCACCCTAAAATGCAATAAAAAGAAGTCAACCTAGAGATAGAATCTAGATCACTATGGTTCATACTATAAGGAAGCATAATCATAACTTTATGCACTTCATCTCTTTGCTTGTAGGATTGAAAAATTGAAAGACTTTCTAGAGAGATTCTATAGAAAATTTCTAAGGGACTAGCAATTATTCACATTGGGGGTGTGATAACATGCAACTTATGCTTGTAAATTATATAATTATCAATGCAAATAAAGTAATAAAGCATTACATTACTATACATGTTATCACACTTTGAGTGCATATTCATCATTCTATGAAAATTTAATTATAAATACCACAATATATTATTTAAAGGGATAATCATACATAATGAAAGTTAAAATTTGAAAGTAGATTATACACATTTATATTTAAGATTATAAATTAGTTTTAAATACAAATAATGAGAGAAACTATTTTTACATGGTCATCTATTTTTCTAATTTTATTTTTCAAGAAAGATGAGTGTATTTTTTGTTAAAATTTATTCTTATTTTATTTCTTAAATAAAATTTATAGAATGATAGATTATTTAATTATGATAAAAAAAATTATATTAAAAAAGAGTTGTATTTTGAAAGTTATCAATTTTCTAATTTTTAGGGATTTTTGTAGAGTCTTTTTGAATTGTTATAAATTTAAAAAATAAATTTATTTTAATTAAAAATATTTAAGAATGGTTTTTATGCACACGCTAATGTGGCTGATGGGGTGACATGTGTGCTTGCGAGTTGCCGCATGGCTGCCTATATGCATGCCACGTGGCCCACGTGTGGCATACGTGTGTGCGTATTATTAGAGGTTAAGCGTCTGTTAAGGAGATAAGCTAACCCCTTAATGTGCTCGACTATATATTTGCTAAAATACCTTGAATTGTTCCAATGTGAGAGTATTTTTATTTACGTTTTATCATAGGTGATGTGGTAGAAGGAGAGGCGTTGGATTTTGTGATTGAATAAGAAACATTGATTTTCACTTAATTGGGAGGGGCACGTGATACATTTTGATTTGGCGCCGATTTGATCTATAAAAGACAATAAATCTTAACCATCCATCGAAGAGTTATAATATTCCAAATTTAGTATGCCTGATGGACTCCTTCGAGTGATGTATGGCAGCATCGTGCACATCCGCTAGAGATCAAATAACAAGCATTTCATGGTGATTCGTGTATATGTGATTATGCGGTGAAATATTGATGCTCTGATGAAGATTTGAAGGCCACGATTTAAGGATACCAATTTGTTTTTCTACTTTTAATCACGACCAATGGTTGAAGATGAATATACGATCACACCCAAATTTAACTCTATTTATGCCCCTATTCTTCGAACGGTGTACTCATTCAAGGATTTTCAATCAATCAAACTTTTAGGACAAGACAATTATTAGATTTCTTGTTTTCTTCCTCTTCTAAACTCATTTCCGCGTCTAAGGAGTATTTGAAATCAAAATTTTGTCGAGAGAAAAATAAGAATTCATTGTTTGAACTCCAAATTTTATTTTTCAAAACGCCTAATGAAAAGCCTTGATCCGGAAATAAATTGGATCATTTCAAGCGTGATTTTGAGTTAGATTACATGTTTTCTTTCTAATCTTTTGTCCTATATCATTAGATTTTAATTTTGATCAGTAGATTAGTTTAATCTCACAAAAGTTAGTTATTTTCTCTCTCTAGGTGATCAAATTTTCTCTCCTTATTGAGTGATTTTTTATTCCATGGATTCTTCTTAGAGTTTTTTTTAACAATAGTAATTTTCCTAATTTCTCAACCCAATTCATCATCTAATTTGATTGAATTTTGAATACATCTAAATTATTTTCCTAATTCTCTGTGAATTGAACCCTCACTCTGTATATCCTAATTAATTTGTGATTAATTTTCTAAATTAATGAGTTTGAAAATTATTTTGACACGAGAAAGTATGTTTTCAACGACCACACAAATTTATTATGTCAAGAACCCACCTCTCTTCTCTTCACTACTCTGAACCATCTAGATAGTGTGTATATCATTAGAAGTTTAATATTTGAAAGACTTCAAAAAAAAACTTCTCTAATATTTTTTAATGTGTTAAAACCGAAGAAAAACTTCAATATGTTATTAGTTTAACACTTTAAAATGCTCTCATATTCTATTTTTTTCTAGTTGCATTTCTTCTTTTCTAGTTGTTAGGTATCATCTCTTC
>CM044111.1:9386944-9449827 GCA_024174645.1 Lemna minuta
TTGGTTTCATATTTTTGTATTTGTGAGTTTGGAATTATAAATTTTGTTTGACCGACGTTTGTGTGTTTCAACAACCGCATAAATCGCTTCGTCACCTATCCATTAAGGTGTGTAAGTTGAATCTCAAGCATTCAATGGAGGGTGCCACATTTTATTGGTTTAAAACTTTTCTTCCCACTCTTGGAGGCTTATTTTTGGCTCTCTCTTTCTCTCTCTTTCAGTGGATGGATGAAGGAAACGGGGAGAAATTATGGACCAATCATGTGTGTTCATGCTCAAAGATTTATCAGAGTAGAAAACAGGTGTGTTCAATATCGTCAAGAATGAAGCATCACTCTTCCTAAGAAGAAAGCTAAAATGAGGTTTATGCAAGATTTGGATCTGGAAACCTCTTCTAATACCTTTTTATTGATAGAATGGATTTTTTTTCAATATTTTTCATATTTTTTCATCATCCCTCGTCCTTTTCTTAAATTTGTGCTCAATCTTATTCTTCTTCATTTCTCATTTCTCATCCTTTTTCTAGCTTCTTATTCTCGAATTGTGAGTGTCACGTTCTCATACACACACACACACTTATATACATAAATAACACTAATCATATATATATATAATAGAAAAAATAATATCATAAACCAATCTCATTCACTTCCCATCATTAATTATCCTTTTCTCCTCTCATTTTTATCTCATTATGCTCTAACTAGCCCCTTATTCCAATGCCCATTAGATGTATGTTTAAATTTTTATGTGAATCTCTAATGCATTAATATAAATATGCATATTCATTCTCCATCCACTGCTCTCATCTACCCATGCTCTTTCTTGTATCTATCTCATCCTCATTATTTGCCTCAGAATTTTCATCTTTCTCCTTCATCTTACTCTCTCATTTAGTATCTTTCTTCTTATCTTTTTATTTCTGTGTTGATTCCATGTTATCTGATATATTATTTTTTAGAAATATAAGAAATAACATATAATACAATCTCTAATAATAATTCACCATAATCTCTCCATTTTATCTCTATAACCACACTGATTTCTCCTCTAGCATCTACATATCTATATGACCTCAAAGTGTTTGCTGAAACACCTATGGGGGGCATTAATCCTTTATACATATATATTAAACTATTAAAAATCACGTGTATGCAAATATATATGTCCATAAAATATCCAAATATTTAATAAATAATTCTCCATCACTAGAAACATATCAAACATTTCTCTAGAATTATCTTTATGTTATTAAAGATAATCCATTGCCTTGGCCCTCTCCAGATAAACTCTTCAACATTTTTCCAACATCAAACTAATTTATTCTCAAAAGGAGATCATTAGAAGTCTTCTCACTAAAATAATTTCCTACGTATTTTCCCACCAAACACCTGGATATTAGGAGTTCATTGTTTCTCTCTTCCTAACCAATCTTGAGCCTACACTTGGGTCGTGATAGAGGAGATTTAATTCAATTGAAGATTGCCAAATATGTTTTATAGGGTTTATTTCTCAATATTTCTTCCATGTGGAGATGAAGAACGGACATGTGGGGGAAGCCATGAGCCTTTAAGAAGCATCACCAAATCAATGAAAAAACTAATTGAAGGCTCAAAAGGGAGATGCATGGTGCACTATAATGAGCCACCAAGCTTATTGTCTATTAAATCACAAAAAAAAAAATCAAATAGACCCACCTTATTTTTTCTGGATGAATCAAAAAGCACCATGTGGCACACCTCGTGAAGATATAGGACGGTCGGCCCATGATCGAATGAAAAAGAATAAGTTGATCCTTTTTACTCCCTCTATTCTCCTTCCTATTTTCTAATCTGGGTGCATGTTCTAAATTATCAAGATTTGTCAAAGAGACGATCTAGACTACAAAGAAGGCTGTGAGATTCTTTATTAAAAAAGTTCTCAAATATGTGCTCAAATTGATTCTCGCTCTCTCTCGCTCTCTCTCGCTCTCTCTCTCTCTCTCTCTCTCTCTCTCTCTCTCTCTGTGTGTGTGTGTGTGTGTGTATATATATCCTATTCCTTGCCCTTTTCAGTATCAAAAGGATCAATGCCTTATCTTCTCCATCTTAAGAATGATAAACTTGCCAAAAGGTTTCCAATTTAGTTTTAATTTTTCCTCTTTTAGATTTTTTTATTAGCTTTAATAATCCTTTTCTCACTCCACTCTCATCACTTGTTCTCTCTAACTTCCATCTATGACTTTAGGCTTGAAAAAAAGTTTATTTATTCTATATTTTGAATTAGAATTACCTTTATGGTCTAATAAAAAAATTTCATTCATTTTACCAAAATTCTTTTATGTGTCAAATATGATCATGTTTCTATTTGAATGACTTGAGAAGTTTCTTTGATGTCCAATTTTTTATTTTCAATCACTCTAGTTTTATATTTATCACTCATGAGACTTTCTTTGTGGTTAGAAGGACAATTCCTCCTAACTATAGAATCAACAGGTTGGACACCCTGGCATATTCAAGCTATGTTAGTCCTTACTTGGACCACCATTTCACATTTTAAGTGTGAGTCAAGTCACGTTATTAAGCACCATTATTTGGCCTATCATATATTCTTCTTTTTTCTTACTTCAAAACCATTTAATTTGTTTCATTGTGATGTTTGGGATCACTCTTGGCTCACATTTATCAATTGAATTATATTCACATATGAAAATTATTGTACCTTGTAGGCCTTTCTTTACGACTACGCCAAATTTTTACCTAGGTTTGTCACCTCCTTCAATAAATTTATTTTTACTCCTAATTATACTCAAGGTCCTTTGCACAGGCCATGTAGTCAAATTTTATCAAACCCCTTAAAAGATCAATATGTTTCGCTTGAGATTCTCCATGAAACCTCATACTCCCATGCACCACATCAAAATGGTATTTCCAAACACTAACATCATCAATTACTTGTCACAACTCTCACACTTTGGGTGAAAATGAATGCGCCCCCATTTTCTCATTGATCTTATCATCATCATTTATCTTCTCAATTGCCTAGCATCCTTATTTAGTCAACAAAGTTCCCCTACATTGTCTCCCCCTCATCTTCGTCCCATTTTCCTTAACCCGCTCTCCTTGGATCCTTGTAATTGTAGTTTTGATATCTTTATCTATGACTATTTTCCCAACCTTTCCCAACTTTCCCTCCCTAGCTACTGGGATTTGAGGCTCGACAAGCTCTCCAAAATTTTTTGACCAAAACAATGATTGTAGTAGAAGATGTTGAATCAAAACACTCAAAAAATTTGAAGCACCAAGAATAGATGATCTTATCATCCATTCTAGATGATCCTATAATCTAGTATAGAATAAAATTCATACTTACATGCATCATTTGAAAGAGTTATTCAACCGATCAAGCGTCCGGTGACAATATGAATCCATGAGGTCATTGAATACACACAGAGACATGTCAAAACAAGTTCCAAACTCACCAATTTTGATAAATAATCACAAATCAGAGAGTATATGTGAATAAGGGTCAATCCACGGAGAATTAAGGTATTTTCAATGCGTCCTTCAACATTCGATCAAAATCAGACAATGAATTGAGGTGAGAAATTGGGGATTTTGATAAATTTAGAAAGATACCTCAAAGATGAATCCACGGCATAAAAAATCATTTGATTTGGATCAAGATTTGCGGAGAAATGAAAGAGCTAAAATCAGATAAAATTTCCGAATGCGAAGAGAGAGAAAATCAAAATTAAACCTAAAATTATCCTAATCTACAATTCAAAATTATAAGATAATGATACAGGACGAAAGATTAGGATGAAAATGCATAATCTAACATGAATTCACCCTCAAATTGATCCAATTGATTGTCGGATTGATGGCTTTTGATTCAACGAATTCGAAGACAAAATTTGGCATTCAAGAGGCAATTTCCCCCTATTTTTTCGACAAATCTTGATTTCAAACTCTCCATGGATACAAAAATGAGTATAGAAGAGGAAGAAATCAAGAGATTCAAGGATTGAGTTACCTACACAGTTCTATTTACTCAAAACATCCACGAATGGTTGAATGCCACTACACCCCCAAGCATGCCATGACCTCGTGATAAAGCCCCTTTGTTCCGAATTCATGGATAAAGCTTTCATTATCAAATTTTCTGCTTTGTGGAGGACTTGAGGACCAACTAAGGTATCATTCATCCTTGATTCCTCATTTTTAACATGGACCTTCTGCTGAACCCTTAGTCAGTTGACTTGGTTTCGATTCGATATTACCTCCTACTCCATATTGAGCCATACATCTCAAATTAATGATGTATGAAATTTAAACAATGAAATTTGAGAATAAATTGGTGGGAATTGATAATTGACTCTGAAATAAAATAATTTAATCAAACATTGAAAATTTTGAGTAATTTAACATAATTTAGGCATAAAGAAATTCCCAATGTAGACGAATGATATTCAAATCAATACCACAAATCAAAGTAATAACTAAATTAAAATTTATGTAAAAATAGATGCCATGTACAATTGATTTAAACAGTTAATCCATTAAAGCAATTGCATTAATTTTTTAACATATAAAAATCAAATTAATTTTAGTTGGATATTAGGGATATATTTGTCATCGCTTCAAATTTGGAATTGATTTTGATTTTGAATTTAATTCAAGAAATTAATTATTCACAATAATTCATTAGTTACTCCATGAAAAGAATTTTATTAATTTTTCAACATCTAAAGTCAAATTAGTTTTAATTGGATATTTTAGGATAAATTTTTCAAAGTTGCAAATCTTGAATTGTTTTTTTTATTTTGAAATTAATTCAGGAAATTTATGAATTAAGGTATTTAACAATACCATCTTAAAAAATTATTTCAATGCAGATATTGAATTTAATTCAAGAAATTCGACGAATAAAATTTTCAAAGTCTCAAAATTTGAATTGACTTTGAATTTAATTCAAGTAATTAATAAATTGAAGAATTCGGAATTAAGACTTGAAGAATGACTTTCAAAAATATATTTGTAGAATTCGTTGCCTCATCCACCAAAAGTCACCACTTCATCATCCTTATCGCCTACTTGACTCATCATCATCGGGTCAATAAAGGGTTTTCCATTTACTTTATAAGGTCTAAACTTTATAAAGTTCAAGTTGTATAGTTTTATTAAAGGTTTTGGGCTTCAAACTTTGATGAGTATAAACTTTATTATTTGGGATTCAAATTTTATAGCTTCGAATATTTTAAAATTTAGGATATCCGATAATCACACCGAATGGACGGACGATAGAAGATCCAATCCGGATGACAGATTCGGATATCGGATATCGGATATTGGATATCGGATATCGGATATGGGATGTCGGATATCGGATGTCGGATACTGATGCTAACCCGGTACCGGAGACCGTAACCGAGACGGGCAAATCCTCCTGGATCTGCGCAACTCCGTACCGAAACTTCAGGCCCAGTCTCGTTCATATACAACAAGTTTGTTGCTTCAAACCATAGATTCGAGCCCTGTGATTCGCTGACCTCGCACTGCTCTCGCCGTCTGCCCGTCTCCTCCTGCTGACCTCCCCTCTCTCTCATCGCGGTCCGACAACTCTCCAGCAAGGTAAACCCTTCGAATTTGATCTTTGATTATCTTCCTTTCTGCAACTGTTTAACATTCATGATTTCAATCTGCGGAACTCGCGGCTGTCATTTTCTTCCTTCAATAGAAGGGGAGCCGTCTGGTATCCTCCGACTATCTTTATCCCGCTGCTCCGCCTTCTTTCTCCCCGTTGCGGTTTGATTACGCTTTCCCCTGGTTATTTTCTATTTTCTCAATATCTTCTTGAATGTTTCGTTTTCTTGATGAAAATCTTCTTTGTTTATTCCGTATTTCGTTTTAGTTACAATCCGCTTCAAAAGTGCGCTTCGATATGAAAATTTTCTAACCGGGAATTTGATGAAATGCTCGATCCGGAATTTCTTAGATTTTTTTTCTCTTGAATCCTCATCCCTGTTCGTTACCTCGGATACTGTATTTTACATAAATTTTCCTTGAATGGCGTTGATGATTTAAATTTTTTATTTCCTTCGCCCTGATATTTTCATCTCGGGCGATCGTTAGTTGACTTGCTAATTTAAATGCTTTTATTTCTTTTTTAGTCATCGATTCATTTTTTCTGCAGAAAAATCCATTATATCCTATTTGTTGTTCTGTGTAGACTCTTCTCTCCCACAGTGTAGTTCTCCATCATCTCTGGACATATCTATTCATTGTTCTTATAATCTATGATTTAGATATCTCGGATCAGTTTGCTTTTCTTCATTTTAGTGATTATTCTATTTCTGTTTTTGAATTGAAATTTAAGGCTATTTTATTTTTCTAGTTTTAATGCTCGCTATTTGTTGACAACCAAATATTCTAAAACAAAATTTTATCTGATGTAATGTTATTGATAGTTGGCATAAGTGAAGATTGAGTCAAGAAGACTGAAATTAAGACCAAACTGAACTGTGGCCAAGCTTGACTGAGGCTGAGACCAAATTAAGGTCTAGACCGAGTGGTGTGCCAAAAACTGGACGGTGACCAGGACTGTAGAACCCTACAGATACTCAATTGCTGAATTCGTGTTTGTGCTTGTCTTTCTAAAGGGTACAAAAATTATACATTTCAAACTCTTGTGAAGCCTTTTGTTTAGAAGAATTTAGATCTAGTTTTTGTAATTCTGATTAACTGATCATCTTTATCCATCCACACTAAATTGCAGCAAGTATTGCCTGTTCAAAAATCTAGGCAGTTAAACTCCCAAAAACTTCTAAATTTGCCCCTCATGAGTTCTACAGTTTCTCCGCCTCGGGGATCACGCTCAGAGACAATGTCTTTGGAGGCTTTGGGAAATTCTGAGACTACTCTAAATGAAACAGATGATTCAGAGCTTCGTTCCATCTCTTGGAATCAAGATCACGGATGCATTGCTGCTGGAACAAGTCGTGGGTTCAGAATCTACAACTGTGACCCCTTCAAGGAAACCTTCAGAAGAGACCTCAAAAGTGGGGGCTTTTCAATAGTGGAGATGCTGTTCAGATGCAATATACTCGCCCTTGTGGGTAGTGGAACAAATCCACAATATCCATCGAACAAAGTCATGATTTGGGATGATCATCAGAGCCGTTGCATCGGTGAATTCGCATTCCGATCTGATGTTCGTGGCGTGAGATTACGCCGTGATTGCATAGTAGTAATCCTAGAGCACCGAATCTATGTCTATAATTTCACAGATCTGAAGCTTCTCCACCAAATTGAGACATTATCTAATCCCAAGGGCTTATGCTGCCTGTCACACAATTCCTATACATCAGTTTTAGTTTGCCCTGGGTTACATCGTGGGCAAATTCGAGTTGAACACTTTGGTTTGAAGGTTACCAAATTTATCAGTGCTCATGAATCCAGCATTTCCTGTATCACCTTATCCATGGATGGGTTACTTCTTGCAACGGCTAGCACAAAGGGAACCCTAGTCAGAATTTTCAACACAGTGGATGGTACCCTTCTTCAAGAGGTGAAATTTAAAGTTTTTATTGTAATTTTGCTTTGTAAATCGTGAAGAAAGATTTGATGGGATGACTGTTAATGCAGGTTCGAAGGGGGGTGGATAGGGCAGAAATTTACAGTATTGCCCTCTCACCAAACGCCCAGTGGCTTGGAGTCTCCAGCGACAAGGGAACTGTTCATGTGTTTAGTCTCAGGGTTCGTGTTTTGGGGGATGATTTGCTCAGTGAGAAGGCTCCTTCTCAAGCGGCCGCATTGGTTCATCAGAATTCGTCGAGCTCTATTGATCCTCTTATATCTCCAACCTCAGGAGCAAACGCTAGTTCTTCCTTGTCTTTCCTGAAAGGTTAAGTTTCCCTGCCTTTCTTCTGTTTGTTTAAGAAAGACAATTTTTTATTTAATCCTGATTTTCTCCACAAAAAAAAAAGTTTTCATGATTTTTCCTGCCCACTTTTGATTCGTGAATTATTGGGCTTAGTGGATCTCAGAAGTCTTAGAAAGAACTGATGGGAATGATCTTTTTTTTTGTTTCTTACTTGTAAGATCCTTTGTTTTAAGTTTTCTTAATTTGAGTGGCTATGAACGATTATCATGGAAACATCTGAATGTGTGAGGGAGAGAGAGATAGATAGATAAAGATAGAATTGTACAAATGTAAATAAATATTGATTTCTAGAGAGAGATGCTGAGTTTTTTTGTCACAAAAACTGAAGAACAGGATTGCTAAAATGCATAAAAATCTGAAAGGAAAATTAACAAACTTTGGTCTCTTATTCGCAGGAGTTCTTCCCAAATACTTCAGTTCAGAATGGTCTTTCGCCCAGTTCCACGTTCCAGAGATTACTCGCTTCCTAACAGCTTTTGGCTCCCAAAATGCCGTTCTAATTGTTGGTCTGGACGGCAGGTAACACCCATCATCTCTTCTTATCTCTCTCTTTCCTCTATATGTCACCACATCCTTTCGTGTCTATCTCCCTCTGTGCATACGTGTCTTTGTCTGCTTGTCTGCTTTCTCTTTCTCTCTCTCTCCTCTCTTCTCTGTGCCAGTCTATTTTTCTCCTCTCTGTTTATGTATAGAGCAATCTCTAAAATTTCAGAATGAATTCGTATATAATGATCATCCTCCTCATCTTTTCTCTTCCATTGTCAGTTTCTACAGGTGCAGCTTTGACCCAGTCAATGGGGGAGAGATGCTGCAAGAGGAGTACAACCGCTTCATTAAGTCTGATTCCCGCAGGCCAAAATAACCTGCCCCCTCTTCAAATGTTTGACTTTCCTTTGGTGAACGCTTCTGTCCATATAATTCACCCTCTCTGAATCCCTTTCTACTTTGCAATCTGTAAATGTCATGTTCATAGAAGAACTTCAGGCCAAGATCTGTTAGTGCTTTTGCTATCATCATACTACAGAGATTATTTTCCAATCATTGAATCATTCATTGATCAAATCAGAATTGATGTTGTGGCCCATCTTGGGGTACATTTTCCCAGATTCAGGAGGCTCAATCAAAGCCCAAATAATTATATGAACTAGAAGGTTGGCAAATTGTTTTACATCAAAAGATGGCGGGACGAGTCGGTCTTTCGGCGAAATTTCTGTCCCGGCGTGGACTTTTGAATTTCTGGCAAAGGTCAAGGTATTGTGTCACCTTCCATCTTCTCTGTGAATAGTAGATTCAAGAAACATAAGGATTCTAAAGATTACTTCCATATTGAGGATAGCAAAGTGAACTCCCTAGATGTAGACACACTCCTTACTGATTTTCTCACTACAAGCCCACTCAGTCCCAACTGAAAAGCTTTGTGTGAGTAGTGGTCTTCACTTCTCCAATTGAATTTCTCTTCAAAATTGTCAAAGTTATGACATCCTGGTTTGACCAGGTCTATGAAAAGATTGTGATAAGGGACGTAGTTGAGTGAAGCTAATTGAGGATGATATCGTCGTCTGATGCTCCTCGAAAGGCCACCGAACTAAGGAGAAAACTTAGTATAATTGTTGGGACTGAAAAAAAAATGAGACAAGCAGAAGAGAATATTAAATAGAGTATGCTGAAGGCCTTTGTATAGGGCTGCATGAGAGATAGAGAGAGAAGACAAAGATAAGTGTTGGGCCTTTATGGGCTCTCATATTCCCCTTCAAGTTGGCGCATGGATATGTGCATGTTCAGCTTGGAACATAGAACGGTAAGATAAAATGTTTTTAGTAAATGTCATAGAGTGATGCTATTAGCGGTCGACCGAGGATATGATGACTCGAGTAGGTAGCCATCGAGAAGACTTCTATGAAGAATGTGCAACAAGAGAGATGCACTAGAAAATTGGTTAAGGAGATGACTTGGAGTGGTCCTCCAAGGAGACCAGCGCTCGAGTAGGAAGGAGAGGAGATGATTGTTGTGAAGGAGATGCAGCACGAGGTACATGCATGTGAATCAGCCCAAGAGATGATTATTACTGGTCCTACCGAGGATATGTTGACTTTAGTAGGCAATTGAAACATTTCCTCTTAAGAAGAGCCATCATGGGGTTTATGCATGCAAGTTGGTAAATATGATGAGCTGGAGTGTTCTGCCAAGGAGACAACATCTTGAGTAGGCAGTGGATGAGACAGCTACTCTAAAGAAGATGCTACATGGAATACATGTGCACGAGTCATGCGAGAAGACAACCAAGAGTTTCCACCAAGAAAATGATGGTGGAAGCTTAATGGCGTCTGTGATGGTGGCTTAAGTGAAGTGCAAATGATGAGAGCTCACGGGAAATGATGGTGATATAGACAAAGGCATTGCTGGAGAGATGTGGTAGAGTTATCCCCCTCTCTCTAACATTGACAGAAGATGATGATGATGATGATGATGACGATGACAATGAAAATTTCATAAGTGAAGAGTAGATGGATAAAGGCTCACCATAGATATTGATGGCATAGAAGTCAGTGAAGATAGTGGTGGGAAGATCATGCCAAAGAGAGTCAGCAGAGGTGAAAGAGCCCCCCCCTCTTGCTGCTATTACCCCTTAATGATAGGCATAATTACATGGGTACACTCCTTAATTCCCTTCTTCTTCAACCCTCCACAAGAATTACATGGGATAAGGAGTGCCTTCAAGAAATGGATGATCACATTTTGAGGTTATTAAATAAATAGTTACAAAAATACTTGAAAGAGGAAGGAGGTTGCAGTGGCATTTCCAAAAATATCTTGAAATAGGAGATATTTGTCTCTCTTTGTCAAGGGAGGCCAATCTTTAACAATGTAGGACACTTAAGGGACTCTAAAACTTATATAAATTTACTAGTCTCCTTTGATTGATGTTGACCAACTAATTCTCATTGATGACTCCAACCTTTGTGGATCTTCTCAAGGGTTGAGTGTTGACCATTAATGAGAGAGGGCTCCAAAAAGATGAAAAGATATATTATTCCAACTCTCTTAAGGTGTTGTGTTGTATGAATTTTGCACTCAACAGTCGATTGACTCCATCAATTTGATTCAAACCCAAGAAAATACCTCATTATTAACATAGTTTATGTATTTCTTGCATTAGAAGTATATTATGAATCAAGGAAATTTTAATAAATGGGCTGTGCCAAGGATCCTATTTGGGGATCTTTATGAATATTTGGAGCTTGAAGCGATTTGAATCTTGAAAAGGGAATATCCTGTGATTCATGTTGTTTTAAATATATGTATATATATAGGACCTGTAGGGGTCTTAAGCGAGACAAGTCCTCAAAATCCAATTACAAATTTTGAGTATAGCAAAAGACATTGGCATCAAGGATTCAAAGTATAAAACACCTTATATATGTAGAATCACGGTCGATGAGAAGGAAAGTTCACTTATCAAAAACTATACTCAACTCTTCAAATTTGATCTTAAAATTTAGAATAGTGGTGAGTCAAGATTGAATTCACAAGGCCAATGATTAAAATATTGAAGTGAAGAAATATTTTTGGTTTTTTTTATTAAGAAAGAGAAACGATTGTTAAAAAGAAGGGAGATATATGCAAGGATGGAATGATCCAAACAAACACTTTTGATCTCGTTTTGAAGATAAAAAATTCATGATCTGATGGTGGAATGTTTATTTAGGGTTAAAATATGTAAATATATATAGAAAATATAGAGAAAATTGAGAAGACTGAAAAGAAAAAACCTTCATCTAAAAGTTCACAATCAAAACATACTCTAGTTCTACTCTCTGATCAAACACTCTGTCAACAGCTTATAAATCTCCTTTAGAGTTGGCCCCTTGCATCCAACATGAGGAATGAGTAAAAATGACAAGAAACTAACTACAAATGATGTCTAGTACACAATGAATGATCACTCAATGTTCTCCTTCCTCTATCTAGCCAATAAGAAAAGCCAACAATGAAACATAAAACTTAATTTTTTGTGTGAAAAATTAAATGAGCCTCTATGAAGACGTAGGGCATGAAATGACAATCATACCCACAAAATTTCAGCCCCTAACTTCATCGAGATCATGAGATTGCATGATTTCAATTTGTAGCATGTATGGTCATTGATTTTTCCTCAAAAAATGTTTAAGTTAAGCTCAACCACTTATTTTAATCTTGATGAAAGTCAAAAGCCACCAGATCATGCCATGTTTTTATTTAATGGGAAGAGAGAGAAAATGCGGGAGTATCGCTAGCCACTAAATTCATCTCAACAAGTGATTCAGATTGTGTCTCGTGTCACCTCCATATTCGCCTCCAGGAAAGAGAACAGCGAATAATTTAGAGAGCATTGGATTCAGTGGTCTCATGATCAACTGCATTGCATGGAGCCACGTGTCAGCATCTTATTCGCTATGAAAAGAGGGTCTATTAGAATAACTCTCGTGTGTTGATCTAGTGGTCACTTCGTCTAACATTTCTTTTTTCGTCATGCACCATGCCCATAAATAGCTGATCCGATGGACTAGTCCACCAGATCGAAGTTTCTTGATGAATGCCAAGTGTCTTGCATAAAACAAAACTTTATTCCCATATATGATTTAATAAAAAAATATTTCACTTTTTAAATAATCAGCCCATTAAGACTATTAAAAAAATAAATCATTAGAGAACTAACACTCTCCTTATCAACACCACAAAGACGCAGACTAGGGGCCATGAGGCGCAACCTCATTGTGCTAGACATCCACGATGCCACATCAGCATGCCACGACAACAAGCACAAATAAAATCCTATTTTTTCTTCTTTTTAATACGTGAAAATCATTAAAATTTTAAAAAATAGAAAAATTTTAGAAAATTTCAGGAAAATGAAAAGAAATTGTAAAAAATATGAAAAATAGAAAAAAATTATATGAAACAACTAAAATTCAAAATAAACATATCTTTTCATAGAAAACTCATTTTTAGATATTTCGCCATTTTGATCGTATTTTTGTCTCCTTTTTCATCGTATGACCTAAAATTAAGGTGTAAAGAAGCAAAAATATTTTACTCATTATTAAAAGCAACTTGTTTTCTCCATGTCTTTGTGTGTCTCGTCCTTCATTCATAACCTACAATCATGAAATTCATGCAAATACAACTATTTCACTGTTGTTTGATGTTGAAAAGTTCAAATTCAGTAATGCATAAATTTAGCCATATTTTAATGCAATTTCAGCTAATGGATAGTATGATACAATGAATACAAAGATTTTATCAAAACATGATACACCTGTAATAGTGATGAAAATTATCACTTAATAATCATCAAAGAACAATGAAATAACATGAAAAAAATGCATGTTATCACACAGCAAAATGATGATCCTATGAGCTAGTGAAGATCAAATTATACACTTACAATATTCCCTATGAGAGCTCTTCAAAGTTTTTCAAATATTTATCATTGAACGGTTTTCACATAATCTCCAGATATTTGGATATCCTTATGCACCTCTTTTTTATGCTCCTTGAAGATTTTCTCACCATCTAGTCAACTATATCATCAAGGAAGGAATAGAAGAGAGGGGTGGGTGCTCACCAAGGCTTGCATAGGTATCCAATCCCATTGAGATGAGTAACGAAGTGAGATCATGTATCATTGAAAACACATGTCTAAGCATCAAAATAATTTTCAAACTCACTTATTTAGAGAATTAATCACAAATTTATTAGCATAATGGTGACTAAGAGTCAAATCCACAGAGAATTATAATCAAATCTAAACTTTAAAGTTTGATCAAATTAAATAATGACTTGAGATGAGATATCAAGGAAATTAATATTTTTGGAAAGAAGACTCCCAGAAGAATCCATGAAATCAAAAATCACTAAATTTGGATTAATATCCGCAAAGAAATCAAAGAGCGAAATAAGGTGAGAAAAATCTATCGCAAAGAGAGAGAAAATGATCAAATTATATAAAATTAAACTAATCTATGCATCAAAATTAAAATCTAATGTTATAAGATGAAAGATTAAGAAAATATTTAATCTAACCCAAACTCACGCTCGAAATGATCCAATTAATTGTCATGTCAAGGCTTTTCATTATTTGTTTTGAAAATTAAAAATTCAGAGTTCAAGCGACAAATTCTTCCTATCCTCTCAATGAAATCTTGATTTTAGATACTCCTTAGATATGGAAATCATTCTAAACGAGGATAAAAACAAGAAATTAAACGATTATGCTATCTAAAAGGTTCGGTCAATAAAAAATTTGAGAATGAGTACACCATTCAAAGAAAGGGGAATATAAATAGGGTTGAATTTGGGTGTGACCATTTGGTCATCTCTATATCTTTGATCAATGACTGTGATTAAAAGAGGGGAGGCAAATCAGTATCTTTAAGTTGTGGCTGTCAGATCTTCATCAAAGCGTCTAGATTTGGCCACATTATAATGTGTACTAGAATCATCGTGTAACTGCCACCGTTTGATCTTTATCGAGCACTCTAGATGCATACACGTGTCCACTGGAATCCATCGAACATGATTACTCTCAGCCGTTATAACTCTTATAATGAATGACTTAGATCATTATGTACCGCGTACCCCCAATCTATAAGTGACAATCAATGGTGATGATTAAATGGTGCAATCAAACGCTTCTCATTGCGCCATGTTGCCTACGTAAGTAAATAAAAAGATAGTCCCACATTATCAAAATGAAGGGCTTAGTGGCTAGTTTATGTTGTTATAGGACACTTAATCACTAATGACGTGTACACCCGTGTGCCACATGTGCACCATGGGGCACACACGTATGGCGCCATGTGACAATATGTAAGTGTGCATGCCACATTATTTGTCATGTCATCGCACGCTGTAAAACCAATTTTTTTAAATATCTTAATTGAAAGAAATTTAAAATAAATTAAAAAAAATTAAATTTTTTTAGAGAAGTCCCTAAAAATTAAAAAAATTTATAACTTTCAAAATATAATTTCTTCTAAATCTAATTTTTTATCGAAAATTAAATAATCTATCATTCTATGCATTTTAATTTAAAAAATAACGAAAAATAAATTTCTAACAAAAAAATATACTTATTTTCTTTGGAAAATAAAACTAAAAAATAAATGAGTGTGTATATGAAAATATTTTTGCTCATTATTTGGATTAAAAACTCAATTTTAATCTCAAATATAAATAGGAATAATCTACTTTCAAATTTTTAACTTTAATTATGTATGATTATCCCTCAAAATAATTCATTTTGATATTTATAATTTAAATTGCATACAATGATGATTATGTACTCAAAATATGATAACATGCATAAGAATAAAATGTTTTATGTCTTAATTTACATTAATAATCATGTAATTACTAGTATAAGTTTTGTTGAGGATCTTATCAATAAAGGAGTCTAAAGTATGTATCCAACTAAGCTCAAGTATCCACCAAGAGTCTAGGGATGAGATTAGATGAAGCTCACAAACAAATGAGAGAAAGACAACCTTCTTAAATGGGATGACAAATTTTCACAATAGAGGTCCAAAACATCTAGGACAAAAGGAGGAAAGAGAACAAGTTCACCAAAGGGACTTTTGGTGGCGTACGACCCCCGTCGCCACCAAAGCATGACACTACGGTGCCGGAGGAGCCGACACCCCCGCGCGTCCAGCCCCCTCGACAGGCGAAGACGAAGGATGCCGATTTTCACTACACCAAGTGAGAACTTCATCTCGCCACGACACATCTCACCGGGCTCGCGCGCGCATGGAGTTATCTTTCTATCTTTCCTTTATTATGAACTTTCTTAGCCTGCACGTGTTTAAGCGGGCCTTTGCATATCTTCTTCTTTCTCTTTTAGGCCTTTGGGTGGGTTCCCTCCTTTTCAGGGTCCTAGTCTTGAGGCCCTTTCCCTTTGTGAACCTTTAATTTTCTATGATTATATTTAGGTGTGTGTTGTGGGCCTCAAGTGGGCCCTTTCCTCTCTCAGCCCACTATGGACTCTATAAGAGGGGAAGGGACCCCCCCACAAACCCTAGCCGTCATTTGAAGAAAGAAAGGAGCTCTCTCCCTCTCAAGTGGCTGCTCAAGGAAGATCAAGGAAGGAGACAAATCGCCGCCTCTGCCGCCGCCACCGCCGCCACCGCCGCTGCACCACCATGTGCCGCCGCCGTGCCCACCGCCGAGACCGCCGCCTCCCCTTGCCCTGATCGTGTGATACCTGCGTGCAGCCTTCCCACCGTCGCCGCCGCCGGAACGCTGTGCCACCTCCTCTCCTCCTCCACGGACCCCCCCCCCCCCCAATCTACCTCCCGCCACTGTTCCTCTCTCCCAAAATTTCCCATTCATTCTCCCTCCACGGACAAAGTTCTCCTCCCCCTTCCCATCAATCCCACGATCTTACGCCATCTCCCAGACCGTACCCCATCATTCCTCACCTTCCCCCACCTAATTCGGACACCGTCGCGAACTGCCCCAGTACCTTCTGCCCTGTCCCGTCCCATCACGATATTCCTCCATCTTCCCCAAGCCGCTTTATCCTGATCCGCGATCACAACGTCCCTCACCACCCCGTCAGCCTAAATCCAAATCTTCATACCCATTCCCCCTCTCCACGAACGCCGTGACGCCACCGCAACACCTTCCGTCCACAGTCCTCGCCATCTCTCTCTATCCCCCCCAACTCCCGGATCCACCTCCGGGACGAAAATCCGCATCAGCCCTTTTACCTCCTTCATGAAAATTCCCAACATCTCCTGTACCCTCACTTTCCGAAGTTTCTCCGCCCTACAGCCGAAATCCTCAAATTGGCCATTGAATTCGCCCCTTACCGGATTCTCCTTTCAGCCCGCTACCTCTGCCAATTCTCCCACCGGTGACTCACCCTCTTCCGATCAAAATTTGCGCTGCAAATTCCTCCGTCGGTGACGCCCTTCTTCCTTCCTCCCCTCCACCCACAATTTCTTTTTCCCCTAGGCCTGGCGTGTTCTTCCACCTCCGCCGAACCCAACCTCCGGCCGATCCGCTTACATTCTCTCTCCCGTCAGAAAAGGCGAATTCCTCTCCTCCCCACCCGTCCGAGGTTCTCGTCCAGCCCCGACGGCCCCTGACGCATCCAACCGCTGCTACCGCCGCTGAACGAAATTCGGCCAACGCCCCCATCTCCTGGTTGACGCGACAACCTTTTGCTTGAATTCCTGCTGCTACGGCCGCCATCACCCCATTGGTTTGTGAGCCGCCCAGATTTCTCGCCACCCCGTGGTGAGCACGACGCCTCGTCGGGTTGTACGCGCCCCTCAAGGTGGACTTCTCTGCTCGCACCACCGCCGACCGAGTCAATCAGCGGCTCTTGATTCCTTGTGAACCCTGTGTGAATCGTCTGCTCTCTTCCCCTTCTCGGCTCACTCCACACGCGCCCCAACTGTGCTAGTAACGCTCGCTCACGAGCGAACCACCCTGATACGCTCACCGCGCCGCCAATCACGCTTACCCCAGCCTACACCTACCGGTTTACTCTGCTGACCGCTCGTGACACGTACGAACGATCTCCCACGCCCCAACTGACCGGGCTCGCGCCCCGCAGGTTAGGCACGCATCCCCCCCTCTTACTTTGAAGTACTATATCTCTTTCAGTGTCTCCCGAGCTTGTCTCTACCACCGTCAGGATTTAACTTAGGACGAGTGAATAGACAACTCAATAGGATTGAGACGGTGGTCCAATCCGTCGGGTTGATCGTCGAGCTCCCTTCGACGACTCACGGCTCCCCTCGCCCCGAGGACGTGGACGGGAAGGACTCCCGGACCGACACTACTCGGCGCATCCCAGGATCTCCGGAGACGACGTTCGAGACGGTACTCTGCTTGTCGGCATTAGTAGGTTATTAGCTCGCTGTAGAATCATACTAGGACATCCATTCTTTAGTTTCACCCTCGGTATCTCGGCAGGAGCCCGGTTTCACACCCCGGTCCTGCATCAACTTTCCAACAAGAAGAGCCACACTGAGTGTCACCTCTTCAGAAAGCTTCTTTCAAAGATGCTATGTTGGCCCCTCTCTTTTGTTCAACTATAAAAGTAGCTCGACCCTTCCTTGATGAGGGTTTTACTCTCTTAGGATTCTCTTGAGTTTCTTCCTTTAGGTTGCTCGAAGCTTGGGGTGAGCTCCTCCTTTTATAGAGCTCCTTAGAAGCTTCTAGAGACTCTCTCTCTAGAAGATGACCATAACTTTCTAGACCATCTAGAAAGATTCACAAGCTTTTAGAAATATCCACAAGCTTCTAGAAGAAGCATAGAAGATTCTAAAAGTATCTAGAAGATTCTAGAAAACTCTAGAAAATTCTAGAGTATGCAAGAAGCTTCTAGAATAGAGAGTTGACCAAGTCAACCCTCACAAGTTTCATGTTATCAGTGAGAGTCCACCCTCAATTTATAAACTCTTCAATTTTGGAAATTTTTATAAAAACCCTCATAAAAAAATATATATATCTTCTAATGTTTATTGACCATTTATGTGTGAACTTTTAGGCTCCTATATTGGTTTAGTTACTAATGTATTCACTATATTTACTAGTCAAACTTATTAATTAAGTAATTATATATAGATTTATTAATCAACAATCATTTTTACCCAATCTGTAGGTCTAGCTATCAACTTGCTAGGTGCCAAGCTACAACATGTGATCTAGAAGATATAGAGCATATTTGAACACTATTGTGGAACCTTTACCATTGTCAATTATTGGGTGCATACAATCCTCCATCTTGGTAAAACTCTTGAATGACTAAGGTATGTTCAACTATCAAACCCTAATTAGACTTTCTAATTAGTACTAATGCTTGAAGGAAGTCATTGAGAACACCTTCTCCAACATTCTTGAGTCTCATGTAGCTATGGATCTAGTTGAATCTCATTTCTTGAGTCAATATCCTCTTTTATTAAGGGTGTATGATTCCATCTTAACCACTCAATCACTTTTGAGGACTTCATGTCATATCCAATTTATGATTTTTGGAGATCATATGGCTAAGGATTCTTAAGTCAAAGTAAAAACAGGCACATCCATCTGTAATATATCTTTAGTGTCTCAAGTCTAAGGATCATTTACACTATCAAGATATGAATCAACTTGATTTGCAGTTACGTATAGTTCCATTCAAGGTTTGATATGGATCAATTCTATGAACTCTTTTCTAAAGAGTTCACACTATCATTACTCTCCACAAGATCTACTATACTCATCATATGAGTGACCTAGTATTCAATCTACAAGAGTCTTACTATAAACTATTTGTTATCTGTAATGGATTTATAACTAAGAAAATTAACATATATATCTAAGTCCATTGAGGGAAAAGGGTAGAAAAATCCATCTGAGTTATATACTGATTTTTTTACTTCCTTGCAATGCTTAGTTGATTCAAGAGTTTTTTGACTTAGTATTAATTCAAATAATAAAATATTAGCTGATTCAAGAGTATTAGTTGATCATCTCCAAATAATAAAAGCCTAAAGAAATTCTTACGATTGTAAGGCTAACTTTCTCCAACATCCCCCCCCTCCTCCACCTTTTCTTTATTTTCTATTTTTCCTGCATCCCTCTCTAAGTTTCTCTTTCTTCAATCTCTCTCTGTGCCCCCCCTTTCTCCTCTTATCTCTTTATGTTTTTTGGTGTTACCTAGTTTCTTTTCTCCTCTCTCTTTTTGTTTATCGGTGCTCTCTCTCTCTCTCTTCCTTATCTCTCACTCTCTAGTTGTCTTCCCTCCCTCTATGTATATCTCTCTCTTTCCATCTCTTATGTTTTATAAAGTATATCTCATCCACAGCAAACGACTAGTTAGCTAGATCTGGTCCAGAAGATGAGTACTGAGTACCACTGAGTATGCATGAATACCATGCATGCACGTGTCTATGGCAGGGTCAGACGGTGGAGCGCCTTCTTCACCTCCACCATGCTCGTTATTCCTTCTATCGCTCCTTTCACCTGCCCATGACATTAATCCTTTCCTCAGAGGTCATCTCTCTCTCTACTCTTGTCTATCAATCTTCTGTATTCATGAAAACTAGTCTCTATCTACAAATTTATTTACATAAATATGCATGTATCTTTTTACTGACTTATGTATCTATCCGTTAACTTTTTTTATCATCTCTCTCCATGGCACATTCAATCTATCTATCTATATGTGTATCTATTTCTCTTTAACCCTTATATCGTCTCTCTCTCTAAAAATATCCATACCTTGGCTCTGATCTGCGCCACGAGCAAGCCAGCGTTCACGGATGACTGAACAGCAACGCACTCAAACCCTAATTCATGGATCTTCTGGATCATTCTCAACAACAGTCCATCTTTGTTCTCACACTGAAAGTCCAGCAAAGCATCAGCCTCAATAACGGACACCTGCATGCTCGTCTCCTCTGAAAACCCTAACTCCGCGCCCATCCCCTTCATTCTCTTCCTCTCCGGCTCTCCCCATGCCTCCATAGCTTCAATCTTCTCCTCCATTTCCTGTATTCTCTTAAGCAGCTTCTTCAGGTACTCGATGGTATCCCCAAGAATCGAAGCTTTGTCCATCTGCGCGAAGTTCTGCCATTAATGGCGGATTCAAGGCGTTCTAGGGTGCTGACCGTTGTGATAAATTCATGCTCAATATGGATTCTGGTACCTTCGTAACGCAGGGAACCATGGATCTGAGAGTGACGAACCTTTCGTTTAGTTTCTCTCTCCTCCTCCTCTCCGCCATTACATGGCTGGCGCTCAGATCCTCTGTCTTCGTGAACCTCCATTTTAGGGCATTCTTAAGCATCCACTGATCGTCCTGCCGCCGGTCAACGGTGAACCCACTTGTCCACGTGGTGAATGCGGATTCGCGGATCTGGTCAAAGTGGTCAGGGTTTTGTGCCCAAGGGCTAGGGTTTTGCTGGAGAACCGCCGAAACTGTTTGAGAGTAGAGCTCTTCTTCCTGGGACATTGCGAGAAATAATTCTTCTGTTATCTCCGTCTGGGAGCTCAGATCTTCGTCTTCCTCGTTGACCGGCGACTTGGAGGCGGAGTGCTCGGAAAAGAAGCTCTTCATCAGCTTGATTAGGTTTTCGTCTTCTTCGATCTGCATAAAGGGGGGGGGGAGAGAGAGAGAGAAAGAATGGAATTTAGAGAGAGAAAGTTGTTGCAGGCTGCGGAGAGATAAGTTGCCTTGCTGGTGGTGCCAAGTTCGAGGACTCCGTCGGCGATGGGGATGCAAACGACGGTCTGGAGTTTGTGGGAGAGAGTTTAGAAGATCTGTTCAGGGAGATGGAAGATTAAGAGGAGGGTTACCTGGATTTGAGCTCCCTGGATTTCATGGTGTGGAAAATTGTTGGAAACGGAGTATGAGAGGAAGAGAAGAAGATAAGAAGAATTGGGGAGAAATAGGGTTAAATTTTGCTACTTCCGCGCTGGCGAAGAAATGAAATGGAAGAAGAGACGGAGAGCTGGAGGAAAAGAGATTGAGAGAGAGAGATTGATAGAGAAAGATACATATATGTCAATATATGCATACAGAGAGAGAGAGAACCTTGGCAAGAATGGCCCTGCGGAACACGTTGCTGTCGACATCGTTGGCCCCAGAAAGCCATACAGTCTGCTGCTTCTCGAACGCCCTTCCCGGAAGCCTGCACCAGAGCGAAAGTGGCAAAAATCATAATCCTCATGCTCTCTCTCTCTCTCCCTCTTTTCCCGTAGTATTTCTTCACCAGAGCAGGAAGAGCGAAATCCCTCTCCCTCTCCTTAGCTTTCCGGCTCGACCTCGTGTTCTTCCGTTTCATTTATTCACTAGAGCGGAAGTAGGAAAAACCCTTATTCCTCTCTCTCCCTCCCTCCCTCCCTCCCTTTTCATTTCTTCTCCAGAGCGGAAGCAGAAAAATCGAAACCCATACTCTCTCTCTCTCTCTCTCTCTCTCTCTCCCCCCATTAGTTAATCACCATTAGAGGCCTAGGAACTCAGATTTTTCTCTAAACCGCTTCCTCTCTCCTCGTTTTTTTCTTCAATTTCAGAATAGGAAAACGGTCATCAAAGACATTCGTCCTTTCCATCTTTTTCGCTCATCTTCAGCATTCATTCATGTTACTACTAAAATTAGCAATTGTCGATGAAGGAAAGAGCTAGTGCTTTTCCCTCTCATAGATATTCTAAATACATAAATCATTAATCACTCGGGCCACCCGCTTCCTCTCTATATAATAAACTGTCTCTCTATCTCTCCATCTTTTTCCCCTCCGTCTACAAAGATCGTATCCCTTTCTCGGTTCTTCACTCTCTCTCTCTCTCTCTAGATCTAGTGAGGCAGGACGCAGGCTCAAATCTAGTGAGAGTACTCAGATCGTGCCGGCAAAGGGTATCATAGCATCAAAGAGGAGATTCTCCACCTATTCCCTATGAAATCTCATCCTTGTAGATAAGAGGAAACGGGCGCATGAACTTCATTTAGAAATCGTTTCAGAGAGAGAGAGTGAGGAAACGGGTCATTTTCACGTATCAGGGGAAGAGAGAGAAACGGATGAATGAGGAAGAAGATGACCCAGTGGAATTCCATATCGAGGAAGAAGGAGCGGACATGCCGACAAAGTGTAGAAACTATAAGTGAACTAGAGAATAAGAAGATGGGGATAAACCAAGATGATGTAAGAGGCAGAGATAGACGATGACGGTAAGGATGAAGTGAAGATGAAGTAGAATGATTTATGGAAGCCGGCAAGATACAAATCCTCTTCGTGATGAGAGAGAGATGAAGGGAAGACGGAGAATTATCGACAACCCGAAACGGAAAGATAAAAACCACGATCGTGACTCGGTCGCTTGGGGGGAGAGAGATAGAGAGAGAGATTGACGACGACGACAATGATAACTCAGATGATAAAAAAACTGCAAAGGTGAAAACTTACCCTTCTCCGGGGGGAAACACGAAGGAAATACACATCAGGTAGAACCACTCGGACTCTGTGAGATCCTCCGGCGAGAGTGCAGCGCAAGGCCGACGTGACGATTGACTTTCCTCTCCCGCGGAAAGCGACTCGTATAGCTCTCTCAGCTGAAGGCTCCTTTGTAAAGACGCTTCCTCCACCGTAGTCTCCACTGGCTGCACCAGCTTCCTCGTTTTTATAGGGCCGTTGTAATACCCATCGGCCCATACCAGTGCCCTAGCATACATCATGATACCCCTTCATGATGACGAAGGATAACCAGCAAGAAATGAATCATTGCGGAGACGATTGATGATGATGGTGATGATAAATTCATCATTATGATGATGACTTTGGGTTAGAAGAAGAAGAAGACCAACAAATTATCGCTCCACCTTCATGATGATAAATGACAGATTCATCAGATGATGATTGATGATTATGGTGATGATGAACTCATCATCGCGATGATGAATTCGGGTTAGAAGAGGAAGCTGGTGGCTACCAGGATGATGGAAATGAGAAAGATGATGGTTGTGGTGGTGGTGGTGTTGGAGAAGATAAAAAACGATGTCTAAGATGATAAGGATAAGTTCACTATCAAGTCGAAGGGTTTAGTCAGATGATGATGTTAAAGAAGAACCCCATCAGCCAAAATCAGTGCCCTGGGAAACATCATGAACAGACAGATTCATCATGCGGATGATTGATGATGATGGTAACGATGAAAAAAGAGGAAAGATGAAAATTAAGATGATGATGATGATGAAGATGATGATGAACAAAACCCTTGTTGAGGACAGAGCTGCCAGAAGAGGCTGTAAGTCCACTGAAGACTCTGAACACACAGCTGAAGCATCTGCCGGAGAGAAGAGGTGAAGCTGCAGGCGAGTTCGTCGTCGTCAATTTGGTGGGTCAACATTCTTCTCGCCGATCTTGTGCTGTGAGCTAGTTTTTTCGAAAAGCGGGAGACTGCGAAGAGAGTTCTAGAGAGAGAAAGAGAAAGAAAGTGAAGGCTTTTTTAGCTGACTGGCGGTTTCGACCAGTTGTTTTACCAAACGGCAATCTCCACGAAGAGATTTAGCGGATACCCATACAAACCCTAAAGGGCTTTTCTAGCTGACTGTAGTGGTAGAGAGAGACGTAGAGATAGACTCAAAGAGAGTGGGGGAAGAGAGACAGAGGGCGAGCTTTAGCTATCCATGGCGTGTGAGGTGAGGCAAAAGAAGAGAAAAATGAGATTGCCGTCAAGTGCGGGTATTTTGTTTTGAGAACCAAGTCACTAGCAGAGTGTCGAGCTTTTTTGGCGACCTATCCCGGATATGACCATCAGACAGCTCACGGGAACTCTTTAGCTCTCTCTCTCTGCCTTCTTTCCTATTATCTTCATCTATATTTTTCTATGTCCCTGTCAACTTCTCTTGCATACTCTCTCTAACCCATTTTCTTTTTTCGTCAGCATACCTTTCTCTCTCTATCGGGTTTATAGCCCAAATGTGACAGTCCTCTGGACATGTTACTCTCTCTCTCTCTCTCTCTCTCTCTCTCTCTCTCTCTCTCTATCTATCTATTTCTTGCTCTCCCCTAATGAACTTTGGTTCAGTGGCGGTTATGGTCATGCCCGGTTACAAGAACGAATGGACTGATGATTTCCGTCCTTGACACTAGAATGCTTAGTGAACATAGGATACCACAGAAACATCACTATGATAATAAAGGAAACCGTGATTTAGAGCTTATAATCAGAAATATTTTGCTTAAATGTAAGTTTCAAAGCTTTACAAACAAACAGAAAATTTTGAATATTGAGAAAGAGTGAGTTCCTCTGCAATTCACAGCAAGGTATCATTCTTGTGAGCCCAACATTTCAAGACAAGATCCTATGGATGTATTATGTATGTATGTATGTGTGTATGTATGTATGTATGTATGTATGTATGTATGTATGTATGTATGTATGTATGTATGTATGCATGTATGTATGTATGTAGTACATATGCATGCATGCATGTATGATGTGTTTGTATGTATATACATACATATGCATTATTTGTGCATTGACATGAATTTATTGTGCATGAACAATATGTGCATGGATACAGACTTACCACTTTTTCTGATGAAAAGATAAGATATTCTTAAAAAGATAAGATATTCTTAACTACTTCATTTTAATATGTATCAAGTTCTAATGATCATTACAGATATTAAAGAGATTCATAAGTTAGAAAATTAGAGAAGTCTATTGAAATTTTCTTTATTTGATTTTAGTTTTTTGGAAAAATAAAAATTATTTATGGCACTTTTCAAGAGATTTTAATCATATAATTTTAGAAGTCTTCTTTTGAAACTGAAGATATCATAATCAAATCTCTGTGCAATTGATTTTGCTATCTTAATGTAAGTGATGGAAAATAGTCTCACCCTGCTGAGATGGAGAAACCTCCATCAATTTTTTTTCTTTGAAAGGTCGTAGTCTGGCTTGTTGAGCAGCTGCGACAACCTTGATGTCGATAGGTCTTCCGGTCGGGTGGCGAGGAGGTAGGGATGGGAGAGAGGAGGGCTGGTCCTCGGAAGATTCCGGAAACTACAGTTCCGGAGAACATTAATTCCGATGCCCCCGATATGCTGCGTTTGCTGAGTAGATTCCTTTCTCTGCACGGGTCTTGCATGGAGCGTTTGCGTGTCTGCGCTCGATGTCGGATGTTCATGGCGTGTTTTCGGGAGAGGTTCTTGTTTCTTCTATGTTGTCGGTGTCGTCAGCTATCCTGCAACAGTCTGGGAGGCTTCAGGGTCGTCAATGGTTGTGGACAACTATATGCAGCTGCTCGGAGATTTCAAGGTCATATCTGGTGATGCGCTTCTGTAAGGAGTCTCCGATCTTCGTCATCCTGGATGGGAGCTCGACAAGTGACTTCCGGTGCATCCATGCGTGCTTAACTTCGCTTCAGGTGAAGGTAAAAAACGCTGTGTCTTGAACTTTGGCTTCGCTGTCTTGTATCAGTCATTCGGCAGAGGGTAATGACAGTTATTTTCAAGCATCTCGGTGATCTTGCTTCATATGGGTGGCTGTCGGCGTCTTCTTTGTTTCTTTAAAACTTCCCTATCATACATAGCTCACATTTTAAAGTATCCTACATCAGATTGCATCCTTGGGTAGTCCTCTAACATGTTAGGGTTATGACAAGATGCATGGACATGATAAACCCATATCATTGTGCACATGTACAGTGGTTGATAGGCAACATTGCCATTAACAAACCCCTATGATCTGAAAAAATTTAGTGATTTAAGTTCAAATTGGATAATGATGAAAGAAGACACAAATATCTGAATTAGAAAGAGAAAACTTGCTCTTTTTCAGAAAAACCAAGCATTAGTTTCTTTATTTACATAAAATCAGGAAAATATTAATAACATCATGAAGAAAAAATTGAAAATCAAATCATATATTTAAAATTTGAGAAATTTTCTTCTAATGACAATAGATGCAATTTAGAACATGTTAGGTTTTCTTGGCTTGACAGAGACATGACATAGGGTTAAAAAAATCATGTTTCTTTGCTACTTAGAGAGAAGAAATTTTTAGGGAAGGAGAGTGCTGCAATTAAAGGTAGGCTGAGAGAGAGAGAGAGAGAGAGAACGAGCAAGAGTTTTTTGTCTTTCAAACTCCTCAATCTAGACCGTGGACAACGAAAATGTTGATTGATTGGCAGAAATTCATGATTAGAATTTGAGAAATATAAAGATATTTATGATGAATGATTTTTAACTTAATATAGATTCTCAGTAGTGTGAAATCAGGACCATCCAGGTGGAGATTAATTAATCTTCATCATATTCTCTTTAAAAAATAGATGCGATGGGAGTTGGGTGAGAAGTTATACGAACTTGAAAAATAAAGTTTCTTGATTTCACTCTGGATATTCTACAGGATTAGAAATTTTAAGAGAGAACATTAAAATCACCAAAAATGTGAAAAAGGTAATACTTTCCAATGGTAAAACAAAGTTCTCTTGATACTTCTTGTTGTGGGGTCCAAGCCAATACATAGAAAGAAATAATTAAACTAATCTACTCAAAGAATTTAATAAAACTCACAAAATTTCCATAAAAGAAATATTGAAAGTTTCTAAGGAATTATTGAGAGACTTCTACTAGTGTTCTACACATTATGGGGAGATCTTTATACTGCATTCTTGGATCTAAACAAAGCCCAAAGGAGGAGGGAGAAAATTGTAATTTAGATAGAGGTTGAGAGAGAGAGAGAGAGAGACAGAGCTAACTAAGTAAAAATATGCCCCAAATGCATACACAAATTCCTGACTTCATCATCTTTATGAAGGGACATTTTCTGATTGAAAATCCTACTCCATAGGGCTAGATCAAACTCCTTTCTATGTTGTTCAGACTTGGAAGAAAAGTATGCAGAAGTGGACCTTACGGTAGATAGAATGAAGCCCAAAAACTGATCCATATCGAGGCTTCAAAATATCAAATTTTCTTGGAGCTCATCTATTTTACCAAGTTGAATTTAAGCTAGGCCCAACATTGATTTTGTAGGCATTAACATTTGCATCCCTCTTTTTTCAAGCATAGTGTGTCCCTTTGAAATTCCATATCAATTTAAATACATGACGAGACGAGACCGCGAGGTCGTTGATTTCACACGGTACCGTGTAAAAAATAATTCCAAACTTACCAATTTGATGAAAATGTATCGAATTGAAGGGTATAATGGTAAATAAGGGTCGAATCCACAGTGAAATAAGGAATTTCTTGATGTAATCTTCAAAATTGATCAAATCGCATGAGAAATTGATGATAGAAATTGGGGGAAATGGTAATTTATGAAAGAGGACTTCAAATTGATTCCACGGAATCAAGAGTCATCGAATTTGGACTTGATTTCGCGGAGAAATCGAAATTCGAAGTGGAGAGAAAATTTCGGACGAAGAAAATCGCGATTTTAGCTAAAATTCAATGAAATTAAACTCTAAATCCTAATCTAAATAGAAATTAAACACTATAGGAAGATAGGTTATGTAAAACCGCTTCCACTAACTCTAATTAGCGATCAAATCTTCGTGATTAAACCGCTTAATCACGAAAAATACCAAGAACGCATCGAGGAGATTCAAGCTGCGATTTCTTCCAATCTACTCAACCAAATCTCGATTTCAAGGGCTCCGTGGGTGCGGAAATGGAAGAGGAACACGATGGAATCGAGAGAAATGAGAGGGAAGGTGTCTAGATAGCTCAATTAGATTGAATTCGAACTCGAATGCTTACAATTGTCGAAGAACCTCTCCTTTTATACAAATTTTGGGCGTAACCGTCCGATCGTTTTGATCGACGGTTACGATGGAACGGTCCATCATGGACCGTTTTGAAAATATTGCGTCTGTCGGATCTTCGATGAAGGGTCCAGATGCTCTCGTTGATAAGCGTTATAAAAATGCGTCGAATCTCGCCCGTTGGATCACGATCCAACGATCGGAATGTGTAGCGCCCGATTAAATCTTGGTCGTTATATCTTGCCCGATCCAATGCACGACGATTGGCCACGTCACCTGCATTTTAAAATGTTCGTGTGGATTAGTCCCACACGGAATAAAATAAAGAAAACCGTCGAGTTTATAAGGTTCGGCGGTTATGAGAGTTGAATACCCTTCCGATATACGGAAGGCCGAACTTTATACTATATACTATATGAATAATAAATATAATTATACGCCGCGTAGGCGCCGCGTGGGCCCGCGTAGGCGCCGCGTGGGCCCGCGTGGGCCCGCGTGGCGCTGCCACGTGGCTCTGAGTGCCACGTCGCATCCACGTGGGACCCGCATGAAATCTAAACCCCATTTTTTTTAAACGGTTTTAAATCGAAAATAAAATTAGAAAAATCCAGCAAAATTCGTGAAAATTATAAAATTCATAACTTTCAAAATATAACTCCAAATTAATCCAAATTTCTTTCATTTGATCCGAAATTTAATTATCTATTATTCTAAAAAGTCAAATTTAATAAATAATAAGAGTTTAAATTATTATTTCAAAAATACATTCATTTATTAAGATTTTAAACTTTAGAAAATGAAATAAATGTTTATAACAATGATTTCTCTTGTTATTTTAATTTAAAAACACTTATTATCTCAAGAAAAAGATAGGTTATCAAATTATTAAATTCTAATTTATCAAAATTAACCCTAAATTTAAGTATTTTGAGATTATAATGACTTTTTCATATAATAATAGAAAAATACATATAAGTATGATAAGATGCATGTAAATGAAATCATTTATGCCTTAATATGTATCAATAATCATATTTTATCATGTTAATTTAGCATGTTATCAATACATAAAAAAAACATTCAAAGATTCATAAAAGTGTTCATGAGATAATTAAATGGATTCTCAAAGTGATACACCTTGGTAAAAATTTAGAAATATATATTAGTTTCAATAACTAAAATCTCATGAATAAATGAAATCCTAGAGAATATTGGTATTGACTTTGGACTTATGCTTTAAAATGATTAAGAGTGTTAGTTAAGTTTAATGCTATTTTAATGCAAGAATTGATTTAGTTTGCCCTTGAAATCATGGATGAAAGACCTTATCTTTTCATCTTTTACCTATTCAAAGAAGTAATCTGGCACCAAACTGATTGAGGTGGACTGAAATTATATATGGAAAAAGGTTCTCAAAGGCTTTGTCATAACCCACTCATTACTTTATCAAGACAAATGTGATCCATTTTTTGTAATCAAGATATTATCTCAAGGCATTCATGGATCGGCACAAGAGATGAGAGATGAGAGGATAAACAAAGAGACACATAAGAGGAAGGTAGACGAAAGAAAATGAAAAGGTGTAAAGTCATGCACATATTAAGAAATAAAGACATAGAGAAAGGAAGATAGACCCAATGGGGCATCTAAAATTTTGGGATTTGATACTCTATAGGCTCTCAAAATTTTGATAAAAATATCAAATAAAATAAAATCAATTGACTCAAGCATTCAAAACACTGAGGCACCAAGAATAGATAACCCTACCATCTAGTATAGATTAAATCCATACTTATAAGACTTGTTGAAGGAGTTCTTGAACATGTTCAAGGGTCCAAACTCTAGTAGTATCCACAAAATCATCGCATGGAATGCTCTTCTCTTCAATGCTCTTCACCAAGAGAGAAAGATACAAAGGGAAAGGGTTTTCATAAGGTTTATATGGGCACCTTGAGTTACAGTCGTTCTCTCCTTATTTATATACATTGGGTATCTAAAGTTTTCACAAAAACCCTCAAAACTATGTATATATTTATTGATGTCCCATGTATGTGACCCTCTAGGTCCATATATCTTGAAATCAATATCTCTATAAACCCAATAACCCTTATTGGTTAACCTTATTAACTATCAGTATCAACATATAGATCAATTGATCAATATAATATCCATCACCAACAAGGATCAAGTGGGTTACTAATAACATGTCATTTCTACAATCATTCTTGTAATGATAAACCATTTAATGGATTAATCATGTACATCATCACTTTTTTTTGAAAATTTTGGCCTTTATCATGTTTAAGCAATCTTTTGCCCATTTTGTATATATTGGATCAAAAATGGGGTAATATAAATGTTTCACTCTTGTGTAAGTCAAGTAATACAAAACTAACCATATTTTCAATAGATGGCATTGTTCAAGGGCTTAGCTTTAGTAAATCATGATGGTGGTTTTTTGCATTCCTAAAAAAGTAATTAGTTATGAAATAACAATTTCTTTATCCTTTCACAATTTTGGTTTATAAGAAAGAAAGAATACTGAAAATAGAGCACACAAGTCAAAATTTCATCCAAAATGGATTTGATATATTGAAAGATAAAAATATTTAAAGTTTAGGAAAATTTTAGAATTTTATTTTTAAATTTTGTACATTTTTCTTAATTTTTTATAATTTATTTTGATTATTTAGGTTTTATTCAGTTTTTGAAGCTTTACCCCTTTTCTTTCTTTAATGATTGTGATGATATTTGTTTTTATATCTCCCTCATTTCAAATCCAATTGACACTCAGTTTAATTTTGCATTAGATTCCTTTCTTTTCCCTCTTCTAAGTTTTTCAGTATTATAGATTCTCAACTCTTTTCATCCTCTATTTGACAAAATTTTACTATTTTCTTGTATTGTTGGCATTCAACACAATTCCTTGTGGATTCGACTAGTATTCACCATCTTACTTCAATTGAAACATCATTTTAATGACTTTGATTTTTTTATGCCATATGTGTACCTTAATATATGATTTAACAACCATATGTTGCACAACCTTTTGGGGAAATTATACACCATTTTGGGGGAATTAGGCATTTTTCTTTCAAGAAGATTGATTATTGATTTTGATGATTGACTTGGGTGATTGACTTCAGTTTTTTCTTGACATGAGTAATTTTGGTGATTTTTTGTGATATTTGGTTTTCATAAAATTTTATGATTTTTTTAGTTATAATTCATGGAGATTGATTTCGGTGATGGATTTGTGTGGTCAAGAATTAGTGAATTTGTTGAATTAGATTGATTTATATCTTTTCTGCTATACCACAAAGAAGATTTTTCTAGAGATTTTTGAGGATGAAAACTATTGTAAAGGATCTTGAATTGGATATCATTTTGAATGACTTTTTTTTTCCACGGATTGCCATTGGTTGTGCTATTGTATCTTCTTGAAGGGACTAAGCTCTTACGAATGTTGATGCTTGGCCTGTTTTATGCTAATTGATGAATTATTTTTTGCTTGAAACTCATGTTTTTGTGGAAGTCTATTTTATGGAGGTTTATTAAAGTAGTGTCCTTGTCCCCATCCAGTTACTTTCCCTATGTATAGATATGGTTTTAATCATCTCGAGGTGATTTGAATTGCATGGAAATTTTTATTGAATATATGTATTTGTAAATAGTTTTGATTTACACCAATCTCCAATGGTTTTTGTGGATTGCATAAATCTTAGTTTTTTATCTTCTTAAATCATGCTTAACCCATGATTTTCACCCTTTAAAAATGGAGCGTATAGGTAGATCTATATTGTTCTTGATGAGCACAATCAAGACTTGATTAGATTTTTCAGGGATTTTATGATCACGATTGTCACAATTTTCATGACAAGGTGCTCAAAGTTACCCTCGCAATACTTATTCACTAAGAGCTCAAGTGGGGTGTATTAAAATTCTATATAGTGAGGAGGGCATGATTGACACTTTATTTAATGAGTCGGGCATGGTTGACACTTTATACTCTACATGTGAGGAGTGTGAATGTAGGAATAGGGATTTATGTGACCCAATGAGCCGGTCTCTCTTGAGCCTATCGGCACATCTTTGAACCCGATCGAATCATTATTCACCTCAATTCGTATCGAGCAAACCAACACAACCTGCCCATGAAAAAAACTTGTCGGAGTTAAATTTCATAAGATCATCAAACCAGTACAACTCCAACCCATCAGGGCTTGGCTTCCATTTACTTTCATCAGATCATCAATGAGACTTAGTCCTTTGTACTCTTTTGCCACTTGAGAGTTTGTGGAGCAGTTGCTTTTTGAACTATTGTTCTTCAATGAATTTTCTGAAAAGTTGTCCCTGACTGCAAATAATTCAACATTTACCTCTTTCTCTTTATTTTGCTGATGATCTTATCAGTTACACTTCTTTGTTTTGTGTGTGTGCTAGAGAGAGAGAGAGGGAGAGAGGGAGAGAGAGATGGCAGACGTGTTACTCGCAAACAGCATCACAAAAGTAGAACCCTCTCGGTGCGTTACCGACGTTACTGGCCTTTGAAAAACGAGTGCGGGTTTCCATGATTCCCACGCTTTGCCTGAACCCACGCCCAGTAAACCCACTTTCTTCCACACTCCGCAACATTCTCTCTCTCTCTCTCATCATTCAACACGACTCCAGAACCTCGTGGAAGCAGGCGAGGGAGTAAATACCGCCTTACCGGCGCAGCATTTGAATCTTACTTTGCCCTCTTCCTTCTGATTGCTCTACATACTCTATACCTTTAGAAGACAAAAAGCGCCAATGAAGAAAAAGAGCTCCCCCCTTTCTTTCTCCCCATGAATACTGAAGACCCGTCAAGATTTTTCACTTCCTCGGGTTTCTGCGATGGTAGAAGGAAGAGGAATCGCGAGCCCGCGAGCTTCAGCGGAAGCTCTGAGAAAGTTTTTAAGGTCGAAGACGGCCGATCCGGGAGTGGTATCTGCTGTTCTATTTCTTTCTCTAGTTTGCTTCTTGTTCTGCTTTCTTTACACTGATTACGGACTGGAATCTGTCGGGAGAGAAAGGTTTAGAGGAATTTTTTGGCTCCGACACGGGGAGGAGAAGCTGATGGTGGAGATTGGGAAGGAAGGTCTAAAGGTGGAGGAGAGTGAATGTGATTTATTTGATGGGAAGTGGGTTTGGGATGATGGGTATCCGTTATACGAGGCTAAAGATTGCTCCTTCTTGGATGAGGGTTTTAGGTGTGATGAGAACGGCCGCCCTGATAACTTCTACACTAAGTGGCGGTGGCAGCCCGCCCATTGCAATCTTCCTAGGTTTATCTCTCTCTCTTTCTCTCCCTGTGTGCATCTCCCATAGCTCTCTCTATTTCTCCTTATCTCTCATCCCACTTTCTCAATCTCTCTTCCTTCTCTCATAATCTCCCATCACTCTCTTTCTTTCTTTATCTATAATTCTTCATTCCTTCCTATATATGTCTTTCTCTCTCTCATTACCCGTTTTCTGTCAATTTCTCATCACTTTCTATGTGTCCATGTCCCATCACTCTCTTTCTCTCTTCCCTCTCTCTGTGTGGCAATTTCTCATCACACTCTCTTTCTATCAGTCTCATCCCTCACCCTTTATCATCTCTCATCACTCTCTTTCTAAATCTCAATCTCTCATCCCCCTTTCTCTCTCTGTCATCTCTCATCGCTGTCTCTCTTTCTCTCTATCTCTCATCCCTCTATTTCTCTCTGTCAATCTCTCGTCTGTTTATTTCTAGCAGTCTCGCATTCCTCTCTGTCTCTGTCAATCTCTCATCACTCTCTTTCTTTCTCTCATACCCTCTCTTTTCGCCCTGTCCCTCCATCTTTCTCTCTCTATATCTTTCTTTTCACCTTTCTCTATTCCTCTCTATCCCTATATGCCAAGCTCTCCCCTCCCTTTTTTGAGTCTCACGCTAAATTTTTATTGAGTGGTAAAAATAGATTTAATTTCCCTTAAAAGGTTTAGTCTCCTTAAAAATGTTCAACCAGTGAGGAATTATTGTTCTTTATTGAAACTTTTTTTCATGCTTTGCTCCAGTATTGCCTCCAGTTGACTCTCTTTCTCTTTCTAATTGTCTCTCTCTCTACATGTGAAGATTCAATGGAAAGATGATGCTAGAGAGTTTGAGAAACAGAAGACTGGCATTTATCGGGGACTCAATCGGGAGAAACCAATGGGAGTCCCTCTTGTGCATGCTTTCGTCATCTGTAACTGATAAGAAGTCAATCTATGAAGTCAATGGGAGTCCAATCACAAAGCACAATGGCTTCTTGATCTTCAAATTTGAGGGATTCAACTGTACAATTGAGTACTATCGGGCACCATTCCTTGTTGTTCAGGGCCGTGCTCCTGTTGGTGTGCCTGATAGAGTCAAAACTACACTGAAGCTTGATGTCCTTGATTGGACTTCAAATGCGTGGCGGGATGCCGATGTTCTTGTCTTCAACACCGGGCATTGGTGGAACTATCAGAAAACCCTCAGAAGGTTGATTTTCTATCTCATCATTCCTTTTAATTATGTTTTGAGTGGTGCTTGACTCTATATATCATGAGATCAGAAGATTTCGTCGAGGTTATCATTGTCACTGTCGTCATTGTTTACATACAACTACCATCATCATCATTATCATGGTTCATATATATCATGCATTGTATCATGGCTCTATTTTGAACCACATTATATGATTAGATATTTGAATCTCTGACCATAGAAAATTTATTATCTTCCCTACAGTGGGTGTTATTTTCAGATTGGAGATGAAATCAAGTTAGAAATGAGTGTGGAGCAAGCGTATCAAAGGGCCTTGGAAACATTGCTGACGTGGATCAAAACAGAAGTTGATCCGAGCAAGACACGCACCATCCTGAGGACATATGCTCCCGTCCATTTCAGGTACCTTTCCTTTGACTTTCCACTGTCTACTGGTTGACCATAAGATCTAATTATTTTGACTTTTTTTCCCCAGAGGAGGAGACTGGAAGACTGGGGGGAGCTGCCGAGCTGAAAAACTTCCAGATTTGGAAGCTCCGGGCCAATCATTGGATGCATGGGCCTTCCACGCTGCAAATGCTGTGATTTTAGAGGGGATGAGGGAGAAATGGATTCCAGAGATGACTTTTCTGAACATCACTGAGTTGACTTTTAGGAGAAGAGATGGGCATCCTTCTCTCTACTATCTGGGTCCACAAGTCAAAGCTCCACTTCACAGAGAGGATTGCAGCCATTGGTGCTTGCCAGGGGTTCCTGACACATGGAATGAGCTTTTATATGCTCTCTTCCTCAGATGGAGCTTCTGAGACATCAAGATAGAGCAGAAGAATCTTTCTCTCTTTCATTTCTTTCACTTCCTAGGAGATGATGATGCGTAGTGCATCTGACCCGGGTGATATCTAGAGATGTTGGAGGCCGTTCCAGTCGGAAGCCGTTTGAATCTGCAGTTTATGTGCAGGTTTGATTTGTACAGAGGGAACAGAAATAGTGTATATTTTCATGTTGCTTTGCGAATATCATCTCTGTCATTCTCTCTTCTGGGTGGAGACTGATACTGTAAGAATTACAGTTTTCGCCAAGAAGACAGGGAGGGAGTTGAAGCTTAGTAGGCCAAGACACAGCTTTAAGACAAAATAACACACTACTTTGATTAAAGGCACACACACATATATTTATAGGAAGAAACAACAGAAGTTAGGTTAGCCATTTACAACGGCTAGCTCTAACGGCCAGTAAAAACTAGTCGTTGTAATTGCTAGTTTTTCTAGTCGTTACCCAATCTGTTAATTAACAGATTGGGTCATTGGCAAACTTATGGGCCATTTTTTCCGGCCCATTAATTTGCCATCCTAACTATAAATACTGGGTTATGTAACTCAGTATTAACTTTATATTTTCTACTGCTAACTATTACATATACATTTAGCCCATTTGGCTCATTTATACATGAGTTTATAATACTCCCCCTCAAGTGCTGGAATGTATATTCTTCATTCCAAGCTTGGAGACTAGATATTGCATGGTCTCGGTGGGTAGACCTTTGATGAAGATATCTGCACACTGCTCCTCTGAGCTCACATGCTCTGTCTTCAAGATGCCTTGCTCCAAATGATCTTGAATGTAGAACCTGTCAATGTTTACATGTTTCATCTTGTCATGATATACCGGATAATGAGCTAAACTGATAGCTGATTTGTTGTCGCAGTAGATGATAATCGGTTTGATATAGGAGATCCTCAATTTCTCAAGTAAATACTTAATCCACATTGCCTCATCAATGCCTTTGGACATGGCTCGAAATTCGGCCTTCCTGCATGACTTAGAGACTACAGTTTGCTTCTTACTTCTCCATGTAACTAAGTTTCCTCCAAAAAAGGTGCAGTACCCAGAGGTTGACCTGTAATCAACACGAGAGCCTGCAAAATCAAAGTCGGTATACATAATAAGATCAAGTTTACTTGTTTTCTGATATGTGATTCCTAGTCTGGCAGTGCCCTTCAAATACTTGAGGAATCTATTAGCAGCTTGAAAGTGAGAATTTCTTGGAGAATGCATAAATTGACGAAGCACATTTACGGCATAGCAAATATCAGGCCTAGTGTGAGATAACTAAAGCAGTTTTTCCAATCAATTTTTATATGAACTTATCTCTACCCGAGGTTGTTCCTCATTAAGTGTTAATTTATGATTAACCTCTATAGGAGTGTCATTTACATGAAAATTAGTGTGTTTAGCTTCTTCTAGTATTTCAAGTATATATTTTTGTTGTGTCATTAAAATTCCTTCACTTGACCGTGCAAATTCAATTCCTAGAAAATACTTTAATGGTCCTAGTTGTTTTACCTGAAAATTCTTGAGTAGATGCCTTTCTAGGCATTTAATTTCTTCTAGATTATTCCTTGTAATTATAATGTCATCCACATATACTATTAAGACTGCAAGTAAGTTAGGAGATGTATTCTTAAAGAAGAATGAGTTCACCATTACACTGTTTATAGCCCAGGATTTTCATTGCCTGAGTAAATCGGCCAAACCAGGCCCTTGGTGATTGTTTAAGTCCATACAATGCTTTGTTTAGTTTACATACTTTACCTTCATACATAGATCCTCCAAATCCAGATGGAATTTCCATATAGATTTCTTCCTTGAGATCCCCATGAAGGAAAGCATTCTTAATATCATACTGATTTAGAGGTCAATCAAGGTTGACTGCTAAAGAAATAAGAATTCTAATCGTATTAATCTTAGCCACTGGTGCAAAAGTCTCCTGATAATCTATCCCATAAGTTTGAGTGTATCCCCTAGCCACCAATCTAGCTTTGTATCTATCTAAACTGCCATCTGACTTGCATTTGAGTGTGTATACCCATCGACAACTAACTGGTTTTTTTTCCTTTTGGAAGATCAACTATGTCCCAAGTATGATTCTGCAGTAATGCTCTCATTTCTTCATCCATTGCTCCCTTCCAATGAGCATTCTGCATGGCCTCTTGGGGAGTCTTTGGAATAGGTATATCCTGAATCTGCAGAATAAATGCCTTTTAGTGTGATGGTACACTGTGAAAATTAAGATAATTAGTAATATCATAAGGAAGGTTCTTCACACTGGACCATTTTCCTTTTCTCAAAGCAATTGGCCAGTCAGCTCCCCCTTCATCCGATATCACTTCTCCTGCATTTTCCAATCTGGGTTCTTGACTGTTTTGGTTGACCTCTAATTCCAGTAACCTTTTCTTTCTTCTCCTTTTATAATATTTAGGGTATGGAACTATTCTCTCTTGATTTTCTCCTTCTACCTCTGAATTCACCCCTTTCGAAACCATATCCTGTTGATGGAGTTGAGGTGTGCGAATAGCCTCAATTTCATCTTGAATTTCATTCTCTTGTATGACAGTTTCTTCAAAGGTTGTAAGGTAAGGAAGTTCTCGAATTCCTTTCACTGTTGTCGATTGGTAATAAAATGTTGTTTCATCAAAAACAACATCTTTGGATACTAAATATCTCCGAGTAAGGGGGTGATACACTTTGTATCCCTTTTGGGTAGAAGAGTAACCCAAGAAAACACATTTTAATGCCTTTGTTGACCACTTATTATTCTTATGTATTGGATTATGGACATAAGCTACACAACCAAAAATCTTAAGAGGTAATCCGGTTTCTAGTCTTACATCTGGATATTTTTCCTCAAGAATTTCTAGGGGGCTTTGGAAGCCTAAGGTCCTAGACGGTAATCTGTTGATGAGGTGGACAGCATTTATTACTGCAAATCCCCATAAGTTCAGAGGAGTACTAGCCTGTATTAAGGGGGTTCTACCTTTATCTACTATATCTCTGATTTTCCTTTCAGCTAGGCCATTCTACTGAGTTGTGTATAGACAAGATGTTTCATGCTTAATTCCTTCAGATGTCAAGAATTCTCTTAGCTCATGGTTAAGGAAATCTTTAGCATTATCAGTTCTTAGTCCCTTCACTGGATCTCCAAATTGACATTTTATCATCTTACAAAGGTTCTTAATATTAGTAGTAACCTCAGTTTTGGCCTTAAGTAAAAAACAGTCAGCTGAATCGGCTATGATCATCTATACATACTAGAAAATAACGATTTCCTAGAATGTATGTAGGAGGAGATGGACCCCCCCCATACATCACAATGAAGTAGTTGAAAGGGTTTCTGTGTTCGGTTATTATTAGCACGGTAGGTACTTGACGAAACGAATGCGTATGGTCCTTGAATACACACGCTGTCGTGTCAAAACAAAGTCCAAACTTACCAATTTAAAGATTAATTCACGAATTTAAGGGTATAATGGTAAATAAGGGTCGAATCCACGGAGAATTAGCGAAATTTGAGAGATATCTTTGAAATTCGCTCAAATCAGACGACAAATTGAGTTTCAAAATTAGGAATTTTATAATATTAAGAAAGATAACTCAATTGCCAATCCACGGAATCAAAAATCGAGTGATTTGGATTAGAATTCGCGGAGTAATTGAAGTTTGAAAATAAGATAAAAATCCGATCGCGAAATTGATTAAGAACCAAAATTAAAATCAAATTAAACTTAATCTACGAGTCAAAATGTAAATCTAATGCTAAATGACGAAAGATTAAGATGAAAACACGCAATCTAACCCAAAGTAGCCCTCGAAATGATCCAATTAATCGCCGGGTGCATGGCTTTTTATTCCGCAATTTCGAAGACGAAGATGGCGTTCAAGATGTGATTTCTCCTTATCCTCTCGATCAATTTTCGATTTTAAGCACTCCTCGGACGCGGAAACGTGTCAAGAAGAGAAAGAAATCAATTGACGCTTGAATTGTGGTGTCTAAACAGTTCCATTAATCTCGAAAATCCAAGGGTGTTCTTTCCGTCGCGAAGAACATCAGTTTTATTGAAGAAAAGAGGCGTAACCGTCGGATGAGGTGGTTCATCGCGATCAACGGTCAAGATGAAGTGTCATTTGATTGAAACGGTGTGATTAAGTCGTGTCCGTTTGATCGACGATGAAGGGTTAGGATGTGTCCGCTTCAATCTTGTGAAGAGATGCATCGATTCATCTCGTCCGTTGGATCTCCATCGGTGCGTCAAGGTGAGTCCACGTGTCGCCATGTGATTCATCACAAGCGTCACTTAAATCGCGACTTAAGCATGTGCTTGATCGATGATCCGATGGACTTCACGTCCACCGCATCGACGCGCTTTAGTCAATGCGCTCGCATCCAACGCCTTCCGTATGGAAATCCAATGCCACGTCACCTGAAAATCACTTAAAAGAGGATTAGTCCCACACGGAGAAAATTAAAGAGAAGGGACAAGTATATAAGGTGGGACGGAAATGATGGTTAACGAGTTCCGATAATCGGGATGCTCATACTATATAACAATATATATATATATATGTATATGTATATGTATATATGTATATGTATATGTATATATGTATATGTATATGTATAACGCGCACATGTGTCACCTCCGCGCCACGCAGGCGCCCGCATGGGTCTGCGTGGCTCTGCCACGTGGCCTTGCGTGCCACATCGCATCCGCGTGGGTCCCGCGCAATAAAATAACCCCTTTTTGCCCTTTTTAATTTTTTTTAATAATTTTAAAATAAAAAATACACTTAAATAAATTCAAAAAAATTCTAGAAAATTCCTAAAAATTATAAAAATGATAACTTTCAAAATACAACTCCAAATTAGTTTAAATTTGTTTTTTGGATCAGAAATTGAGTAATCTATCATTATAAAAAGTCAAAATATTAAAATAGTAAGAGAATGAATCTTAATTAAATAAATACATTCATGTATTTTCTAAAATAACTTTATAAAAATACATGAATGTTAATAAGCATCATTTCTCTTATCATTTAATCATGAAAATATACTTATGATCTCAAATATAATTAGGATTAAAATCATAATATTTAATTACACATAATTATCCATAAAATGATGTATTTTTAGATCATAACATGAAATTATGCAAAAATGATAGAAATCTACTTAAAATATGATAACATGCATACAATTAGAATAATTAATGCCTTTATTTGCAGTAATAATTTTGTAAATTCATGTATAAATAGCATGTTATCATTAGTATGTTTGAATTTTCCCAGTTGACATGCATTGCAAATACACATATCAAACTCTAAATCTTTAAAAAGATGTGGGTACATTTTCTGGAGAAGATGAAAAGAAGGATGACCCATTCTTATATGGATTTTCATAATTTTTCTTTGGCTGGAATTTGCACAGTCGCCACCTTTGATCCAGCTGCCTTAATTGGATTTTTCCAAGGAAGATAGTAGAAGCCTTGTTGGAATTTAGCTAGTCCAATCCTCCACCCGTGCACCTTGTGACATAAATAGGCATCAATGTCATCAAAGAGGATATTATGATCTCTCATTTTTGCAAGTCTTTGAACAGAGATAAGATTTACAAATAATTTAGGAACATGTAACGCATTGGTTATTTTTCCAATGTGTTGTATGTTCATATGCCCAATGCCCAGTACTTGAAGTAATGTGTCGTTAGCAGTTTGAACATGTTTTCCTAGAGCAATCTTTTCATATGACAAAAAATCAGCTAGAGGAGTCATATGATCGGTTGCTCCAGAATCTAAAATCCATGCTTTTGTAAGATCTTTAGTAAATAGAGATAAGCTATTAAAAAATTCTTTGTTACTGAAATTGGTCATTGAAGTTGGTGTTGGAGGAGTTAATTACGGTCTTTATGCTTTGAAGTTCCTGCATCATCTTTTCGAAGTCCTAGAATGAGGGAATCCCTTCAGCATTTCAATTTTGTGCTCCTTGTTGTGAATTTTGGGCTAAGTGAGCCTTGGCAATGTTTGGAGGGTACCCATGGTACTTCCAACATTTGTCCTTGATGTGCCCTGTCCTCTTACAGTAGTTGCACACAAGATTGTCTTTGTTCCCTTTTACAGATTCACTTCTCCTCGGATATTGACCTTGTGGTTGACCAAAGTTCCTTTGCCCTTTTGTAAAGTATGCATTCCCTTCTTTAGCTCCTTTTAAAGCCTGAAGTCAACTTTCTTCTTGCATGAGTTTGGTGACTGATTGGTCAAAGGTAGGCTCTTCCTCCCTATTATATAATTGACTCTTTACCATCTCAAATTTTGGCCTTAGTCCTTGGAGGAGTTGACACAATCTGTTAGTGGCTTCTCGAGCTCTAGCAACTGAGTCCGTGGACTAAGGATAGCAGTGATCAAGCTCAGTATGTATATCTCTTAATTTGTTGGAATATGTGAGAATATCCCTGACGCAGCCTTAGCGCAGGAACAATGAAGAACAATGGTTTGAATCCACAAACCTTGATCTTCAAGAAGGGTTAGGTTCTGAGCCCACAGAACTAACCTCTTCAACCCTTGAATCCACAAGGAGTGTACTTGAATCCACAAGCACAGAGCACTCTCTAACAGGGAGAACACTGAAGAGAAGAAAGCAAAGCTCTCAAAAGGGATAACTTCAAAATTGTCTTCCAGTGTTACAATGGGGGCCTTATATAGGCCTCAAAAAGTAAAGGGTCGTCCAAGTGATTTGACCCATGAAAAGACAACACAAGAGTCTTGAAAATACAACTCTGACAGCTTGCATGTGTCAGAGACAGAAGTGACAAAAGCAAAAGTAAATCTTCTAGGCCTTGTCACGCCTCTCCAAAAAGATATTTGTAGTTTCCCATGCATGTTATAAATATTGGTGGTCCCTAGGAGATTTTCTGACAAAAGTGTCAGGCCCTAGGGATTCTCCCAAGGCCCAATAAGCTTTAAATGGGCCTCCAATAAGAACTTGCCCATAATAGAAGGAAATGGGCTCCTGGGCTACATTGTGGCCTACATCAATCCCCATCCTCATGTTTAAGAGTATATGACTTAATAATGAGATCTATAATTTTGGCTTTATCACCTCGTTTAAAATGACTTCTTCTGATTGCCTCACAAAGCTTTCTGGATGTATCATAAGAGATAAGACGTGCCATCTGTTCTGGAGCTATAGAATCCAGCAGCCATGCAAACACAAATTCCTCCTCCATAACCCATTTCTAAAAGTTTTGATGGCCTTCAGATGGACAGCCTTCACTGTGATGATGGATGAGTTGTCTAGGCTGCAAGGCTGCCTGAATAGTTCTTTCCCACAAAATGAGATTATGCCTATTGAAGATGTTGCACTTTGCAATAATTGGAAGATGGGTGAGCCATCTATCAGTAGATACAGTGATATTCCTAACTGATGATGTCACATTTTCAGATGTCTGTGAGGCTTCTTCTACCATTAACAACTCGCTGCTACTGAATGCTAAAAATTCCTCACGTAGGATGAACTTTTAAACCTCTAGATCAGCTCCTTCTTGGCTTCAAGAACCTGGCTTTGATACCATGTAAGAATTACAGTTTTCGCCAAGAAGACAGAGAGGGATTTGAAGCTTAGTAGGCCAAGACACAGCTTTAAGACAAAATAACACACTACTTTTATTAAAGGCACACACACATATATTTATAGGAAGAAACATTAGAAGTTAGGCTAGCCATTTACAACGGATGGTAAAAACTAGCCATTCATCAACGGTCCGGATTAAACTCATCAAGACGAACCGTTATGGTTAAATCTCAATCGTTAGATCGCGGATGGATGCTCCGATGAAGCCGTGCGTTTATGCGTTATAAAACGCATCAAATTGCGCCCGTTGGATCGCGATCCAACGCTCTTGATGCGTTTCAGCGTGTTGAATCATGACCGTTATAATTCCCCCTTTAAGACACGTGCGCGATCGATGCTCTGGTGGACTTTTGGTTCACATGGTCCACGCATGTCATTCGCTTAGATCGCATCCGATGCTTCGCATTCAGCCTCATGTCCTGCAACTTAAAGAATGGTGAATTAGTCCCACACGACTAAAATAAATGAAGCGATTCGGTTTAAAAGGTGAGGCGGACGTGAGGGTTAGCTTAAATTCAAACTATCCGATACTTATATGTACTACAACCCTATATAATACAAATATATATAATTAATGCCCATGTGTCAGCTCCGCACCGCGTAGGCGCTTGCGTGGGCCCGCGTGGCTCTACCACTTGGCCTGACGGATCGTTTTCGTGCGTCGTTAAAACACAAAAACGTTGGTCAAACAAAATTTATAAAAACTGAACTCACAGAGATAAGATATAAAATCAAGTAATGTGTAAGTATCGGGTCGATCCACAGAGAGCACGCTTGACTTTAATCGCAGAGTTGACTTGGTCAAACTTAGGATTAAAAGGAGTTTTAAATAAGAGAAAATAAGATGTAAGGAATGGAAATGATATAAATAAGCTAAATAAGAAGTTTTAAGAATTTAATTCTCGGGTTTGACAGAGAAAAGTCAAAAGTCAAAGTCAAAGTGCTGACTTTGACCAATAGTCGGTGTACTATAAAATTAGAGAATTAAACAGAAACAGAAGATTATGAAAAAGATATATTTGGAAACTATAGAGAAAATGGAATTTATTGATATATAATTCGTGATTTTTGGATAAGAAATGGATTTACTATGAATTATTGAAAATCAAATATCAGAAAATCTCTGAAATGAACACCTCAGAGAAAATCTTCAAATTGACCAATCAAATGAAATCCAAATCTTGCAATTTATATGTCAATGGAAAGCTAAGAACCAGAAGAATCTAAAGAGACCAAAATAATTGAATTCTGATTTGTGAATTGAAAGTAATTGACCCCGAAAGTCAACATTTGACTTCTGATGACAGATGAAGAGTCCTCGGTCAAACGTCAAATTGAAGGGTCAAATAGGAATTCGATGAATTTTCTATCCACGGAAAGCTGATGAAAATAGGAATCCAAAGAAACTAAAATCAAGTGATTTGAAATGATAATCAGAGACATATCCTATTTTTAAAATCAGCAATTTTTTGGACTAAAAATTAGGCAAAATGAAGAACACTATGAACTACTTTGCAAAATTAAAGATCTAAACCTAATAAAAATACAAATTACCTCTTGATAATCGATCGAACCTCACTACTAACCCGATTGCCGCAAGAATGGGACCTCAATTCTCGTAGATTGAAGCGAATTTGCTCGGATTCTTCCTCGTGGACGTTCGAAATTCAAGGGGAAAATTCAATAAAATCAAGAGATGAAATCGTGATTATCATGCTTCAATGGATGCGTCTCTACACACTTGGAAGCAGAGGATCACGAGAACTTAAGACCTTCCTCGAAATTTGCTTAATTTCTTCACGAATCGATCAAAAGTTGAAGAACAAAAGGGGGAAATACATGCTTTTAAAGGAAAAATTAGGCCCGATTTTGAGGGCAATAGAGGGGGTCGTGGGAGCGGTTTTGCGGGGTCGTGTGAGCGATTCTCTGGCGCGGCGTCGTTGCTCCCGAATTTGAGGGGAAATCTTCCTCAAATTAGCCTCAAAAGAAGCCACGATCGCACCACAATCGGGCCACGATCGCGCCGCGATTGGGCCACGATCGTGGATCAATCATGATCTTGGATCTCAGTCGGCCGCCGTTTGATCCCGTGGAAGCGATTCCACGACGAAATCTCCACGATTGCGACTCGATCGTGCCGCGATTGCGGCTCGATCGCGCCACGATCGCGGTTCGATCGGACCGCGATGGTGGAGTTCTTCCACGAACTTTCTCCGCCGTTGGATTGAGCTTCAGGTGAGGTGGATGGTCACGATCGCGCGATCACGTAAACCATGATTGCGAGGAGCGTCCACCGTCTGATGGGAGGTCACCATTGTCTCGATGCATCACCGCCGTCCATGCATCCGAATGAAGACCACGATCACGATCGATGATGGATGAGCGACGATGACGATCGGACGATTCTGAGCCTTCCACGTGTCGTCAGGTAAGTCCTTAGATCACGTCCACTTACTCCGTATATTCTGCATGTGTTGTAATCACTGATCGCGTGGACTCGGGTCCACGCGATCCACGCCTTGCGTTTGGATCCAACGCGTGCGCTGCGGCCACGTCACCTGCAAAATAGAAATTCCGTGGGAACATAGTCCCACACGGAATAAAATGGTGGAACATGCGCGGTTAAATATGGGGAGCGCCAATGTAATTTAATAAGCATTACCGCCCCCCACTCTAACAAGGGTCCCACTATGCCCGTGGGCCCTCCACGGCCAGCCTTACCTGCCATGTGGTGCCCCTCACAGGCGTCCACGTGGGCCCGTCCGCGTGGCCTCCTGCCACGTGTCAACGCCACCTACGCCTCGCGCGGGCCACCCGGGCTCTGCCACGTGGCCTCAGTGCCGCGTCGCACCTCGAGGCGGTCCCGCGCGCCACGTTAGCCGCCGCTCGCCACGTCACCTTACAGGTAAAAACCCCCTTTTTCGCGATTTTTTAGTAGAAAATACCTCCTAAAAATCAAATAAAAATCAAATAAAATTCGAAAAAGGGCATAAAACTTCAGAAATTCATAATTTAAAATATACAACTCCTTTTTAATCCAAATTTTCTCCATTGGATCACAAATTCTTTTCTTTTTAATATCATGTCATTTAAAATATATTTTGAAAGAATAAATCAAGATGAATTAGAATTTACTTAAATCATTTCTCATTAAACATTCTAAATCATAAATTCATCCTGAGATCATCCTTCCAAACATTTACTAAAGTCAAAAATCATTCAATAACAGAGATTAACTTCTCTTAATTTAAACAAAAGATTAATCATCTATTAAGCATGAAACTATCCCTAATTTATGCATAAATATCAACTTTACTGAAATGACATGCCAATGGAGAAAATTCCTAAAAAGTATGATAACATGCATCATATTTACATAAAATAAGCATGAATATGAGTTAATTAGGATAAGAATTCAAGTTATAAATACATGTTATCATGGCCCCAGTGCCACGTCGCACCCACGTGGGTCCCGCGCGAAATTAAACCCCTTTTTAAAAAAATTTTAATTGTTTTTAATAAATTGAAATCGAAAATAAATTCGGAAAAATCCGAAAAAATCCCTAAAAATTAGAAAATTCATAACTTTCAAAATACAACTCCAAATTAATCCAGATTTTTTTCATTGGCTCTGAAATTCAATTATCTATCATTATAAAAATTCAAATTATTTAAATAACCAGAGATTTAATTTTTATCTCAAAATTACATTAATTTATTTAAGATTTTAACTTTAGAAAATTAAATGAATGTTTATAAAAATGATTTCTCTCATTATTTAACTTTGAAAACCACTTATAATCTCAAGTAAAGATAGGTTATAAAAACATTTATCTTTAATTCATCATAATTAACCCTAAATTAAAGCATTTTGAGATTATAACTTAAAATTGCATGAAATGATAGAAATGCACTCAAAGTATTGTAACATGAATACAAAAGGAATATTTTATGCCTTAATTTGCATTAATAATCATGTTTTATCATGTTAAGATTGCATGTTATCAGTAACATATAGAAAAAAAAGGATAACCTTTTTCGCTGGATTATTCAAAAAGGTCACAAACAATTTCAACTTATATATATTTTATACAGATTGGGTCATTCGCAAACTTATGGGTCATTTTTTTTGGCCCATTAATTTGTCATCCTAGCTATGAATACTGGGTTATGTAACACAGTATTAACTTTATATTTTCCACTGCCAACTATTACATATACATTTTGCCCATTTGGCTCATTTATACATGAGTTTATAACATATGCGACCTTACATGCTTAAGAATGGAGAGGCCCACAACTGGCAAAAGAAGGAGCTACATATTGAAGCTTTGAGGGCCTATAAAGGGGGGAAGAAGCTTCGGCGCTTGACTCTTGAACTTATCTTTTATGGTTTAGTTTAGTCTTCACTATCCCTTGGTATTCCATTCTGCCCTCTTCTGGCAAAACTAACAGTCTTTTGGAATTCACTAATTGACGAGACGAGACCGCGAGGTCGTCGATTTCACACGGTCTCGTGTCAAAAATAATACCGAACTTACCAATTTGGGGAATTAAGAGAGAATTGAGGGTATAATGGTAAATACGGGTCGAATCCACAGGGAATTTAGATATTTTCGAGATATCTTTTAGAATTTGGTCAAATTGGACGATGAATTGAGGTGAGAAATTAGGGAAAATGGTGTTTTTGGAAAGAAGACTCAAAGATCTATCTGTGGAATCAAAAATCACTCGATTTGGATTAGTAATCACGGAGAAATCAAAGATGGAAGTGGAGAGAAATTTTTGGAATCGCGAAGAACACACTTGAAATTAAAATGAAATTAAACTTAAATTGAAGTCCTAATCCTAAAATTGATGATACACGACGATAGATAAGAGGATAAACTTGTTTTCTAACCCGAGATAACGATCAAATCGATCCAATTGATCGCCGGATCGACGGCTCTTCATTCCGCGAATTCAAACGTGAACATCGGTGTTCAAGAGACAAATTCTCCTCACTCGATCGTCGAAATCTCTCTTATAAACACTCCGTGGACGCGGAATCTTGTCTAGAAGTGATTACAAGAGAGAGATTCAAGAGAGAATGCAAATGGATAGGTCAATTAGATCGAAACTCCCAAGAATGAGTACAAAAGACGAAGAACAAGGCTTATTTATAGCAAATTTGGGCGTAACCGTCCGATCATTTAGATCGACGGTTACGATGAAACGGTCCACGATGGACCGTTTCGATTAAGTCGTGGCCGTCGGATCGTGATGGACGGCCACGATTTAATCTAAGAAAACGCTTTATAAGAAACGCCTTGATCACGCCCTTTATTTTTTTGATCCAACGGTTGAGATTCAATCCGCGCCGATTGATCTCACCTGCTATAACCCCTTCGAATTGACGCACGTGTTGATTGATCTCTTGGTGTGCCACGAGTCCACGCGATCAGCGCATGAGATGCTGCCACGTGGCTTTAATCCAGCCGTTATAACTCTTTCTTATTGCGCACGTGTCTTTGATCTTGATCTGTGGACCGCGCTCACGCGATCAACGCGTGGGATCGACGCGCTCATTCGATCCGACGATTCTCCTCGCGCCACGTCACCTGAAACATATAAAAAGAGTGTGGATTAGTCCCACACGGAAGATTATTTTGAAACCGTCGGGTTTAAATAACCCGACGGTTTATAAGGGTATGACCCTCCCCATATAGGGGAGGACAAAGAACCCTTTTATAAATATAAGTATAATACTATATAAAATATACTCGCGCCACGTAGGCGCGCTGCGCGGGTCCACGTGGCGCTGCCACGTGGCCTTGCGTGCCACGTCGCATCCACGCGGGCCCCGCGCCCATTTTTTAATTTTTTTATTATTAAAAATCGAAAATAAAATCATAGAAAATTCGGAAAAATACAGAAAAATCCCTGAAAATTGTAGAAATCATATCTTTTAAAATACAACTCCAAATTAATCCAAATTTCTTTCATTGGATCTGGAATTTAATTATCTATCATTTAAAAAATTCAAAATATTTAAATAACAAGAGATTATATTATATTTCAAAAATACATTCATTTTTAAAAGATTTTAACTTTAGAAAATTAAATGAATGTTCATAAATATGATTTCTCTCATTATTTAACTTTAAAAACCATTCATAATCTCAAGTAAAGATGGGTTATAAAATCCTTTATCATTAATTTATCATAATTAACCCTAATTTAGTGCATTTTGAGATTATGACATAAATATGCATAGAATGATAGAAATGCACTCAAAGTATGATAACATGCACATAAATGTAATGTTTTATGCCTTAAATTGCATTAATAATCATGTTTTATCATGTTAAGATTGCATGTTATCACTAATCTCCCCCTCATCTTCTATTCCTACCCCAAGCCTTATACACACCAAGGAGCTTATGAGTATTATCAACATCATTCATTTCAGGGACTTAAATCACTAGACAGTGATCAGTGATCTGTGTCGATAGCCATTCACCATGCCTTGAGAGGCAACCTTGGGCAGTCGAGCTTCAAAAGCTTGAACAAAGGAGCATAGTTGCACAGGGTTCAAAGTGGCAGTTTTTAGGTACTAGGGCATTTTCATTGATTCCTGCAAAATTATAAGCAAAATTATTCACCTTTGGCTCGTAGATCTTTTTGTGTTTGTTGGTTTTTTTTTCTTGTTTTCTTTCCCTCCCTATCCCTCTATATATTTCTTTACAATCTTTGAGTAGGATTAAGATCAATTCGGCATCGATGAATAAGTAATGAAAAAAGGTAAACATGGTTATTTACTGAAATTTAATGGGCTTTTTAACGAGCATTTGACATTTTACGGAAAAATTTTAGACTCTCTGAAACCCTTTTTCATTTTTCCTCATAATGTTTCTGTCTTTCTCTCTCATTGGTGCGGTCAAGGTCAACCTAGCTCGTGGACTGGGTGCATGGTGCCTTATTTAAGGGGCATGTATGCCTATAACATTGATGGTCATAAGTCATGTTTTTCTAGTTTAGGGTTTTCTTTTATTACTCCAATTGCTCCTTCATCACTCTTGAAGGTTTTCCTTGTTTTGAAAATTTTTTATTTTCTTATCATTTAAGAAAATTCAATTGATTTTCCTACTTGGTAGTGGTTTTATCCCTCAATAATTCAGAGATCTCCAATTTAACTCAATCACATAGCTAAAAAAGCATCAACCCTTTTGATTTTTTATTTTTTAAAATGGAGATTTTCTTCTCAATCAACACATAATCATTTTTTAAGCACAAATCGACACATAATGTAGAACTAAACATGGGTCAAAATCAACTAATTTCACAATTTATCAAGGTCTTCCTACACTTATGTATCATGATGAGTAACCATGCATAAATGTCAAGTAATTTGTGCATTATTCTTGCACATTTCAGTTCTGATCTCTACCTGAGTAACTGACTTGATGGCTCCCCTTTGATAGGGATTTATCAGGGAAAAAGTAGGATAAAGATTTCATAGAGGAATTTGTGCAGTAATTACAATAATTGCATAATTTTGGTAGTGTTTTGAACTTGCACAATTTGTGGTAATCTTCTGAACTTTTTATTAAAGGAAATTTTTGCATAATACATATAAGTGTAGCAATATAGTAGTCTGATGTATTTTGGACAATTTTTAATAAAGGGGACATTTTGGTCAATTTTTAATTCACAAAATTTTTTTTATTTATATGATTATTGTTGCCTTCAATAGGATTTCTCTCTTGAATACAAGTGACCTCTCTTGGCAGCTTCTCCCTAATCATCCTGCCCCTCTCAATGGCTTTGTTTGGGTCTCACAAGCACTTTTTATCAATACTTATTCAATATTTTTATGATATGTATAGTGAATCAAATTAATCATAGGAAATTAATGTCAAACATCTTAATTTTGGGTCAGTTGGTAGACCCTAATCTCGACTGTTGCATTGAGGTCCTTGTCATGGTTAATAATCATAGTTATGATTTTTCTTATCTTAGAAGACCTTGGCTATTGGATCAATCAAAACTGTAAATGACCGAGCCTCTATAGTGCTAGCTGTTGGTCGTGTCTAATCTTTTATCTAAAAACCCCATCAATATGGTCCTTATGATAATTCGGTTACCTCTCTCTCACTGTCGCTATCCACCTTCACCTTTCCATGTTGAGAGACTATGTGTTCCATTTCTCCATCCCTTTTCCAATTATGAATCTAGCTAGTCGTGGTTCACTTTAACGGGTGAAGTGGGGTTTGTGGAAAGATGAAGTGAGGCAACTAGAGTATACATAGGGGTACATGAGGAGGCCACATATAGGCTGCACAAGGGAGAGAGGATAGAGATAGCCATACATCATAATCTGATCTACAACAATAAAATAAATGCCCAATCTTAAGAATTTTAATTACACAATGGAGCTTAGTGGAACTCCATCACCCTAGGGAAGAGCAACTCTAGGAGTAAACCCGAGGGATAAGAGATGCTCGAACAACCAAAAAAGAGAATATCATATTAGGTTACACTAGAATGCCCTAAATAATGATGTACAAGTTAAGTTGGAATCAACAAACAGAGAGGATTGGGTGATCTTGATCAAGTTAAGTTACATTCCACAAAAATCAAGATCAAATCAACTTATTTAAGAAAATTAGTGGTCCTCCAATTGACGATCAGGGTTGACACTACCCAATCTTGATAGGTTAAATTTTTTTTAAAATCTATAAAAATGAGAAAATTATTATTTGACTCTCTTTCTCGATGCAAATTTTGACAAGCCACTCCATGAATCATCTCTTATCATTGCTCCTTTGATGTAGAAAGTATTGACTAATGCTCCACTTCATCTTTCAGCTTGCCTCTAATAGAAATTTTGCTGGACTCCTCACTTGTTATGTCATCTTTGCAGTCTCCTCAAGGCTAGGAAATTCAGTAAAGCCGAAACTTGGTTAACTAAGAATAGTCTTAATTGCCTCTAGAAAAATGAACAAAATGTCCGATCTGAAGACCAATCTATTAGAAGTGAAAATATCTCAAGTTTGAGTCAAACATAAGTGAATTGGAGTCAAATTCAAGTCAAATAAATGGAAGAGTTATGTCACTGATAATCGAGATGGAGTCAAACGCTAATTCTATGAACCACTCTTAAGTCAAAAAACTCATGAGTCTCTACTTACCAATAAAACTTAGACTGGTACTCCTTGGGACTCATATTTTCAAGGATAAAAAACTACAACAAGAGATAATAGAAAAAACTCTTATGCTGGTTCTCTTGTCCGATGTCTACAACACTCATAGCTTCTTGAAAATAAGAATAAATAGTCAATTTTCCATTCTTGAAACATTTTTCTAAGGGTAAAAGCTTGACAATTTTATCAAATTATTCTAAGCATAACCTTGAAAAAGTAAGATTCCAAGATGTTATATCTTATATCCCCTCACCTACAAACTATCTTAATCATTGATAATGTATATATATATATATATATTGGTGAACTAAAATATTTTTTGGTGTGAGAAATTGTCAAAATTAAGAGATGAATGAAATTCCTGATAACCCTTCAAAACTCAATATTATATATGAAAAAATTATCAAAAAAGGAAAATTAGAATTTTTTCTAGATGAATCCTAGTAGTTTTATGAAGGTCAATTTATACACTAATTCACCATCCCTTGAGACCCTATGGTGCCTCTTCCTCCACTAGTTTGCTAATTTTGTCTAATAACTCGAGATACTCCCTTTGAAGTATCTTGACAAACTCAACAGATTGATTGTTTGCCTCAACCATTTGAACATCTCAATTCATTGTCCACTTGAGAAGAACCTCTCAGCTGGTGCACTTGTGGCACGAATACGAAGAAATTTCTCTACCATCTTTGCTTCCATCAGGTAAACATGGCTTCCTTCCCATTTCCACCAGGGAAGGGAGACTCTTTCGTCAAAGGTATGTTCAAGTACTTTTTAAATTCTTCTTATGTGAAGGTAGTTGAGCCAATCGGTGGTTTATTCGTTTCATAAAGCTATTTGAAATAATAAAGCTTTTTATTGTGGGTATCTGTAGACATTTACATAGCCAGACTTGCTTTTTTTATGGCATAACCAAGCTTTTAACAAAAAGTTGTCAAAATATTCTTATTGATGTGGGACCAACAAGGGAAATCATATTTTTTGCAATTGAGATGATAATTATTGTATATAGAATAATTTTGAATTGGGCTTAAAATTATTCAAGTAGAGTTTTGGCACTTAGGCTTAATCCCAACAAATTGAGGACCAAAGGATAGTTGAATTACCTTAAAGGGAATGACTTTCTATTACCAAATAAATGGTTTCACAACAAATATCTATGGATTCCCAAAATTCAATAAAGATGGCTATCATATGATCATTCTCAAATCCAGGAATAAGTAGGTTTGAAATTTAATTGATCTTCGCAAGATATAGTAGTGATAAGGTACCTTATTAGAAAAGTGAGAACCGTTGAAGACTCCTAATGTGAAAAGTAAGACCTCCTTCTTGAGACTTTCTTAAAGTCTTTGCAAGATAGGTGGAGAAAGAATGGTGAAGAGGAAGAATAGAAATGGAGATGGAGTGGTTGATAGGGCTAAGGTGAGAGATGAGAGTTGACAAAAAAACACATTTTATTCATAAAACAACATCATTTTAGTCAATCTCACTATCCCCTTTTAAAGGAAAGAGGCCAAATTTTTTTAAAGGGGTGCTTCCAAGGGGGAGCTTCCTTTAGTTTCTTTTAGGGTAGAATTAAAAATTAAATTTTGGGATCAAAAAAATCTAGATAGGGGAGTTGAATCTGTCAAAGGGTTTATAAATTTAAGTATTATAGTTGACCTTTTCAAAATTTTAATTGTAAGGGTTTTGGTTGAGAAAAAAAGGTGTGACCATGTCAATTCATGTCACACTAGGGTCTAAGTTGATATAGATGGCTCCTCCATTTTCATAGACTTGATCCTCTTTAATTTTTTTAAAGCTCTTAGATGTATCAAAGTTTTCCAATGATAGGGCTTCAAATTTCCTCTTTAAAATCAGCATGTTTAGTGATGAGGAGGGTGAATCCTCATTCTTTGAGTCTTCTTTACTGTAGAGGTCTTTATAATATGTAAAGTATAATTTTTCACGTGATTTCAATATTATTTACTAGAGTTTATTCTTAAGATTTTCCTCCATCACTCACTCTCCTCCAAGTCAATAAGATCCAATTTTACTTGCAGATCAACAAGTTCTACAATTGAAAATGCACTGCTCCATCACATTCTTGCCACATAATTCTCCAATTTCTCAAATATTTCAACCCATATATTCACGAGACCTTGGTGCTGCCAATTGCTTTAGAGAAAAATTGGAGGAAAACATTGTGTTTCTCTCGGCTGAGGATCAACCTTGTAAAGCAAGGTTGAAGGCCCTTTATAAAAATTACCACCCTCGTTTTTGTTACTACATTAGTTTGGTAGAGATATGCATCATATCATGGAAGGGCTTTAGAAAAATGAAATGCGTTGGACAAACTCCGACTTTATGTTAGTCAAACAAAGTTCTTCACCTTATTGGACATCACTAAGCAGACCAGTTTTTCCAACACATCTTGCCTATTGTATGCATTGGTTAGCTTTTCATTTATTGAATTCCTCCAAATTGGCACACCAAGCATTGGGATACTTTCCTCTTCGAGCATCAACATCATACAAACTCTTTCCACTTGTCTTGTCTATGTGATGATCCACATACATTGTTTATGAGCTGTCTCACACAAAAAACCACATCAACCACACTTGCCAAAGTAGCGGTCATCATGAGTAGATTGCCCACATTTTTCATGAGAGCCGACACAGTTAGTGATAACATGCAATCTTAACATGATAAAACATGATTATTAATGCAAATTAAGGCATAAAACATTACATTTATGTGCATGTTATCATATTTTGAGTGTATTTCTATCATTCTATGCAATTTTATGTTATAATCTCAAAATGCGTTAATTTAGGGTTAATTATGATGAATTAAAGATTAAAGATTTTATAACCCATCTTTACTTGAGATTATAAGTGGTTTTTAAAGTTAAATAATAAGAGAAATCATTTTTTATAAACATTCATTTAATTTTCTAAAGTTAAAATCTTAAAGAAATGAATGTATTTTTGAAATAAGAATTAAATCTCTTGTTATTTAAATAATTTGACTTTCTAGAATTATAGATAATTAAATTTCAGATCAAATGAAAGAAATTTGGATTAATTTGGAGTTGTATTTTAAAAGATATGATTTTCACAATTTTTAGGGATTTTTTCTGGATTTTTCTTGATTTTTATGATTTTATTTTCTATTTAAAAAAATGTTTAAAATAAATAAATAAAAGGCAAAAAGCGCGCGGGTCCCACGCGGGTGCGACGTGGCACGCAAGGCCACGTGGCAGAGCCACGCGGACCCGCGCAGCGCCTACGTGGCGCGTATTATATTTATAGTATATTTATTTATTTTATATATATAAAATGGGTCTTCAGCCTTCCCTAGATGGGAAGGGTTATTAACCCTTTAAACCGTCGGGTCTTATAAACCCGACGGTTTTCTATAGTTATTTCTGTGTGGGACTAAACGGTAAGCTTTTATAGCTGCAGGCGACGTGGCGCGACGAGGAGCGTCGGATCGGCGGCGCGTCGGAAGATCCACGCGTCGATCGCGTGGACGCGGACCACTGATCCATCATATAAACACGTGCTCTTTAAAGGGAGTCATAACGGTTAGATCGTCGGCGACGTGGCAGCATCACACGCGTCGATCGCGTGTGATAACAGGAAAAAATATGCTCTAAACCATCCTTTTATCTGCATTTTGATCATTAAAAGTTTGAAATCAACAAGGATTTTGCATGTTATCATGATGTCATGCCTGAAATAATCACTTTTTCATTGCATTTTAAAATGGGTAGTTAATTGCAAATAATTAGTGCTATTATGAGAAATTTAAAGTAATAATTAGGATTCTCATAAATAAACACTCTATTAGCAATTTACTAATAACTGTTGGACAAAATAATCCAAATTTACCTTAAATAAAACATTATTTTCTTTTTATGAAATAATTACTTTCAGAACTTTCTTTAATTTTCTATTATATCAATAAAGCCCTAAATGGGCTGGTTTGTACTTATGTTTTTTTTTTGAGGAATTGTGGACAGGCACCGTACATGACAGGTGGGAGCCAATCACGTGAAGAAGCAGTGAGCTGTGTACACGGCGATGTGTACACAGCTAACAAACAGCTCACCTGCAGGGTATAAGCATCAACGCGCGCATGGCGTCCTCCACCAATAAGATGGAAGCAGATCAGGCGCTGACCAACCGTAGCATCCCGCACCGACGCGTGTGTGGAGCGAGCCGCACCAAAGACCTAATAGATTCTAAAAGAGGGGGGAAGCTCGCGATTTCAGAAGCGTCGGCGATTTTCTTTAAGAGGGAGGAGGTGGAGACGGAGGGAGCGTTCTTGAATTCTCGCCCGAGGGAGCTCGGCCTGGAGGACACAGTGGGAAGAAGGTTCCAATCCGAAGCAGCTTTAATCAGGAGCATTCAAGACGCGTTGATTCCTCCGATTGAAGTCAGCAAATTAGGTTTCGGTCTGAAAATTTGGTTCGAATTCTTTTTTTTGTTTTGTTTTCTTTGTTCTTTTTTTTTTGTTTTCTGTTCTTCTTTCTTATTCTGATTTGAAATCTTCAGGAAAAATACTTCAGATTGCATTTTGAATTCAGTTGTTTAGGTCGTTCTTTGTTTTTTTTCTTCTCTTTCTTTTGTTTTGTTTTGAAGTGAATAATTAGGTGGAGTTATTACATGTTGCAGTTTAATTCGGTTCATTTCTGTAATTCTTCATCCCTTCTCTTCTGAATAGGTTAATTCCTCTTTCATAATTTTTGTGTTACTTGGATTGTTCGCTAGTTTTCTTTTTTTAGTCAAAAATATATTTTTGTTTAGATCTGAAATTAGTTTTGACCGTGAGTTGCTTCAGCTTAAATGTGAAAGTGAATCTTTGTCTCTCAGAATTCTTATATTTTTTTTGCATTGTAATCTTTTGACGATGTATTGTTAATTTTCTGTTGATGCCTAGTTTGTTTGGACAGTAACTCCTATTCTCTTATGTTCAACAATTCCTCAGCAAGTCTTCTTTGTGAGAAAATCAATACACATCTCTCTGCTGAACTCCTTCCACCTTATTCTTTAGTATTTCTATTTCTCTTAATCTCTATTCTTTCTTTTCTTTTTCTTCACCTTAAGCTTTTCTTTTTCTTTCTCATTTCCTCATTTCATTTCTCTTCTTTTCTTTCTGGTTTAAAATTCTGCAGTCCTTATTTTCAATGAGGAAATACATACTTATAGATAAATAAGGACATTCTTCTATATGACGATCAGATTTCTGGATAAAACTGATTTTTAAATTAAATAAATCCAATTAAAAAAAGAAAAAGAAAAAAATAAAGAATTTTATCAAAACAGATAATATTTCTGCAAAAGAGTGAGTTGAAAATACAATTCTCTTTGTAAAGTTTTAGAAATACAAATAATAACAGCAATTTGATAAAAAAAATCTTTGAAAATAAAAATTTTAAAACAATGAAAGGGGATTTAGAATATTAAACCTCACATTTCTGCAACTTGATTTTTTTTGTATAGATATATTGTTGCAATTTATTTCATATAACTGCAACTCATTGAAGATAGCAGTCTTGCAATTAACTTTCCTTTCCATATAATTTGCTTGTGGTTCATTGAAGATTAAAGGAGGAGAATTGCAATGCTTTTCATATAATTGAGTTGTTGCTCTGCATCTGTATGAAAAAGAAAACGTAAATACTGTTTTGAATATTAAAAAGAAAGGAAGATACCGGTGTAACCTCCCTTGGATTCGACCCCTTACAAGCCACGTATTTTTGATATTCGCAATTGTTAAGGGAAATTCTTTTCTATAAATTTTCTTGATTAAGTCTGAAATAGAAAAAAAACTACGACACATTGCATTCAATATTTCAGACTTATCAGCGTGGAGGCGGGGTGCACCGGAGATCAATCAAGCACGTGCCTTAATTGAGGCGTTATGACGGACGAGATTTAATCTCCCCCGAAGCATCTCAGCCGTTCGATCGCGATCCAAGGGGCGATATTCAAGCGTTTTTATAACGTCTATCTACGGATCAAATCGTGGCCGTCCATCATGATCCGATGGCCACGACTTAATCGAAACGGTCCACGATAGACCGTTTCATCGTAACCGTCGATCGTTTCGATCGGACGGTTACGCCCAAATTTCCTTTAAATAGACTTGTTCTTCGTCGATGTATGTATTCGAGTTGGATTTCAATCAAATTGACTTGTCTAGACACCGATCCTCTCATTTCTCTTGATTCCATCCTCTTCCTCTTTCATTTCCACATCCATGGAGGGGTTGAAATCAAGATTTGGTGGAGAATCGAAGGAGAAATCGCAGCATGAAGCCCGTCGTGACGTTCTTGGCGTTTTTCGCGATTAATCGGTTTCATCACGACGATTTGATTGCTAAACGGGTTTAGTGGAAGCGGTTTTCCCTAGATTATCTTCCTATTATGATGGAGAATTATTTCTATACATGAACACAAGGATTCCAAGTAAACCTATCCTCCTCCTCCTCCTCCTCCTCCTTATCCACCAACTTGAGAAATTATCAATTCATTAAATGGATGAAGAAGACCTCTCTAAATAAATAAAGAGAGTGTAGATCTTAAGGGAATTATCTTTCCCTCCTCTTTTATTTTATAATGATCTAAAGATTGACTTGGTCAAACATTTAATCCTTATCCCTTGATAATTAGAATCCATTGAATGGACCAAGTCAACCACCTTCTACCTTGATATAGGTTCCCTAATTTCCAAACCACATCCACTATATCATAGGTACCTTTATATAATTATAAGTAATGATCTCAAGAAAGAAAATCAGTAGGAATCTATTTGTATTTTCCTTCTTTCTTGAAGACCACCTATAGTTAGAAATTTTTTAGAAGAGATCTATTATTGATGGAAGAAACTATCTTCCTATCCTATTCAAGAAAAATCCCTTGCATGAATAAATCCATGCCTATAGTGACTCCAATCAGATTGAAGAGTTGAAGATGTTGGTAATAAGTTGAAGCAATCTACCATTAAAGAAGATCATTCTCTCCACTACTTCCGATTCAAGCAAGAATATAATGGTTAAAGATGAAGCTTGAAGAAACTCCTGAACTACCTCCTATCATAAATGAGCCTTCCACGAAATTTCTTTGAATATTCATGAAGGACATCAACTTCAAAGCAGGTTCAAGAAGAAAAGAAGATAGATAAGAAAAGAGAATTTGAAAAGCTCTATGCTCTTGACAAGAACGGATACGAGTCCACAGTCCAGGACAGGGGCTACGAGGTTGAAGCATCTTAAAGAAGACTTCCAAAACATCTTCAACGAGAACATCGGGCCGAACGGCTAATGCACAGTGTTATTGTGCAACGTGGACGCGGAGAATAACGCACCAAAAAGCACAAAGAATGCAAACGACGTGGAGTTTTTTTACGTGAGAAACACTTAGCGATGGCGAGAGGATTTTCCTCAGTCTTCTCCCCCGTCGTCAATAAATTGGTTCGAGCATCCATAAGGATCTCCCTCCCAAAGCTTTCTCCATGCTCAGCGAAATCTGAAGAGGACAAAATCTCTAGATTGAGATCCGGAAGGACTCCCTGGGAACGCAAAGACATCTCGGCGATCACAACAGTAATCTTGCCGTCAAGTTCTTTCAACCAGACGCTATTCATTCTACTATGGAGTTTGGTTCTCGCGTACGTCTCCAACAACTTCACAGGAAATAGGACGACGACGCTACTAAATTGACTTCATGAAGAGAATCGCTATCACCATCAGCTACTGATCTTTCATCATAGCGCGGAGCGAACATTGAGAATACGAAATCGGGTCAACCCGGTCAAACCTTCCCTACAACACACGAAGATGACTGAACTAAGGAGCTAACGCTTCTGCTGGGACAGCTTTCGAACCTATCAAACAACAAAGCAGTTATTCGTAAACAATAGCATCGCCGAATTTACCCAAGGCTTTAGAGGAAATTCTCGGTCGGTGGTTACCATGGAAGCAAGACTTAAATTATGAAATCCGTAAGGCGTTTCGCGTGTTTCCACTTGCGTGATGATTACGTCGAATGAAGACGCTTGAAATTCACTCCCGAGGAGTCGTAACTATTCGTAACTGCCCCTACCATGACAACGCGCCCTTTCATTCTATTTCGCTCTTCTCCTGCTCTATAAAAGAGAAAATGTAAATGGAAAATGGATGTTGTTTTATGAAAAATTGGGTTACTATTGGTTCGTTTTTACCCTGTGTTTCATCGTCTTCATGGTGTCTCCATCGCTCCTCCCGTATCCTCTTCTTCATCTCCGAGTTCTACCTCCCTATCTATCCTTCCCACCGTTCTGTCGTCTTTCCTCCTTATCAAGCCGGGTGCAAACCGAGGAAAATCTTGGATTATTTGGGAAATCCTACGGCGTCACTTCCCATCCAAATCCAGGTGATATCCTCTCTCATTTGATGGTGAATAGTAGTTCGATCTTATAAGCTATAAGTCCAAGCGTTGACCGTTGAACCTTCATAAGTTTTCCTTCGCGTCTCAACGCCTTCTTCTCCAGCCTTCTCTTCTTATTTTATATCTATTCTTCCCCGTCTCTCTATGTATTTCTATACTAAATATATTTCCTAATCTACCTTTCTCTCTTCTGTATTAACGTCTATATATATATATATATGTCCCGTTGCCACCTTCTCTCCTATCTGCTACCCGTCTTTTCTTCCTCAACCGAAAACCATCTCACCCATCTTCTCTTCGTGTTCTCTCTCTTGTCTATCTTCCACATTATCTCCACTATCATCACTATCTAAATAATTATTATATAATCTCCACTCTTCAATTCTCTATTTAGTAATCTCTGTCCTAACTCCCTTAATATCTATTTATATTCTCTATTCCCTATTTCATCACCATCCTTTCTATTTCTCTAATTTCCTCATTATCCTTCTACCATATCTCATCTGATTTTCTACTTAGTTCTTTCAGTGATATCACTTCATAGATCCTCCCCTATTGTAGGATTTAGATACATCCCATAAATATCCTACATCATATTATGTTTAATTTTCGTTTAGATTAGGTTTTAGATTTTAATTTCATCAAATTTAGCTCAAAATCACGATTTTAACGTCCGAAAATTTCTCTCCACTTCAAATTTCAATTTCTCCGCGAAAAGTCCAAATTCAATGATTCTTGATTTCGTGGATTCGTTTTGAAGTCTTCTTTCTAAAAACATCATTTTCCCTAATTTCTCACCTCAATTCATCGTCCAATTTGACCAAATTCCAAAAGATATCTCGAAAATACCTAAATTCCCTGTGGATTCGACCCTTATTTACCATTATACCCCTCAATTCACTCTTTATTCCCCAAATTGGTAAGTTCGGATTAATTTTTGACGCGAGACCGTGTGAAATCGACGACCTTGCGGTCTCGTCTGGTCAGTTAGGGAAGGCCAAGGACCGACCGAAGGTCGGTCGATTGGACCTAGCTGAGACCGTCGGTCCAAAATGGGCCGGATTGGTCTCGGTCCAACTTCGGTTCTGTCCTCTTCAAGCCTTCAGTCTTGGACCAAAGGGCAAAATCCGGCGTTCTCGAATCCGGCATTCCTGTATTCTCGCATCCCGCATTTCTAACCTATTCTCTCTCTCATGCAGGTGATTCACGGAAACTGAATGTCGAAACTCGAAAGTATTTGAGATCCCAATGGATGGTCTACTTGTAAAGTGCATGTTTTTTTTGTTCCAGTTTTTCATAGCTTGTGGGCTAGGGAATGGCAGGAAGACCAGACCTGATGATCCGTTCCGCAAACCAAATCGGGGCATGTGGAGGCTGATGGAGAAGAACTTCTACTCTGATGTGCAAATTGACATGAAAAATTTAGAAGGATCTCTCTCTATCTATCTATCTCTTATTCTTCTTCGCCCTCCCTTTCTCTCTCTCTCTCTCTCTCTTTTTCTTCTTCACTCTCTCTTTCCTTCTCTCTTTATCTATCTCTTATCCTTCTCTCTCTCTCTCTATCTCTTCTTCTTCTTCTTCACTCTCTCTTTCCTTCTCTCTCTCTCTCTTCTCACTCTCTTTCATTCTCTCCATCTTTGCATTCCTTGAAGGATTTCTTGTAGATGACCAAGATTTCTCTCGTCACTTCAGGAGCTTTTATCTAGGGGATGCGGCAGGAAGAAAATATGATCACAGTGATGCGGACACTGAATTTTCCAAGGTAAGGATGTCGGGTGAGTGATACTCGGTGAGGCTAGTATTTATTTATTTGGATCATTATCTGATACACTCCAGCTTCTTATTCTGTCGAATTCAGGCTGTGGGGTTGAGATTCTTTGTGCCTGAGGAATTTTTCTCAAGCTCATCAGATGGGATTCTAAGTGATCAGGCAGAACCTACCCTTTGATTATTATGGGTGTTACAAAATAGCTTGCAGTTAAGGTGATAAGTATCCTGGCTGGGTAAATTCTCTTCTTTGTGCGCCTTACCCACTAGCATTGAGATGGGTCCCTTTTGGACAAGAACAAGGGCTGTGTGTGTGAGAGGGAAACATGTTTCATCTGGAATGGAAAACCGCAAGCTTTACTT